>CM076676.1:159790554-160160554 GCA_038501925.1 Xenopus petersii | reverse complement strand
CACTATATATAAATATATAAGGGGGATATGATCACTATATATAAATATATAAGGGGATATGATCACTATATATAAATATATAAGGGGATATGATCACTATATGTAAATATATAAGGGGATATGATCACTATATGTAAATATATAAGGAGATATGATCACTATATGTAAATATATAAGGGGATATGATCACTATATATAAATTTATAAGGAAATATGATCACTATATATAAATATATAAGGGGATATGATCACTATATATATAAATATATAAGGGGATATGATCACTATATATAAATATATAAGGGGATAAGATCACTATATGTAAATATATAAGGGGATATGATCACTATATGTAAATATATAAGGAGATATGATCACTATATATATAAATATATAAGGGGGATATGATCACTATATATAAATATATAAGGAGATATGATCACTATATATAAATATATAAGGGGGATATGATCACTATATATAAATATATAAGGGGATATGATCACTATATATAAATATATAAGGGGATATGATCACTATATGTAAATATATAAGGGGATATGATCACTATATGTAAATATATAAGGAGATATGATCACTATATATAAATATTTAAGGGGATATGATCACTATATGTAAATATATAAGGGGATATGATCACTATATGTAAATATATAAGGAGATATGATCACTATATATAAATATATAAGGGGATATGATCACTATATGTAAATATATAAGGGGATATGATCACTATATATAAATTTATAAGGAAATATGATCACTATATATAAATATATAAGGGGATATGATCACTATATATAAATATATAAGGGGATATGATCACTATATATAAATATATAAGGGGATATGATCGCTATATATAAATATATAAGGGGATATGATCACTATATATAAATTTATAAGGAGATATGATCACTATATATAAATATATAAGGGGATATGATCACTATATAAATATATAAGGGGATATGATCACTATATATAAATATATAAGGGGATATGATCACTATATATAAATATATAAGGGGGATATGATCACTATAATATAAATATATAAGGGGATATGATCACTATATATAAATATATAAGGGGGATATGATCACTATATATAAATATATAAGGGGATATGATCACTATATATAAATATATAAGGGGGATATGATCACTATATATAAATATATAAGGGGATATGATCACTATATATAAATATATAAGGGGATATGATCACTATATGTAAATATAAAAGGGACAGTAATGAAATAGACAAAGTACAGAGAAGAGCAACTAAGCTGATAAAGGGAATGGAAGGGATCAGTTATAGGGAAAGGCAAGTTGGGATTGTTACACTGGAGAAGTAGTAAAAGAGATTCGTTCTGTGTCTGTTTTTAAATGTTATTGTATCTGAATGGGTAAATACTGCCCCTCACCCCTGTGCTGGTGAGTCTGTATAGTATACCTGGGTTGTGCTGGAATAAATATAAGGTTATACAATTGGCTAGAAATAACAGAAAAGCTACATATGCACTAAATGTGTGTGTGTGGGGGGGTCTCTATGTTTTTGTGGGCTCAGAAGGCTGTTTGGTTCTGCTTATTCATGTTCTGTGTTTTTCTATTTCCAGGTTGTTTCACTGGGATGTGGATTTGATTCCTTATTTTTCCGTCTGCGGACACAGTTGGAATCCCCCCTGTGCGTGTGGGAAGTGGATTTTCCCTCCGTTGTGAATCGCAAGCGCCTTATAATTCAGCAGTCTGAGACTCTTACAGATCTTCTGGGGAGCCATGAGACCCCGGATGGTAACAATGTCTAATAAATATAAAGATCTTAACCCTTTGCGTTAGTTGTGTTCCCCGTTTGAGCACTGGTTCTGGTACTGTACATGTGGGAGGAAACACTAGGGTTAGAGATTCAGTCTGTAGTTGGGAGGAAACACTAGGGTTAGACATTCAGTCTGTAGTTGGGAGGAAACACTAGGGTTAGACATTCAGTCTGTAGTTGGGAGGAAACACTAGGGTTAGACATTCAGTCTGTAGTTGGGAGGAAACACTAGGGTTAGACATTCAGTCTGTAGTTGGGAGGAAACACTAGGGTTAGACATTCAGTCTGTAGTTGGGAGGAAACACTAGGGTTAGACATTCAGTCTGTAGTTGGGAGGAAACACTAGGGTTAGACATTCAGTCTGTAGTTGGGAGGAAACACTAGGGTTAGACATTCAGTCTGTAGTTGGGAGGAAACACTAGGGTTAGACATTCAGTCTGTAGTTGGGAGGAAACACTAGGGTTAGACATTCAGTCTGTAGTTGGGAGGAAACTCTAGGGTTAGACATTCAGTCTGTAGTTGGGAGGAAACACTAGGGTTAGACATTCAGTCTGTAGTTGGGAGGAAACTCTAGGGTTAGACATTCAGTCTGTAGTTGGGAGGAAACACTAGGGTTAGACATTCAGTCTGTAGTTGGGAGGAAGCACTAGGGTTAGACATTCAGTCTGTAGTTGGGAGGAAACACTAGGGTTAGACATTCAGTCTGTAGTTGGGAGGAAACACTAGGGTTAGACATTCAGTCTTTAGTTGGGAGGAAACACTAGGGTTAGACATTCAGTCTGTAGTTGGGAGGAAACACTAGGGTTAGAGATTCAGTCTGTAGTTGGGAGGAAACACTAGGGTTAGACATTGTCTGTAGTTGGGAGGAAACACTAGGGTTAGACATTCAGTCTGTAGTTGGGAGGAAACACTAGGGTTAGAGATTCAGTCTGTAGTTGGGAGGAAGCACTAGGGTTAGAGATTCAGTCTGTAGTTGGGAGGAAGCACTAGGGTTAGAGATTCAGTCTGTAGTTGGGAGGAAGCACTAGGGTTAGAGATTCAGTCTGTAGTTGGGAGGAAGCACTAGGGTTAGACATTCAGTCTGTAGTTGGGAGGAAACACTAGGGTTAGAGATTCAGTCTGTAGTTGGGAGGAAACACTAGGGTTAGAGATTCAGTCTGTAGTTGGGAGGAAGCACTAGGGTTAGAGATTCAGTCTGTAGTTGGGAGGAAGCACTAGGGTTAGAGATTCAGTCTGTAGTTGGGAGGAAGCACTAGGGTTAGAGATTCAGTCTGTAGTTGGGAGGAAGCACTAGGGTTAGAGATTCAGTCTGTAGTTGGGAGGAAGCACTAGGGTTAGACATTCAGTCTGTAGTTGGGAGGAAACACTAGGGTTAGAGATTCAGTCTGTAGTTGGGAGGAAACACTAGGGTTAGACATTCAGTCTGTAGTTGGGAGGAAGCACTAGGGTTAGAGATTCAGTCTGTAGTTGGGAGGAAACACTAGGGTTAGAGATTCAGTCTGTAGTTGGGAGGAAACACTAGGGTTAGACATTGTCTGTAGTTGGGAGGAAACACTAGGGTTAGATATTCAGTCTGTAGTTGGGAGGAAACACTAGGGTTAGACATTCAGTCTGTAGTTGGGAGGAAGCACTAGGGTTAGAGATTCAGTCTGTAGTTGGGAGGAAGCACTAGGGTTAGAGATTCAGTCTGTAGTTGGGAGGAAACACTAGGGTTAGACATTCAGTCTGTAGTTGGGAGGAAACACTAGGGTTAGACATTCAGTCTGTAGTTGGGAGGAAGCACTAGGGTTAGACATTCAGTCTGTAGTTGGGAGGAAGCACTAGGGTTAGAGATTCAGTCTGTAGTTGGGAGGAAACACTAGGGTTAGAGATTCAGTCTGTAGTTGGGAGGAAACACTAGGGTTAGACATTCAGTCTGTAGTTGGGAGGAAACACTAGGGTTAGACATTCAGTCTGTAGTTGGGAGGAAACACTAGGGTTAGACATTCAGTCTGTAGTTGGGAGGAAACACTAGGGTTAGACATTCAGTCTGTAGTTGGGAGGAAACACTAGGGTTAGACATTCAGTCTGTAGTTGGGAGGAAACACTAGGGTTAGACATTCAGTCTGTAGTTGGGAGGAAGCACTAGGGTTAGACATTCAGTCTGTAGTTGGGAGGAAACACTAGGGTTAGACATTCAGTCTATAGTTGGGAGGAAACACTAGGGTTAGACATTGTCTGTAGTTGGGAGGAAACACTAGGGTTAGACATTCAGTCTGTAGTTGGGAGGAAACACTAGGGTTAGACATTCAGTCTGTAGTTGGGAGGAAACACTAGGGTTAGACATTCAGTCTGTAGTTGGGAGGAAACACTAGGGTTAGACATTCAGTCTGTAGTTGGGAGGAAACACTAGGGTTAGACATTCAGTCTGTAGTTGGGAGGAAGCACTAGGGTTAGACATTCAGTCTGTAGTTGGGAGGAAGCACTAGGGTTAGACATTCAGTCTGTAGTTGGGAGGAAACACTAGGGTTAGACATTCAGTCTGTAGTTGGGAGGAAACACTAGGGTTAGACATTCAGTCTGTAGTTGGGAGGAAACACTAGGGTTAGACATTCAGTCTGTAGTTGGGAGGAAACACTAGGGTATGTACATAAGGAAGTCTGTATGTAAATAAGGAAGCATTGTGTGTCCCTGATTGTCTCCCGAGGTCCCCTGGTTCTCTTATCTCAGGGGTATAAACTTCTGGGGGTGGATCTGAGTGATGTTTCCAGTCTCACTGCTGCTCTGGAGAGCGCTGGTATTGCCTGGAACTGTCCAACACTAATTCTGGGAGAAGTGGCGCTGTGTTATATGGACCCAGAAAGGTAAGACTCATTGTTACTGTTTCACCCACAGGCCAGTCCGACAGAGATCCCTTATGTAGCCAAGCTCAGATAGAATGGAATCTTTCTCTACGTCTTGGGGTAACATTAACCAGATCAGTGGGGATCTAAGAGGTGAAACCAACATGTGAATAAGTGGCAGTTACATGCCCCTCAGGCTGCCAGTCCTATTGTGTCTCAGCTCTGGGCTTTAGGCAGAGGGAGAGGAACTGTACAGAGCAGGGCATGCAGCTTTTTACTCAAACCCAACAGCATGGCTTTTAACCCTTTCATTCAGTAAGTCATACCATAGAAAGACACAACTATAGTTGTTGGTACAAGATATACAGAAATGGAGCACTCTGGCCCCTGGCACTCTGTTTGGCTCTTGGCAAATGGGGGTGCCCTGTCTGTGTATGGCAGTTGTACTTGTGAAATGTCACTTGGCCTCACCTCTGTCGTCAATGTATGTGCCCTACTTGTATAATGTGAAACAGTATTGCAATTATATATATATATTTATCTAGTTCCAGTTCAGCCTCCAGAAAGGAACAGCCTATTCCAGCTCAGTGTTGCTCTTGTACAAGACTTCTTCAGTTCTGTCCCTTTCTGCAGATCCACAGCGCTGATTGGATGGGCAGCGGAGAGGTTCCGAGATTCTCGCTTTGTCCTGTATGAGCAGAGTTTCCCCAGTGATCCGTTTGGGTGCGTCATGATGAGTCACTTTGCTTCTCTCAACTCCCCATTGCTGTCACTGACTTTGTACCCTCACATAGAGGACCAGGAGCGCAGGTTCCTTCACAAGGTTGGTGAGCTTCATGGGTTTCTGCGCTATCACTAGTTTGTCTAGAACTGTGCGCTACACACATAGGAGTCAGTCAGTACATTTTTGGTGACTCTGACTCCAGACCCAAAATTGCTTCTGACTCCGACTCCACAGCTCTGTATATAAACAGGTATGGGATCTCTTATGTGAAAACCTCATGTACAGAAAGCTTCCAGTGTGATGGTACAGTTTCTTGCATTTCATGGTTTTCATATGTTTTAGCAAGTGACTTTTATATTGTGCAATAGTATTAGAGACTTGAAGATTGTGCATTAGGGTTAGAGTCTTGGAAATTGTGCATAGGGGTTAGAGACCTGGAGATTGCGTATTAGTGTAAAGCTGGCCATAGACACAATGATCCGATCGTACGGCGGAGATCGGTCGTTTGGGCGATCGGACAGGTTAGAAAATTTCTGTCGGCTGCGGATAATATCTTTGTGTGTATTGCCGATCTGTCAGGGGCAGAACATCGGCTGATCTGTTCTTTTACTACTTTATTTGTTCTGAATGGTATGACTTTGATCTTTATGGTTAGTGGAGGTGGGAAAGTCCCATCGTACGTTGATTTGTATGATCGGATCTTTGCGTCTATGGCCAGCTTTAGAGACTTGGAGATTGTGCAATTAGAGACTTGGAGATTGTGCATTAGGGTTAGAGACTTAGATATTGTGCATTAGAGTTAGAGACCTGGAGATTGTGTATTGGGGTTAGAGTTAATAAGAGTGGATTGTGGGGTTTGTTTGTTATCGATACAAGAGAATTGTCACCTGGCCTCATGACTAAATTCCACTGGTCTAATGGATTTCCCCAGTAATGTTCTGATTGTGCAGTTTCTTTGGGTTGGTTGTTGAGCCAGAGACACACACAGAGAAGGCTGCTTGTGGTGAAGCACTTGGTGAGATTTTCTCGTGTCTCGTGCAGGGGTGGCAGACGTGCAGAGTTCTCGACATGAATCAGTTCTGCTTGTCCTGTGTTGCTCTGTCAGAGACGCTTCGGATACACAACTTGGAGCCTTTTGATGAATTTGAGGTAACAGAGTTGCCCCCGGTCTCTTTCTGTCCCCTTTTTTCTTTGTCTCTGCCCTCCAATCTCTTAGTTTAGCGCTTTTCTGACCCGGCTGTCTTGTTTCATTGCCTCTGTGCTGTCTTCTGTCTCTCATGTTCCTCTGTTCCATCTCTGTGGCTTTTCTCTTCCCCTCACTCTCCTTAGTAT
Organism: Xenopus petersii; assembly: GCA_038501925.1. Taxonomy (NCBI): domain Eukaryota; kingdom Metazoa; phylum Chordata; class Amphibia; order Anura; family Pipidae; genus Xenopus; species Xenopus petersii. The sequence goes on along the minus strand of CM076676.1, from coordinate 160,153,836 downwards.
GTACCCCTCTTGCCCCCTGCCATCTTTTGTCTTTGTCTCTTCTCAACCCATCTCTGCTCTATCTTCAATCCTCTCCTTTGTCCTGGTTTCTCCCCTTCTTTTTGACTCTGCCTAGTCTTTCTATCCACTCTCTTGTCTCTCCTCTTTCTTTCCTTGGCGTCTCACTGTTTCTCAGACTTTTTTGAATGAATGGGCTCTGTCTCAGTCTAGGAGAGGATGGGCAAAAAGATTTAGGAGATTTCAGCCGTGTCATGGGAAGAGTATGGTGAGCTGTGTCTCTGTCCTCTGCTTCATTTGTGTTTGATCTCACTCTTCTCAGTCTCTTCCCAATCTTTTCATTGTCCTCTCTTCCCTGACTCTTCAGTCTCTTTCTTTATTTCCATTTTACATCTCTACATTTCTCTCTTTCTCTACCCTCTTAACTCCATCTCTCAGCTCCTTCTGTCTGTCTCTACACTCTCTTGTATGTCTGCTCTCTCTTCTCTCTTTTTACCTTTGCCTTATCTTGCTGCAATTCCCTTTTTCTCCCATCTTTTCTCCATTGTTCTTCATTCTTTTCACACCCCACCAATCTTATGTTCCGTTCTGCCTCCTAAAATCCCATATTAACCCTCTACCATATCAGCCTTTTTTGTTATATATTTCCCTGTTACTTTACTGATATTGTAATCTTCTCATTAAAGGGGTTGTTCACCTTCAATGTACAAATCTTATGAAACCACTAACAATGCTCTCAATGTGTTAGAAAAACCATTTTCCATAACAAAAAGTAAAAATGCCATTGTAAAAGCTAATTTCTATACCTATTAACTCAGTCCTTCTCCTGTCTCTCAGACCAGTTTTCTGAAGTGATGGGAGTGGCCTATTTTGAACCTGACACACCAAGAACTTCCTATATGATGACATCATCATGCCCAGGCTTTGCCCTTACTTGTTTCCTATTGGATGTTGATACTGCCCTCCTCCTAGTCATTTATTGGGTGCTTGTGAACTGTAACCAGTCACATAATTTGAATGGTCATTGGTTGATTACTCAATTGTAATGGCAGAGGTTAACAGACGCAGCATATAAACAAAGCTGCCTTGTAACAAACAATCACACAGCCATGCAGACAAATACTGCAGAAAAGGAAGGAGCAACATTGTTAGGCAACCTTTGGCATTAAGCATAATGTCAGTTATTTACAAAATTGCAACAAAATCAGCACTGACTTGCTTAGAAACGTATGTGACTTACACATCTAGCAGGGACAGTAGGGTTGCCACCTCACCCTTTTAAAACCAAACACATATGAAATCCACAGGCTGCATGGCTAATTATCAACTCATTTAGATGCTGCAGACTGAACTGATTTCTGTGCAGTCATGTATCATGCATCTAAATGAATTGCTAATTAGCCATGCAGCCTGTGGATTTCATATGTGTTTGGTTTTAAAAGGGTGAGGTGGCAGCCCTAAGTGACAGGCAGAGCAGTGATGAGGGCAGGTACGTATTTTGAACATTTTGTGCGCTCTCCCGGGGGGGGGGGGTGGTAATTTACCTAGGAAAACGATACCTTTTTAAGTGTTTAAGTGTTCCACTTCTTGAACAAGATTTAGAGCTCTAAATACCAAAAAACGAAAAAGTTATATTTTTCATGATATAGGGATCTATACCAGAAAAATATTTTACCTTTTTTATGAGGTAAACACACAAAATAATACATGGACCCCCCCAAAAAAAATAATAATAATATATTTCTGGAAAGTACAAGTGTCATCTCCCATAGTAGCCTTTATAATCCAATAATTCAAATTTTTAAAAATGATTTCTTTTTCCTGTGTAATAATAAAACAGTAGCTTGTACTTGATCCCAACTAAGATATAATTAATCCTTATTGGAAGCAAAACCAGCCTATTGGCTTTATTTAGTGTTTACACCATTTTCTAGTACTAAGATCCAAATTACAGAAAGATCTGCTATCCGGAAGACCCCAGGTCGCAAGCATTCTGTATAGCAGATGCCATACCTGTACCTTGTACTTGATCCCAACTAAGATATAATTAATCCTTATTGGAAGCAAAACCAGCTTATTGGGTTTATTTAATGTTTACATGATTTTCTAGTAGACTTAAGGTATGAAGATCCAAATTATGGAAAGATCCATTATCCAGAAAACTCCAGGTCCCAAGCACCTTGATCCCCCCCCCCATCTGCACAGTTGAAGTCTCTGCAGCACACAGCCCACACTCCTCCTCCCTCTCACAAACTTGTAACAGTTTCTCTTCAGTAACTGAATGCTGCTCAAATTCCCCAGCACAGCCAGCACAGGAAGCAGTGGCAGATTGACAGCAGACATAGCCAATAGGAGTTAAGTTAGCTGCCAGTACAATGTGTGATGTCATATAAGGAAGGGGAAGTGAACACTGTAGTGTTTTTGGGGGTCAGTGACCCCCTCCCAGCACAGGGTCTGTGTGGAACTGAAGGATTAGTACAGGGACACTTCTGAGGTGAATATCTCTTGAACTGTACTTTTTCTGTTAACTATTTCTATGGAAAAGTTTGTTCTATTCATGTGAACTGTTAGATTTGTCAATTTGTTACAAAGGTGAACAACCCCTCTTAAGTATTTTGGTGTCTTCATATTGAGTTTTCCCTTCTAGGAGCTGCACTTGAAGTGTTCCCATTATTTTATCCTTGTGGCTTCCCAAGGTTTTCTAGCAGAATGTCCATGTTTGTGTCCTATTCCTGAGAAGTGTGCAGGTTAGAGCTTAACCTCATTCATTTGTACCATGTGACCCAATGAAATGTCTCAGATCAGCCAGTATATCTATTCAACCTCATAACTGCCAGAGAGTCATCAATTTCATAACAGCTCCAGAACTATATTTTACTTTTCATTATCCATTAATATATGTATGATATGAAATGTCCCTGATCAGGGTAAACAACATTCTATAACATTAATAAATAATTACAGTTTATACTTAAACTGCAAATAATAATTAGCTCCCTAAGATAAAACGTTCACCCTGACAAAGTATTTCCAAATATAAACCTAATTACCTCTTGTACATTTTCTAAAGATCCACTGAAACTATTATTTCCTTGTAGCCGCCATTGTTTGCTATATAAATGTGATGCTGGTACTGTGAGTTTCTGACAGTCCTTGGGACTTGGGTCATTATTATAAACAGAAAAACCATTTGTGGGGATCATTGGCTATTTTGATACATTCTGCTATTTCTTTATTTGATTATTCCCATATAATATGGAGTACATTTCCATATGAAAACCCCATTTGCTGCAAACATGGCTGGAGGATGGGCTGCTTGCTGAGTAGGCACTGGGAGGGGGATGGAGAAGGGACAGAGGAGGTAAATGACAGAGAAGTTTGTTACAGTCAGAAGTTGAAGTTGGGGACGGAATGACATGAGGGGGCTGCTTGACAGTTTATCCAAAACATCAGATTTGCTGGTGGGTGAAATTGCTGGGGGCATCTCTGAACTAGTATTTATGGAGTCGACTGACTCTCTGCGCACTTTAGGGTAGTGTGGGGGTAGGAGTGCTTGGAAGGAAAGGCAGAATTTAGTTACAAGGGAACCCACTATTAGATGAATAGGGAAATCTGTCGCAAAGACCCTACTTGTCCAACTGGCACGTGCCTTGTACTAGTGTAAAAATTCTCAAGTTACTTTCCTTACCGGGACAATGTGGTGATGTTGTGATGATGATTCAGTTAATGACTATAAGAGGGACTTGGATGATTTCTTGGACAGACATAATACAAAGGCTATTGTGATACTAAACTCTATAGTTAGTATAGATATGGGTATATATCATTTATGTGACAGTAGGGAGGGGTGTGTGTATGGATTCTGGGTTTTCATTTGGAGGGGCTGGACTTGATGGACTTTTTCTTTTTTCAACCCAATTTAACTATGTAACTATGTAACTATAAGTATGTAACGTGTTTCTCTGCTCGAGGAGATTAAATGTCGGCAACTAAACATGCCCTTGGCCGTAGCCATTAGGAAGGACGCGAGGGCTTGGGGAGATAAATGCACGGCTGAGAGACTTGTGTAGGGAGGAGAGATTTGGGGTTTTCTATCAGCTAAAGGATTTTTGTAAGTAATGATGGTGCAGCTGTTTTTGGAGAAAGGGTGGCTAAAAGGTTGGAGGAGATTTTAAACTAGGCTTGGGGGGGGCAGAGAGTAACTCTGTTGAATGTAGGTTAGATGAGGGTTTGGGATAAAGGAAAATGGAGGTGGAGTTTAGGATGGGGATATGGACAATGGCAGGAGCAGAAGTTGTATTTATATAAGTTACAATCTGGTACCAGTATTAAATATGCAAGAATCCTGGCTGCTTCAAAGGGGGAACTGGAGCTACTGATGGGGAACATCCTGAAAGAGTCTTCTAAGATCTGGAATGTGCTGAACATGTGTGTTTGCAAAGTTTTACTGCTTTGACATTTTAGAAATATATTTGGAAGCTTTAAACCATTTCTCGTGATCACAAGTACCCACTGAAGGGATTTCTCATGTGTTACCTCATGTGGCACGTAGGAATCAATGTCCTTACCTTACACATCCGCCATTACCTCTACTGGTGATTGGGTGAAGGTCCCAGACCTCCAATAATCAACTTCTTTCCCTGCAGGGTGGGAGGCTTTAGACTGAGTCTGACTCCCAAAGGGGCTAATGGCCCGTGTGAGATTACTTCTCACTGTGCACCCTTCCCTCTTGTGCTACTGTGTGGTGCCTTGTGGGTTAATTAGAGACAAAATGTTATAAGCAGCGAGAAACAGAGATGGAACTATTTCGCTTGGCAAATGAGTACTCCTGGATATGTTCGCATACATTAAATGTTGAACTAATCAATCCTGAGTAGCAGGAAGGCCACTTGAACGACTACTCCTGCCTTTTAGTTCCCACACATACGCACATTCATAATGGACACATGGTTAGGACACAGATACCTTGAGTGATCTCCTAGGTCAGGTTGTCCACCCATCAACTCCCTGTCCATGTGGAACTGGAGGAGAAAGGAGACAGAACAAGGTTATCTTCGCTCGTGTGGCCACTCCTGTCCTGTTGGACCCCCAAGTCCTCACTATGGATGGGTGATGTCAGCACCTTGAGCCTGCCGGCATTCTCCACCATTAACTGTCGTGGGAATACACTGGAACCGGAGATCACTTGAGGTAAAGAGTGACGTTTATTGACACGAGCTGTGTGGATTCTGTACTCACAAGAAGCACAATACAGAAAAATACAGAAAAAGAACAGGGTGGGGGTTTTATACCCTTTTATACAACACGTTCTTACAACATATGCAAAGGCAGAATAGTGTGGGAGCCGTACGTAAGCTTGGAGTCTCCCAAAGGGAATCACAAATGATGTATTCATGTATTTATGTCTGATGGTGAAAACCTAAAAGCAGTAGGAGTGGGACTCAGCTCGGCTGATATTTGGAATAAACATGTATTTTCTGTAGTAGATATTACGACCCACCTGAATACCCATCTAAGTGTATTTGCTGTATTAGATATTCTTGAATCTACAGCTGAGACACAACGTTCTTCTGATGTTTCTTCTGCTCTACAGAGTTGGAAATGTGCCCCACACCCGTTCCTCGGGGATCTCTGGAAGCCATTCCCTCACCTGTACCAGTCCGTGGTCTGCGCCGTTTTGGCCACCGCTCCTGTCGTATCTCCCCTCACCTTGTTGTAACAACTGGAGGCTTTGGGGAGAAGGACGGCAGACACCAAAGGTTAATGGACTTACATGTCATGTCACGTGGGCAGCACAACTGGGACAATGAGCAGACAATGGAAGGCTGGGGTGAGACTTTTGGACGGCTTCCTAATCCATTGCATTTCCTTTCTCCTATTTCCTTTTTGTTTGTGACTAATTCCATTGTACAGGAATTTGGTTAGAGTTGGGGAAATGTGGTGGGCTCAGTGTATTGAGCTGATTGTATAGAAGGACTGATCAGATGAAACACTCACTATTTCTAACATCACATGGATGTACAAGGAATCCTCTGTGCAGTGACATTTTGGGGAAGGTATTTGCTGCCTCTCTTGGTGCATAAAGTCCATCTGTAGGGCCAGTTAATATATGTAAGACCTTTAGTCACCGTACATTGGCCACCATGAAGTGCAGATGTGCAAATGCCACTGCTACATTCTACTTTTTCTCACACTTATAGGCTGATACTTATTCACCCACCTGGGTGTATCTCACACTCATAGAAATGTAAAGCAATAATTCCAGCAGCACTCCGATATGTGAATCAATGATTATTTATTCATGCCATTAGCAGAGCGACGTTTCGGGCTATTCCAGCCCTATAAAGGCATGAATAATCATTGATTGACATATGGGAGAGCTGCTGGAATTATTGCTTTACAGTGGAGTTTACTTGGACAGAGAGGAACACAGCTGTGCACCCGACGCTGCAAAAGGTGATCTAGTGTAAGTGTGGCACCTTATTGATTTGATTTGATTACACTCATAGAAATGATTGCCACATAACTACTGCCAATAGTACTTACCTACCCGCTCTTATTGTCTCAGATGGGCGTCTGCTGCATTCACTTACCCCTCTCTCTGAAGGAAGGGGGGTTCTGGTTCTTGGGGGACGGTTTTCTCCATCTCATCCTGCCAGTGGGGCGTTAATGTTGAAACATATGAGTGGGAGCTGCTCAGTGGAAGTGACACAGATGAATTTACAGCCTGATATTCAGCGATGGAGGCACACGGCAACTGAAGTCCATCTCTCTGGTAATGACATTTACCCCTGCTGCCATATTATAATAAAAGCACCAACTGTGCCATCTACCCACGTGCCACTAATTGTACCAGCTCCTCATGTGCCACTAACTGTACCAGCTCCTCATGTGCCACTAACTGTACCAGCTCCTCATGTGCCACTAACTGTACCAGCTCCTCATGTGCCACTAACTGTACCAGCTCCTCATGTGCCACTAACTGTACCAGCTCCTCATGTGCCACTAACTGTACCAGCTCCTCATGTGCCACTAACTGTACCAGCTCCCCATGTGCCACTAACTGTACCAGCTCCTCATGTGCCACTAATTGTACCAGCTCCTCATGTGCCACTAACTGTACCAGCTCCTCATGTGCCACTAATTGTACCAGCTCCTCATGTGCCACTAACTGTACCAGCTCCTCATGTGCCACTAACTGTACCAGCTCTTCATGTGCCACTAACTGTACCAGCTCCTCATGTGCCACTAACTGTACCAGCTCCTCATGTGCGACTAACTGTACCAGCTCCTCATGTGCCACTAACTGTACCAGCTCCTCATGTGCCACTAACTGTACCAGCTCCTCATGTGCCACTAACTGTACCAGCTCCTCATGTGCCACTAATTGTACCAGCTCCTCATGTGCCACTAACTGTACCAGCTCCTCATGTGCCACTAACTGTACCAGCTCCTCATGTGCCACTAATTGTACCAGCTCCTCATGTGCCACTAACTGTACCAGCTCCTCATGTGCCACTAACTGTACCAGCTCCCCATGTGCCACTAACTGTACCAGCTCCTCATGTGCCACTAATTGTACCAGCTCCTCATGTGCCACTAACTGTACCAGCTCCTCATGTGCCACTAACTGTACCAGCTCCTCATGTGCCACTAATTGTACCAGCTCCTCATGTGCCACTAACTGTACCAGCTCCCCATGTGCCACTAACTGTACCAGCTCCTCATGTGCCACTAACTGTACCAGCTCCTCATGTGCCACTAATTGTACCAGCTCCTCATGTGCCACTAACTGTACCAGCTCCTCATGTGCCACTAACTGTACCAGCTCCTCATGTGCCACTAACTGTACCAGCTCCTCATGTGCCACTAACTGTACCAGCTCCTCATGTGCCACTAATTGTACCAGCTCCTCATGTGCCACTAATTGTACCAGCTCCTCATGTGCCACTAACTGTACCAGCTCCTCATGTGCCACTAACTGTACCAGCACCTCATGTGCCACTAATTGTACCAGCTCCTCATGTGCCACTAACTGTACCAGCTCCCCATGTGCCACTAACTGTACCAGCTCCTCATGTGCCACTAATTGTACCAGCTCCTCATGTGCCACTAACTGTACCAGCTCCTCATGTGCCACTAACTGTACCAGCTCCTCATGTGCCACTAACTGTACCAGCTCCTCATGTGCCACTAACTGTACCAGCTCCTCATGTGCCACTAATTGTACCAGCTCCTCATGTGCCACTAATTGTACCAGCTCCTCATGTGCCACTAACTGTACCAGCTCCCCATGTGCCACTAACTGTACCAGCTCCTCATGTGCCACTAACTGTACCAGCTCCTCATGTGCCACTAACTGTACCAGCTCCTCATGTGCCACTAACTGTACCAGCTCCTAACTGTACCAGCTCCTCATGTGCCACTAACTGTACCAGCTCCTCATGTGCCACTAACTGTACCAGCTCCTCATGTGCCACTAACTGTACCAGCTCCCCATGTGCCACTAACTGTACCAGCTCCTCATGTGCCACTAACTGTACCAGCTCCCCATGTGCCACTAACTGTACCAGCTCCTCATGTGCCACTAACTGTACCAGCTCCCCATGTGCCACTAACTGTACCAGCTCCTCATGTGCCACTAACTGTACCAGCTCCTCATGTGCCACTAACTGTACCAGCTCCTCATGTGCCACTAACTGTACCAGCTCCTCATGTGCCACTAACTGTACCAGCTCCTCATGTGCCACTAACTGTACCAGCTCCTCATGTGCCACTAACTGTACCAGCTCCTCATGTGCCACTAACTGTACCAGCTCCTCATGTGCCACTAACTGTACCAGCTCCTCATGTGCCACCAGTGTCCCACTCTACTGCTGCACCAACAACCAGTCACTCTTGCTTTCTATCTCTCTGTGATCCATTTCTTTCACCTCTCTCTTTCTATCCATTTCATCCGTCTGTCCCATACTGTGATATTCCATGTTTTTTTGTCTGTCACTCTGGTACATCCCTATAGTTTGTGTTTGGTACAGTCTCTGCTCTGACTCCGGCACCTTCTGTCCTACAGACCATCCGTATGTGTTTGTATTTGGGGGCCGCTCTGTGTCCACTTTGGCTCTGCAGGACTCGATGTTTCTTTGTCTCCACAAAATGAGTTGGGAGCAGGTACGTTGTACAGATTGTAGAGAGGGATGGGCAGGGGAGTTGAGATCTATACAGTATATATGTGTATATTGGTCATATAATGCTAGAGGAAAGGCAAATATATAAAGACTGGTGTGATGGGGGGTGAAGGAACCCAAAGTCATTATTAGTATAACATGGGGGGGACAAATAGTGAAGTTTAAGAGGAATGTCCTACAAACTGAAATGATTTTCTCCATCTTTCCACCTCCCACATGACTTACTGGTATAAAGATGGTCGTCCTGGTTAGTAATGGTTGGAGGTCTGTCAGTTGGTCCCCCTATAGCAAACTTCTTAAATTCCACCCTATACCATAGCTCTGTTTGTTTTGCCAAAAGTCCATTTTAATGGAGCCTCTTTAAGGACATATTTGTATCAGGAGAAGATCAAAGCTGTATTATTTACTAGTAATTCATATATCTGTATCCAGTCGGCCATCTTTCCATGTGAGAAATAGGCACATGTTGTGATTGGGCACAGATTTAAAGCTGCCGGATGTAACGAGAGTAACGGTAATAAGGGAAATGTCATGTAAATATGGCCGACTCTCCACAGACACTCAGATTGCTATTGGCTCCTTACTAAAGAAGGGCGGGCATAAGGCCAATGTGACCAGTGTTAAAGGTGCCAGATGCACATTGGCACAATCCTGTTGTGGGGCACATGCCGTGGGACTGACAAGGCCGACATGATGGAAATGAGGAGTCTCAAAGCAGGTCATGGGTTAAGTTGGTTCCTGATGGGTCTTGTTGTGTCTTTGTCCATAAACCACTGAAACCCAACGTGTCTCTATATAAAGTCTCCACACTGACCAGCAACTGGGAAATGACTGATCTTCTCTCATTGGCAGGTACAAGTAATTGGCTGCACCCCCTCTGCACGCCACTCACACAGCTCATGTAGTTGGAAGGGGGGCGCTGTAATATCCGGCGGGCTTCTTCCCTCAGGACTTCCCAGTGGTTCCATCCACCTTCTGATGCCTTGTGGTTCCCATTTTAGCTGGCGACAACTAGAGACCACACCTTCCCTCACCCCAAGGTAAGTCCTGTATAACTCAGCCTGCAGCCTTGTGCCTTTATATGGTCACAGAACAACCCCTCAGTGACTTCTAATATCCTTATCATTTACAGTAGGGGGTACATTATCCCTTATAATACAGTATCATTGGTCCCTCAGATATTCTCACAGCTCTCACGTGATTGGGGAGAAGTTATTACTGGTCGGAGGCATTTGGATTCAGTGTGAGGGGTCGGTGCCGGGGGTGAGTGTAGTGGATGTGAGTAATGGACACGTTGCTGAGTATCAGATTAACACTGTGAGTATCTGCCAGCCCCTTTGAGTCAAAGAGAAGCCCCCCAATACTCTGCTGATCCCCATCATTGTGTCTCCTCAGTCGTCGCTGGAGTGGCCCCTCATGGCTCACGGGCACAGCTCGGTTTTACTTGCGGATGAAGAGAAGTTGCTGATCGTGGGGGGAGGAGGGAACTGTTTCTCATTTGGGACCCACCTCAACCCACAGCCGGTGTTCATATCGCTCCCCCCTGACCTGTGAGCGGCTGCTGTAGAGTGTCAGCGAGTGGAACAGCTGGAGAGTATAACTAATACAAGATATACGGGATATTCAGTGTATTGTGGGGGTGGGGCTCCGTGGCTGATACTGACAAGTGAACCAATGGGAGGCCACCAGGATTCTTCCCACAATGCACTATTTTCCCTTAATGGCAAAATGAACATGTGATAAAAACTTCACCAAAATAAAACATTTTCTACATATGAGTTAAAAGTTCTCTACTGCCCAATGGGACTTTGCTGAGAGGAAGGTGAGGGTGTTGTGCAACTACACGTCCCTCGCTGATGTGCACAGGTTGTTTATTGAACATACACAGGGTTTACTCACTCCCCACGACCCCTACTCTGCACCCCCAATGTGCCACTTCCATGTTGGATTGATCAGCTCAGTGGGGGGTCCAATGGCTGCCAGACGGGGGGCTCTAAACATCTTCCCAGTTGGACAAATTAAAAACGCTGCATTTTTGCTAAAAACAACCTCATTGTAAATCTTCTTTAAATGGGCAATGTCTTTATTTCTAAAGGGGAACTTTACCTTAGACGCAGTAATTGACAGTAAATATAAATCCTAACGAGTGACGCTGCAGCCCTGAAACTGCCAAATCCAGAAATAAATCCCAACTCTCGTTATAGGGACCCACTAATGATTGGGAAATCATATATTTCCAGATATGTTGTGGCTGCTTTTCATACTTAATGGTATTAGCGGTGAAATATTTTGTTTTATTTGCATTTCATTTCTAATGTGCAGACAAGTCAATGTATCACCTTGTGTCTAACAGCTGAAAAGGCAATAGAATATAATTATCTCTCATAATCCTCAACTTCATCACTTATTCCATATTTCCCACTATTTCTATAACCCACACATTTCTACTGCACTTTAGAGAGATTGTACATCATTCCCATCAGCCCCAGTGAGCTTACACTCTAATGTCCCACATTCCCATAGGTCTCTGCCCCAGTGAGCTTACAATCTAAGGTCCCTATCACATTCCCATCACTCCCTGTCCCAGTGAGCTTACAATCTAAGGTCCCTATCACATTCCCATCAGTTTGTGTCCCAGTGAGCTTACAATCTAAGGTCCCTATCACATTCCCATCACTCCCTGTCCCAGTGAGCTTACAATCTAAGGTCCCTATCACATTCCCATCAGTCCCTGCCCCAGTGAGCTTACACTCTAATGTAGACACAGGACACACCAGCACAACATGGATACTTCTAGCAGGATTCAACCTTGCTAAGGATTTTTTATGACTTTTTTCTGGAATTTTTGTAGTTTGGAACAAATTTTCGTTCTGGCCTATATGTATGCACTTGCATTTTGTGTCATTAATTGATTGTAACATGTTTTTATAATTAACTTAATTGTCATGCTTTTAAATTTATATGTGCACTAATATCCGGTATGCTTGAGAAAGGGGTCACGCCCCGAAACGTTACATCTGCAAATAAACGAGCAAGGTTAAATCCTGCTAGAAGTATCCATGTTGTGCTGGTGTGTCCTGTGTCTATGCTGAATTTGAGGTCGTCCAATTCCTCTAACATCTAGCACCTGGAGTTCGTGAGATTTCGGACGGCCAGGGTGTGCAAGTGTAAGTTTTTCCTTTTTTGCACCTTACACTCTAATGTCCCACATTCCCATAGGTCTCTGCCCCAGTGAGCTTACAATCTAAGGTCCCTATCACATTACCATCAGTCCCTGTCCCAGTGAGCTTACAATCTAAGGTCCCGATCACATTCCCATCAGTCCCTGCCCCAGTGAGCTTACAATCAAAGGTCCCTATCACATTCCCATCAGTCCCTGCTCCAGTAAGCTTACAATCTAAGGTCCCTATCACATTCCCATCAGCCCCTGTCCCAGTGAGCTTACAATCTAAGGTCCCTATCACATTCCCATCAGTCCCTGTCCCAGCGAGCTTACAATCTAAGATCCCTATCACATTCCCATCAGTCCCTGTCCCAGTGAGCTTACAATCTAAGGTCCCTATCACATTCCCATCAGTCCCTGTCCCAGTGAGCTTACAATCTAAGGTCCCTATCATATTCCCATCAGTCCCTGCCCCAGTGAGCTTACAATCTAAGGTCCCTATCACATTCCCATCAGTCCCTGTTCCAGTAAGCTTACAATCTAAGGTCCCTATCACATTCCAATCAGTCCCTGCCCCAGTGAGCTTACAATCTAAGGTCCCTATCACATTCCCATCAGTCCCTGTTCCAGTGAGCTTACAATCTAAGGTCCCTATCACATTCCCATCAGTCCCTGCTCCAGTAAGGCCCCTATAATATTAACACACTCTAGGAACAATTTTTTCAGGAACCATTTAACCCTTGTGTATGTTTTTGGAGCATGGGAGGAAACCCAGAGAGACAACAAACACACTTGAAGCCAGAATTGAAGCCAGGACCACAGTGCTGCAAAGTTAACGTTCCACCCACTGAGCCACCTTTCTGCCTGTTAGACCCCATTGGAACATACAGGGTCCAAGAACAGGAAATAGAATGGAGGGTGGGGGTGATGTTATTTCCTGTCTGTCACATGTCCACGTGGGCTTAACCCTATAGTGCCCAGTGCAATGCAAAGTACAAGGGATCCAAGCAGAGAAGAATATCCAGTCCATTCAGCCCTTATAGACATTTGTGTATTAACAGAGGTCTTAAATTCACTCCATGTTCTGCTATAGGTGAGGTTGTTGTAGTAAAATAGAACATCTCCCAGTTGAACTATAACTCCCACTCACACAAACATCTTGAGAGCCAGCAGTTCTAGAGCAGGAACAATGGATGAACTGTAAATAAAAGAAGAATTTAGCAATGTAGATTCTCCTTGGTCTATAAGTGAATGTCAGTCAGGGAAGCACTTTACTTTCTTTGCACTTTAGGCTCCTCGGGGTTCTAAGCAGAGCAGGTTAGAGCCCAGTTCCCTTTAGGGTCAGTCACTGGGTTTAGTTAGTGGTTAGTCACCGCTCACTCACTGCTCTGCATTATCCATTGTGTCTTTCTTTTATGCTTCTCATTCACATGTTCTAGGAACGTAGAGACTTCTCTTTCCACTCATTACAAATTCAGCATCTTCTGGGGGTGCAACCATGATATCAGCAGAGATAGTCACCAGAGATAGGCATTTGCCCTTCCTATATATTTATCTTTATTCCCTATTAATAACATTGGGATCACTGACCTTCCTATATATTTATCTTTATTCCCTATTAATAACATTGGGATCACTGACCTTCCTATATATTTATCTTTATTCCCTATTAATAACATTGGGATCACTTGCCTTCCTATATATTTATCTTTATTCCCTATTAATAACATTGGGATCACTGACCTTCCTATATATTTATCTTTATTCCCTATTAATAACATTGGGATCACTGGCCTTCCTATATATTTATCTTTATTCCCTATTAATAACATTGGGATCACTGACCTTCCTATATATTTATCTTTATTCCCTATTAATAACATTGGGATCACTGACCTTCCTATATATTTATCTTTATTCCCTATTAATAACATTGGGATCACTGACCTTCCTATATATTTATCTTTATTCCCTATTAATAACATTGGGATCACTGACCTTCCTATATATTTATCTTTATTCCCTATTAATAACATTGGGATCACTGACCTTCCTATATATTTATCTTTATTCCCTATTAATAACATTGGGATCACTGACCTTCCTATATATTTATCTTTATTCCCTATTAATAACATTGGGATCACTGGCCTTCCTATATATTTATCTTTATTCCCTATTAATAACATTGGGATCACTGACCTTCCTATATATTTATCTTTATTCCCTATTAATAACATTGGGATCACTGACCTTCCTATATATTTATCTTTATTCCCTATTAATACATAGTAACATAGTAACATAGTAACATAGTAAGTAAGGTTGAAAAAAGACACATGTCCATCAAGTTCAACCTTTTTTTTTTTTTTTTATTAACTACCTATCTGCCAGTTGATCCAGAGGAAGGCAAAAAACCCATCTGAAGCCTCTCCAATTTGCCTTAGAGGGGGAAAAATTCCTTTCTGACTCCAAAATGGCAATCGGACCAGTCTCTGGATCAACTTGGACTATGAGCTATTTCCCATAACCCTGTATTCCCTCACTTGCTAAAAAGCCATCCAACCCCTTCTTAAAGCTATCTAATGTATCAGCCTGTACCCCTGATTCACTTCCCAGCTCTCCCTGTAACACCCCTTTCCCTCCTCTAATCTCATTGGCTCCCTCCTGTCTGCTGGGAGGAGCTACTGGTGAATAAAGCATCCGACCCTTCCTTGTACCTATCTAATGTATCAGCCTGTACCCCTGATTCACTTCCCAGCTCTCCCTGTAACACCCCTTTCCCTCCTCTAATCTCATTGGCTCCCTCCTGTCTGCTGGGAGGAGCTACTGGTGAATAAAGCATCCGACCCTTCCTTGTACCTATCTAATGTATCAGCCTGTACCACTGATTCAGGGAGAGAATTCCACATCTTCACAGCTCTCACTGTAACAAACCCCTTCCCAATATTTAGGCGGAACCTCTTTTCTTCTAATCGGAATGGGTGACCTTGTGTCAGCTGGAAAGACCTACTGGTAAATAAATCAGAGAGATTATTATTTGATCCCCTTATATATTTATACATAGTTATCATATCTCCCCTTAAGTGCCTCTTCTCCAGAGTGAACATCCCCAATTTGGCCAGTCTTTCCTCATAGCTAAGATTTTCCCTTTACCAGCTTAGTTGCCCTTCTCTGTCCCCTCTCTAATACAATAATGTCCTGTTTGAGTGATGGAGACCAAAACTGTACGGCATATTCTAGATGGGGCCTTACCAGTGCTCTATACAGTGGGACCCCCTCCTCCCGTCACTCTCTGCCCCATTTAATACAAGTCAAGACCTTATTTGCCCTTGATGCTGCTGACTGGCATTACTTGCTACAGACAAGTTTATTATCTACAAGGACTCCAAGCTCCGTCTCCATTATGGATTTGCCTAGTGCAGTCCCATTAAGGGTATAAGTGGATATTGTTACATCCCAGGTGCAGGACTTTACATTTATCAACATTGAATCTCATTTGCCACTTAGCTGCCCAGATTGCCAGTTAGTCAAGATCCTGTTGCAAGTGCCACATCCTGGATGGAATTAATTGGGCTGATAGTTTTGTCTCATCTGCAAACACTGATACATTACTTACAATCCCCTTCCCTAAGTCATTAATGAACAAGTTAAATAAAAGTGGACCCAATACCGAGCCCTGGGGGACCCCACTAAGAACCTTACTCCAAGTAGAGAATGTCCCATTAACAACCACCCTCTGTACCCGATCCTGTAGCCAGTTTCCTATCCATGTGCAAACGACTTCATTAAGCCCAACAGACCTTAGTTTAGAAAGCAGTCGTTTGTGGGGCACAGTATCAAACGCTTTGGCAAAATCCAAATAGATCACATCTACTGCCCCCCCACTATCCAGAATCTTACTTACCTCATCATAAAATGCAATCAAATTCGTCTGACATGACCTATCCTTCATAAAGCCATGCTAATTGTTGCTCATAATGCCATTCATTAGGACAAAATTTTGAATGTGATCCCTTAACAAGCTTTCAAATAATTTGCCCACCACAGATGTCAAGCTTACTGGCCTATAATTGCCAGGCTGAGATTGTAATCCCTTTTTAAATATTGGAATAACATCAGCTTTTCTCCAATCCATAGGCACCATACCAGATGACAGTGAATCTGAGAAAATCAGAAATAAGGGCTGGTCTAAAACTGAACTAAGCTCTCTTAGAACCCGGGGGTGTATGCCATCAGGCCCTGGAGCCTTGTTTACATTCATTTTTATTAAAGCTTTTTGAATCATATCCTGAGTCAGTCACTGACTAGATTGAGCTGAACCATTAGTGCAGTTATAAAGTGAGCCTGGGAACTCAGACTCCTCTATTGTATACACTGAAGAAAAGAACTGATTTAACACATTTGCCTTATCTGTATCTGTTACAACCATACTGGTACCATTATTTAATGGAGTAACCCTCTCAACCTGCATCTTTTTACTATTAATATATTTAAAAAACTTTTTAGGGTTAGTTTTCACCTCCACCGCAATTAACTCTTCATTTCTTTTCTTAGCCTTCCGGATTGCTGATTTACAACATTTATTACAGTGTTTATATTCATTAAATGCAGCTTCTGTCCCTACAGATTTGTAGTTATTAAATGCCTTTCTCTTCTTTCGCATTAACTTCTTTACTTCTGTATTAAGCCACACAGGATGATTCTTAGAGCTTCTACGTTTAGTCCTTAAGGGAATAAATTGAGAACAGTAATGATTTAATATCATTTTAAAGGACAACCATTTCTGTTCTGTGTTTTTAGCTGAAAACCTAATGCCCCAATCAATACTCTGTAGGGCAGCCCTCAAGGCACTAAAATTAGCTTTTGCAAAATTCCTGGTTTTCGTTGCCCCAGTATATATTTGTTTTTTGCACCAGACATTAAATGATATAACATTATGGTCACTATTACCCAGGGGTTCAATGACTTGCACATTTGCTATAAGTTCTGGCTCATTAGAGATCACTAAATCAAGAATAGCATTTTTTCTGGTTGGCTCCTCAACAACCTGTGCTAAAAATTGTCGTGCAATAAGTTTATAAACTTGTTCCCATTAACTGATCTGGCAGTACCGTTGCTCCAATAACATTGGGATCACTGACCTTCCTATATATTTATCTTTATTCCCTATTAATAACATTGGGATCACTGACCTTCCTATATATTTATCTTTATTCCCTATTAATAACATTGGGATCTCTGACCTTCCTATATATTTATCTTTATTCCCTATTAATAACATTGGGATCACTCACCTTCCTATATATTTATCTTTATTCCCTATTAATAACATTGGGATCACTGACCTTCCTATATATTTATCTTTATTCCCTATTAATAACATTGGGATCACTGACCTTCCTATATATTTATCTTTATTCCCTATTAATAACATTGGGATCACTGACCTTCCTATATATTTATCTTTATTCCCTATTAATAACATTGGGATCACTGACCTTCCTATATATTTATCTTTATTCCCTATTAATAACATTGGGATCACTGACCTTCCTATATATTTATCTTTATTCCCTATTAATAACATTGGGATCACTGACCTTCCTATATATTTATCTTTATTCCCTATTAATAACATTGGGATCTCTGACCTTCCTATATATTTATCTTTATTCCCTATTAATAACATTGGGATCACTCACCTTCCTATATATTTATCTTTATTCCCTATTAATAACATTGGGATCACTGACCTTCCTATATATTTATCTTTATTCCCTATTAATAACATTGGGATCACTGACCTTCCTATATATTTATCTTTATTCCCTATTAATAACATTGGGATCACTGACCTTCCTATATATTTATCTTTATTCCCTATTAATAACATTGGGATCACTGACCTTCCTATATATTTATCTTTATTCCCTATTAATAACATTGGGATCACTGACCTTCCTATATATTTATCTTTATTCCCTATTAATAACATTGGGATCACTGACCTTCCTATATATTTATCTTTATTCCCTATTAATAACATTGGGATCAACTATAATTTTTACCGGCCAGGCCTATAAAATACCAGCCAGGTGGCAACCCTAGATACAGGTAGAATTTCTATATGTAATTGTGTAAGATCCCTAAGTGGATCCTCCATGAATTTATGAAAATTCACAAGCCCATAACTGCCAGGATCAGAGGAAGGTTGAGTCTTTTTCAGAGATCATTGGGTTCTGGAGGTAATTTTTTTTTTTTAAATTTGTATTCTATTGAATTCCTGGAGGTGACTCTCAAGAGGTATTTATCTAGAGCTAGCAGATGTCTATTTGCAGAGGTCATCACAAAATTCAAGTCTTCCATTTGGCCTTTCGACATCTCCAAGGGTTTTACCAAGGTTCTGGTTACACTAATAGCAATTATAAGGGAGCAGGGTATATGAATATTCTATTTGGACAATCTGGTAGTGTTGGCCTTTCCCAAACAGGAGAAGTGAATACAGATGAAGATAGTGATTTAGAGGTCATGTTTGGGTGCTAAATTATCAGAAAAGTCATCTAATACTGACCCAGTCCCTAATGTATATGAGAGCCTTGTTCCAGACACAAAAGGGTATAGTATCCCTGCAAGAAAGCAGGAGACAGAAGGTGGTGGTAGTGATCACATCTTTGCTAGACAAGCGTAGATACCAGCAAGCAATTATATGTGAATAGTCCCAAGGGCAAGGTAGAACATGAGATATTCTCAAAACAATTCCCAATGGAACAAGAGGAGTCATTGTCAAAGGATTGTGCTCCCAGATGAATTGAAGATGGAGTTAATCTGGTGGCTGTCTCACCACATCTGAAGAGTGGAGTGTGGCTGTTCAAACCAGAGTGGGAGATCTTAGTCTCAGATGCCAGGGAATGGGGCTGTGGAGGTCACCTAGGCCCCCATTATGTGAAGGGGAATTGGCCAGCTCATCTGGACAAACATGAATAGTATTTAAAGGAACATCTAGTACAGGTCAATCTAAAAACAAGTGGACTTGCTGAGTAATCAATGAAGACGTTTCACATCCGAGCAGCTTCTTCAGTACAACTGACTGGTGTGGGAAGTTCTCGGCATATAAACTCTTCCACTAATCCATTTACAATGGCACATTGTAACTCTTCAAAGAGGTGACATCTGAAGAAACTCACAGAGGTGTTGATTCTGTGTAGTTACTGTGATAGGATTATCCAATGTGTCATGTGACTCCTAGATACAGCTGTTACTTGTGAGAGTTACATGAATGGATGTGTGAAGTGTTCTGAATCTGCCGGGGTACAGATGTTAGAACAGTTAAAACTCAGCTGTCTTTCTACACTTAAAAGACAAGGGACACTCCTTTGAAGACAGCAAGGTCCAAATCTTGGATAAAGAAGACGCTGGTTTGAACGAGGCGTGAAAGAGGCGATTCATGTCAAGGTGGAGAGACCATCTCTGAACAGAGGCGGGGGCCTTCGACACTACCTGTCTGCTACATACAATGCTGTTCTAACATCTGTACCCCGGCGGATTCAGAACACTTCACACATCCATTCATGTAACTCTCACAAGTAACAGCTGTATCTAGGAGTCACATGACACATTGGATAATCCTATCACAACTACACACAATCTACACCTCTGTGAGTTTCTTCAGATGTCACCTCTTTGAAGAGTTACAATGTGCCGTTGTGATTGGATTAGTGGAAGAGTTTATATGCCGAGAACTTCCCACACCAGTCAGTTGTACTGAAGAAGCTGCTCGGATGAGTAGTGAAACGTCTTCATTGATTACTCAGCAAGTCCAGTTGTTTTTAGATTGACCTATACTAGATATACTATGACCTGGATGAATGAAAATCTTCATAGTCATATTTAAAGGAACAGTAACATCAAAAAAAGTGTTTTACAGTAATAAAAATATAATGAAGTGTTGCCCTACACTGGTAAAACTGGTGTGTTTGCTTCAGAAACACTACTAATGTTTATATAAATAATATGCTGTGTACCCATGGGGGCAGCCATTCAAGCACAGGATACACAGTAGATAACAGATAAGTACTACTATAGTTTATATAAACAAGCTGCTGTGTAGCCATGGGGGCAGCCATTCAAGCACAGGATACACAGTAGATAACAGATAAGTACTACTATAGTTTATATAAACAAGCTGCTGTGTAGCCATGGGGGCAGCCATTCAAGCACAGGATACACAGTAGATAACAGATAAGTACTACTATAGTTTATATAAACAAGCTGCTGTGTAGCCATGGGGGCAGCCATTCAAGCACAGGATACACAGTAGATAACAGATAAGTACTACTATAGTTTATATAAACAAGCTGCTGTGTAGCCATGGGGGCAGCCATTCAAGCACAGGATACACAGTAGATAACAGATAAGTACTACTATAGTTTATATAAACAAGCTGCTGTGTAGCCATGGGGGCAGCCATTCAAGCACACAATACGCATTAGATAACAGATAAGTACTACTATAGTTTATATAAACAAGCTGCTGTGTAGCCATGGGGGCAGCCATTCAAGCACAGGATACACAGTAGATAACAGATAAGTACTACTATAGTTTATATAAACAAGCTGCTGTGTAGCCATGGGGGCAGCCATTCAAGCACAGGATACACAGTAGATAACAGATAAGTACTACTATAGTTTATATAAACAAGCTGCTGTGTAGCCATGGGGGCAGCCATTCAAGCACAGGATACACAGTAGATAACAGATAAGTACTACTATAGTTTATATAAACAAGCTGCTGTGTAGCCATGGGGGCAGCCATTCAAGCACACGATACGCATTAGATAACAGATAAGTACTACTATAGTTTATATAAACAAGCTGCTGTGTAGCCATGGGGGCAGCCATTCAAGCACAGGATACACAGTAGATAACAGATAAGTACTACTATAGTTTATATAAACAAGCTGCTGTGTAGCCATGGGGGCAGCCATTCAAGCACAGGATACACAGTAGATAACAGATAAGTACTACTATAGTTTATATAAACAAACTGCTGTGTAGCCATGGGGGCAGCCATTCAAGCACAGGATACACAGTAGATAACAGATAAGTACTACTATAGTTTATATAAACAAGCTGCTGTGTAGCCATGGGGGCAGCCATTCAAGCACAGGATACACAGTAGATAACAGATAAGTACTACTATAGTTTATATAAACAAGCTGCTGTGTAGCCATGGGGGCAGCCATTCAAGCACAGGATACACAGTAGATAACAGATAAGTACTACTATAGTTTATATAAACAAGCTGCTGTGTAGCCATGGGGGCAGCCATTCAAGCACAGGATACACAGTAGATAACAGATAAGTACTACTATAGTTTATATAAACAAGCTGCTGTGTAGCCATGGGGGCAGCCATTCAAGCACAGGATACACAGTAGATAACAGATAAGTACTACTATAGTTTATATAAACAAGCTGCTGTGTAGCCATGGGGGCAGCCATTCAAGCACAGGATACACAGTAGATAACAGATAAGTACTACTATAGTTTATATAAACAAGCTGCTGTGTAGCCATGGGGGCAGCCATTCAAGCACAGGATACACAGTAGATAACAGATAAGTACTACTATAGTTTATATAAACAAGCTGCTGTGTAGCCATGGGGGCAATCATTCAAGCACAGGATACACAGTAGATAACAGATAAGTACTACTATAGTTTATATAAACAAGCTGCTGTGTAGCCATGGGGGCAGCCATTGAAAGGAGAAAAGGCTCAGGTTACACAGCCGATAAACTCTGTAGAAAATAATAGTGTTATCTGTTATCCGCTATTCAACCTGTGTCATATAGCCTTTTTTACATTTCTGCCATTGCTATACAGCAGCTTGTTTATATGAACTATAGTAGTGTATATGAAGCAAACAAAAAAGTTTTACCAGTGCAGGGCAACTCTACATGATATTTCCATTACTTTAACACACTTTGTATGGTGTTACTGTTCCTTTAAATCCTCAGGTGTTTCAGCAAGTGTCCGGTGATTTATTGGCCGCATCAGAAAATACAAAGTTATCAAAGTTCTTCTCAAGAGAGTTCACCAAAGCAGAAAACATAGAGTAGATACCACAACATGTCCTTGGCCAGACCAATAACTGTACGTGTTTCCAACTGTACCTCGGATTTTACCATCTCTCTGGAAAGTGTGGGGGTTCATAGCAATTACCTTGTATTGCCTTGTTGCCATGGTTTCCACTCCTGTTGGTGTTTAAAATATTTTATTTGATTTTCCATTAAACAATAGAAATCAATACGACCGCAAATGCCATGTAGACAGCAGATGTGCTGCAATTGGTATATTTTACAATTTCTAACAATATATGAGAAATACATAGAAAACTACAACTAACCAAGCCAGTGGATCTAAAGACAAAAACATTTATTGTCTCGACATACTGTAGCTACAGCTATCTGCAAACTCATCTTATGTCGGCAAAGCTCTTACTTAAACCTTCAGACTTTCAAAAGACTTTTTATTTTCTAGAAAGAGAAATTTACTAGTCTTATATGAGATTCTTATAATGAGATTTATTACGTTGCCAGAAATCTCCCCAGCATGCGCCCCCTTTGGTGAAACCATTAACTCCACCTCCCCGGAGACAGACAGGAGACACAGGAGATTTTGGAGCAATTTATTTGAGAAGTACAAGCGACTTTACATTAGACATTTATGAATGTTCCTAAATAAACCTTTAGAAATTTGTCTATTGTCTCCCCACAAGGAGAGGAAAATCTCTGCAGAACAAAAAGCAGCTTTAAAAGGAATCGAAAATCACAATACAAAAAAAACTTCAAGTCCAACCCCCCCTTTCTCACCGATACTAAAGGAATCGTTTGCCGACAGGTTAAGTGCAAATAAAACTGTAAGGTGGGGGGTCAGAATGTGTTAAAATTCCCATTACATTATAGAAATAACCAACATCTCCATCAATTAAAGGTCCAACAGTCAAAGTGTCAGTCAGTGAAGCCCACAGCTCATGTTGTGCCCAGACAGAAACATGGCCGACTCTCCAGAATGCCACCACCACCACCACCTCAGTTGTCCTCATCACTGTCATCTGGACTGATTGCCGGGCTGGTGAGACTGTATGTTGGAGACGTGGGGCTGTAACCTGGAGAAGTAGGAGAGTACGTGGAGCCTTTGGGGCTGGTTGGGGAATAAGTCGGGGAGGTAGGGGAATATTTGGGGGAGGTGGGAGAGTAGGTGGGAGAGGTTGGCGAATACTTGGGTGAGGTTGGGGTGTAAACAGGGGAAGTTGGCGAGTAGGTTGGGGAGGTTGGGGAGTATTTTGGAGTTGTAGGAGAATATGTGGGAGATGTTGGCGAATACTTGGGTGAAGTTGGGGAGTATTTGGGTGATGTTGGAGAGTACTTGGGAGAAGTTGGGGTGTACTCTGGGGAGCTGGGGCTGTAAGATGGGCTTGTTGGGGTGTATTTGGGGCTGGTAGGAGAGTAACTGGGAGAACTTGGGCTGTAACTGGGAGAGCTTGGCGTGTAGCTGGGAGACTGTGGGGTGTAACGAGGACTGGAGGGGGAGTAACTGGGAGATGTGGGAGAATAACTAGGGCTGGTTGGACTGTAATTAGGAGATGTGGGAGAGTAACTGGGAGAGGTAGGACTGTAACTGGGAGAAGTGGGAGAGTAACTGGGAGATGTTGGTGTATAGTTGGGGGAAGAAGGGGAGTAGTTGGGGGAAGTGGGGGAGTAGGATGGGGAGGTGGGGCTGTAAGATGGAGATGTTGGAGAGTAACTGGGGCTTGTAGGAGAGTAGCTGGGACTTGTAGGAGAGTAGCTGGGCGATGTTGGGCTGTAACTGGGAGAAGTAGGGGAGTAGCTGGGGGATGTTGGGCTGTAACTGGGAGATGTAGGGGAGTAGCTTGGTGATGTTGGGCTGTAACTGGGAGATGTTGGGCTGTAGCTGGGTGAAGTGGGGGAGTAGCTTGGGCTTGTGGGAGAATAGGAAGGAGAGGTGGGGCTGTAAGATGGAGATGTTGGAGAGTAGCTGGGAGAAGTGGGAGAATAACTGGGAGATGTGGGAGAGTAGTTGGGACTTGTGGGGGAGTAAGAAGGCGATGTTGGGCTGTAGGAGGGAGAAGTTGGTGAATAGCTGGGGCTCTGGGGAGTGTAGCCTCCAGGGCTTCGGGGTTCATAAGCAGGGGAGGTAGGAGAGTAACTTGGAGACATAGCGCCACCTGCAGGAAGAGCAAATAATTATATGAATGCATTATTTTATATACAAGTCATACATTCTCTCTACTGCGTCCACTCAAGGAAATACCCTTAAAGGGATATGGTCATGAGAAAAATTTTTTTTTTCAAAATGAATCAGTTAATAGTGCTGCTCCAGCAGAATTCTGCACTGAAATCCATTTCTCAAAAGAGCAAACAGATTTTTTTATATTCAGTTTTGAAATCTGACATGGGGCTAGACATTTTGTCAATTTCCCAGTTGCCCCCAGTCATGTGACTTGTGCTCTGATAAACTTCAATCACTCTTTACTGCAAGTTTGACTAATATCACCCCCCCCCCCCAGCAGCCTAACACAAGATAACAGCTGCCTGGTAGATCTAAGAACAGCACTCAATAGTAAAATCCAGGTCCCACTGAGACACATTCAGTTACATTGAGAAGGAAAAACAGCAGCCTGCCAGAAAGCATTTCTCTCCTAAAGTGCAGGCACAAGTCACATGACTGGGGGCAGCTGGGAAATTGACAAAATGTCTAGCCCCATGTCAGCTTTCAAAATTGAATATAAAAAAAAATCGGTTTGCTCTGCTGGAGCAGCACTATTAACGGACATATTTTGAAAAAAAAAAACGTTTTTTTCCGATGACAGGATCCCTTTAAATTTACTAGATTCTTTGTCCCTTTTTCCCAACCACACCCCTGCGATAAGAAAAACCCACTCACCTGGGGAGGGAATGTAGGGACTTGAAGGCCCTGGAGATCCAGGAGAACCAGGGGTGGGGGACCAAGCAGGGGAGTAACCTGGGCTGAAGCCACTGGCATCAGAAGCGGCACTTGGAGAGAAGCCGGCAGCTCCGGGGGTCATTCCACTTCCTGGAAAAAGAGAAACAGAAGTCAGTGCCACAGACCAACTCCTTCCATATTGGTTCCAGTCAGACCAGCCATAAAGTATGAAGTGGGTTATCTACTTACCGATACTTGGGGACCAGGCTCCATATGCCGGGGTGGCTCCCTGGTTCCAAGGGGTCATGGCAGGTGACATTCCTCCCATAGGGCTGGGGGCAGTGCCAAAAAACATGCCGGTGGCTGAAGAGGAAAGATTTACACAAACAAGTTTAGCAGAGAAAACTGGAGATCAATAAGGGAGTCCTCCCTCCTCATTGTCTGTGCCAAGCCTCAGTACTCCCCCCTGCTCTGCATAGCTCCACATAGCTCCACCATTGCCCCTGCTCTGCATAGCTCCACCCTTGTCCCTGCTCTGCATAGCTCCACCCCTTGACCCCCTGCTCCATGCAATAGCCAGAAACAGTGTGCATACAGCAGTACATGGAGTCAGAACAAATAGTGAATTATAAGTGTGAATCTCCTTTTTGCCCCCACCTTCCTGGCATTTCCGTGGGTATGGCGACACTTGTGTTCTCCCGACACGCCATTGAGCCTTTTCAACCTCCCTTTGCACTGCCACTGCCTGAATCATCTCCCCTCCAAACAGTTCTTCTACACCCCTCTATAAGGCTCATTTACTCCCAGCCTGCTCTACACACGCTGGGCCTCCCACCAACCTCTCCTCTGATTGGCCATCCACTCGCTGCCATGATTAGACTCCACTTACGTCCACCTGCTCCAAGCCCAGGAATGTTGGTGGGAATCTCCATGCCAAATTTACACTTCTCTGCATCCAACAGTAAGTCAAAGCAGCCCGTTCCTGCTGGAGCCAGTTGTCCCAACATGATATTCTCAGACACCCCCTTCATGGGATCAGACTCTCCATGAGCAGCGGCTTCCATCAGCACATCCACCTATGGGAGAGAAGAGTCAGTGAGCAAGAGGGATGACAACATGGCAGCTCCCAGCCACTAGATCATTACTCACCGTCTCTTCAAAGGAACATTTCATGAGTGGCCCCGTGTCCTGCCTGTTGACTCCATGACGTGTGATAGCCATAAGATGCCCCCTGCAGGTCATGGTGTCGCACAGTAGCGCCAAGTGGCGGTAATTAACGTATGATCCATCAAACGAGATGACGTGGTACAATTCCCTCTCCAGGGCTTTTCTGACAGCTTCAATGCCCAGGACCTGTGAGGAACCAGAACATGGTGCAGAAGATTTACTAAAAGTGATATATATTGTGTGTGTGTGTGTAATATATATATATATATAGGAGACCAGCTGGCAGGGGCACGGTAAAGCAGAGGATAAATACCGTAAATATCTCCACAATATCGTTTGAGGTGGTTCTGACTGGATCCACGTCCTTCTCACTGAGGACACGCATCAGGCTGACCCCGTCTGTTTCCAGAATCCATTCCTGAAGGGCCTTGAACTCACCGTCCTCTGTAATAATGATCTTTTTCTTATTGTCAGTCTGGGGGAGATGCATGTACACCTGCCAGAGGGCCATACGGGAATTGTACGGTTAGAAACACACAACTACCCTGTTCAACCTTTTTTCTCCAAGTCAAACCCAACTGCCAGTTGATCCAGAGGAAAGAAACTAAAGTCTCTCCAATTTGCCTCAGTGGGAAAATTCTTCCTGACTCCAAGATACAATGGGACCAGTCCCTGGATCAACTTGTACTATGAGCTATCTCCCATATCCCTGTATTCCCTTACTTGCTAAACACCATCCAACCCCTTCTTATACCTATCTAATGTATCAGCCTGTACCCCTGATTCACTTCCCAGCTCTCCCTGTAACACACCTTTCCCTCCTCTAATCTCATTGGCTCCCTCCTGTCTGCTGGGAGGAGCTACTGGTGAATAAAGCATCCGACCCTTCCTTGTACCTATCTAATGTATCAGCCTGTACCCCTGATTCACTTCCCAGCTCTCCCTGTAACACCCCTTTCCCTCCTCTTATCTCATTGGCTCCCTCCTGTCTGCTGGGAGGAGCTACTGGTGAATAAAGCATCCAACCCTTCCTTGTACCTATCTAATGTATCAGCCTGTACCCCTGATTCACTTCCCAGCTCTCCCTGTAACACCCCTTTCCCTCCTCTAATCTCATTGGCTCCCTCCTGTCTGCTGGGAGGAGCTACTGGTGAATAAAGCATCCGACCCTTCCTTGTACCTATCTAATGTATCAGCCTGTACCCCTGATTCACTTCCCAGCTCTCCCTGTAACACCCCTTTCCCTCCTCTAATCTCATTGGGTCCCTCCTGTCTGCTGGGAGGAGCTACTGGTGAATAAAACCTCAGTTTATTGTACAGTGTTATCCTTAAAGAGATACTGACACCAGAAAAAAAACTTTTTTTATACCTATCATCACTAACATTATCTTTGAATGCTATTTATCATTTTGCCATAAAAGTATTTGCCTGATGCTTTTACATGACCTTTCTTACCCCCATGTTCCCATACGAGGGGGCTGCCATATTTGTGCAGCAGGAGTCCATTAGAATTAGAAACTAACTGGTTGAGTTGAGAAGGGACAGTCAGGTTGGCAAAACTGTCAGCTTTAGGATCTTCAAGTGACACTTACAAAAGCAGAACGATCAGTGAAAAATTATCAACATGACCTATAGGAAACTTAATGTAGATTAATATTTTGAAAAGAAAATGTTTAGTGTCAGTATCACTTTAAAGAATAAGCTACTGTTCTGAATCAGTTTATCACAGAACTCAGCATGGTGTGTGCAACCCTCAGCACTGGCTCACTAACCCTAAACTAGAACTAAGGACAGGAACACTAGGGAACACCTCTAAACTAGTAGGTAAGAGCTGAACAGCAACAGAAGAAATTAAATTTGGGGCACCTTGCTAATTTGTTCAATCCCTTGAAGAGTCATATCTGTCAGCATGTTGGACTCAATGCAGCGCAGAAACACATCATCGTCCATCTTGTCCACGACTTCCTCCTCCTGTCACAGAGAAGACAATGGTTCATATTACACCGTCCCCATAGTCTGAAAGATCCACTTGTTTGTGAAGCCGACAATGGCAAATGTACTGTATGAAGCGCTGGAGCAGAGATGGTATCAAGTAGCACGTGCAGTCCCTGCCAGGTCAACTACAGGCAGATTTTTGGGCAGATATCAGTTGGGTGGGTCAGAGATTCCCACACATGGGCAGATAAAACTGCTGAATTGGTCTAAAGGGCATATTAAATGTGAAAGTCTATGGCCACCTTTAGACCAATGTTTTTCTCTTCCCACAGGCTCAATTTGAAAGGAACCTACAGCAGTTCCACACCCAGCCCCAGTACTTACGTCCTGCATCTTGTTTTCTTCACTGTTCATAATCCGGATTCTCAAAACCAGTTTCTCAGCGTTGTCATCATTGAATATACAGTTGAGATCATCCCCAAAGCCTGCAGTGAAAGGAGTCTGTATCAGGGACACGTTTCAGGAAGTAAAAGAGAAGAGTTGGGGGGTCCTACTGACCTGCATTAATCTTCTCCGCTATCTGCTCCATGGTCAGTTTGCGGTCAGTCATGTGCTTGCGGTCCAGTTCCACGCGGAGGAGCCAGGGGGAGATTCTCGTCACATCAAAGTCGGGCATTTCATAGTACACATTAACCCATTCCTGGTCCTCTGCAACCACAGTATTCTGAGGGTTTGGATCATAATAAATGGCAGTGTTGGCTGTGACCTTGCGTAGTGTTGTGTGCTCCAGGCGGCACAGAATATCCTGAGGGACAAATGACAGATACATGAGTTCAGCCATTAACCATTTCTCACAGGTTACCACAGAATGACAACACGTTGCCAACCTTTGCCCTCTCAGCATCCCGAGCAGACTGCCCCAGTAAGAAAACCGTCAGAGAAGGGGTCTTTGGTTTCTTCGAGATGTTGATCAGTTCCTTTAGACGTGGGACACCCAGGGTGACGTTTTTAGCCGACACACCGGCGTAATGGAAGGTGTTCAGGGTCATCTGAGTAGCTGGCTCTCCTAGAGACTGGGCGGCCAAAGCCCCCACCATCTCTCCTGGATGTGCCTGAACAGCAAGGGTTAAAGGTCAGTGAATGCTCATTTATGCAGGAACACCCCACTGCCCATTCCAACATGCTCCAGGTTACTTACAATGGCTTGATTGAATTTAGACTCAATCTCCCCCAAGAGCCAATCAAAAGCCTCTCCACTGAGCCTGAACTCCTCAATCATTCGCCGACTACTGAGGGTGGAGCGCAGGTGGATGTTAAACAGGAGGGTGGCATTCTCCTGCGCCTGTCGGCTGAGGGGATCATCCCCATTTACAATCACCAGTTTTTTGCTGAGCTCCCTTACCCCTAAGGAAGGCACCGAATATTTAGTAAGAGCAAAAACAAAACCTTGGGGTACATGAAGATCAAACAATGAGGTGTAAACCACATACCATCTACAACTTTAATGGGATGAAGATCTGAGGGCATGCGTGTGTTTATATGAAATATCTTCTGAGCGTTCCAAATCATTCTTTGCAGGTTACAGGGAAGGACGACCTTTGGGCACAAAGCAGTGAAGTCAGAATGTAGTGCAGGATAATAATGCCCCCTCTCCCTCCCACCCAGTTACATTCTGCTGGAATACATTTCCCTTTGAATATCCTGCCAATTCTCACCTTGCTGTCCCCAGTTGGGA
Organism: Xenopus petersii; assembly: GCA_038501925.1. Lineage (NCBI taxonomy): Eukaryota > Metazoa > Chordata > Amphibia > Anura > Pipidae > Xenopus > Xenopus petersii. Next base: position 160,123,686 of record CM076676.1, on the reverse strand, counting down.
ATATGACCCTCAGAACTTCTCTGTCCTCCTTCATCTTCTCAAACTCCTTCTCCAGTTCATTCTGCACATGGGCATCGCTGAGAATCTCCTTCACTACATCCTCCTGCAGCGTCCTGCGCAAAGCCCGCTCATTGGCATAATCAAACTTGAACCTGCCAGGGAAGAGTGGGTACAGGAGAGGTTAAGTACAGCCATGGAAGACAGATTTCAGCGCCAGGCACCCAGGGGGTGAGTAGCAGCCTTGTGTTTGAACAATATGATTTGTGCAAAACCTGTTCTGGAAAAATAGGGTGCCCCACAGAGTAATAACTGCAGCACCCTACGTAACCAGTCAGTGCTTTGGAGTAAACAAAAAAAAAAAACAAAAACCACATACTTTTTTTCAAATGCTTTGTTTGAAGGCTTCAAGGTGGCCAAATTCTGGAACTCTACACCCTCCCCAGCCAGACCATCCTCTCCGTATCTCAGCTGCACCACCTGGTTGATGGAATTTCGCACTGTGGCATCATACTTTACCATGACAGATTCCATAGACTTGATCAGTCGTCTCTGGATGTAACCTGAGTAAGAAGAAGAGAACGTTCATGGGATCCAGAAGCTGCCATGTTGTTGCACAAGACAAGGTGGGAATCCAGGTGAGCCCCATACCTGTCTCAGCAGTTTTTACAGCTGTATCAATCAGACCCTCTCTGCCTCCCATGGCATGAAAGAAGAATTCAGTTGGGGTCAGACCAGCAAGGTAGGAATTCTCCACAAAGCCCCTACTCTCAGGGCCGTAATCATCCTTAATAAAGTGTGGGAGAGTCCGATGTTTGAACCCAAAAGGAATTCGCTTTCCCTCCACATTCTGCTGGCCGACCACAGCAATAACCTACACGGGATAAAGTGGGGGTTGAACAGCGGTTTATATCTGCTCTCCAAAAAGGACCCAGCGACTGTACACACCCATTTGCCCCAGACTATCCCACTGACCAACAAAGAACTCACCTGGGAAATGTTGATCTTTGATCCCTTGGCCCCAGACACCACCATGGACTTGAAGTTGTTGTACTCGGATAGAGATTTCTGGGCAGAGGAGCCAGTCTTGTCTCTGGCATCGTTCAGGATCCTGTTTACCTGGTTCTCAAAAGTCTGACGCAGGGTGTTACCTGGCGTGGGCTCCAGTTCATTGTTATGGGCTTTTTCAATCACCTGTAGGGAGAGAATATAGAAGTTCAGCAATTAGACGGGTTTCCAAGTTCCCCACTAGGAGAAGCCCACACTCACAATGCATGTAATAAACACACAGGATTCCCGTATTCCCCCAGCAACTAGATTGATGTGTCAGTCTCACCTCTATTACATCTTGCTTGGCCTTTTTGATGGTATTCTGAATGTCCTGATAGGTTTTGGCATCAGCAATGGAGTCACCAATTCCAATTGTATGACCTAAGAAACACAGAGCAGACTGATATGAATACAACCCAGGTCCCCCATTGTCAAATAAACTCAATTTCCTCAGATCCCCCTCATATAAACTTTTACAGTGCCACGCAATATGTTGGCGCTATATAAATACATGTTAATAATAATAATAATATACCCGAGACTCACCCTCTATAAGTAGCCAGTTGTTGATGACAGTCTGAATGTTGGAGTAGAACAGACGGGTAGTGTCGTGGCCCATTTCCAAATAGGAAATATGAACCAAGGAACCAGCTGAAGTTCCCAGAGATTTCTTACACAGAATTCCCATGACAAGCTCCCCATTTTCCACAATCACCTGCAGAATGAACAATCTGCAATGTTAGTAATGAGCAGAGCTATGTCTGGCAGCACAAGGTAACCAGGCAGATATAACATACCTTTGTGTCTCCTGGAGAGATGTGTTTATACGGACCACTGTCCTCATCATCTGGATGTGTGCTGTGGGTTCGGATACAGTTAATGTGCCCTGGGACAATGAGAGAGAAGATCTGCTTTCCAGTCCATAGAGGACGTGGTTTCAGGATGGCCGGTTGTGGGACCTTCCCATCCCACGTGGACAAGAACATCAGCAAATTCATCACCTCTCCCTATAAGGAAAATATTTATTCATCCCAGAGTGGTGGGAGGGAGCAAAGAGAACAATTCCATGATTTACCATACAGCAAATGCAGCCATCTTGTCCTACTCACCCGTTCCAGAAAGACGTCTCTTTTGGTAAATTTGCGCACAGCGGTGAGAGTGTCTTGCACAATACCCATGACGGGTCTGTTGGACTGAGGAGTCACAATCATTCTGGGAACCATAGCCAGCTCCTGAATTTCTGCCCGGGTCTCCAGAGACTGAGGAAGGTGAAGGTTCATTTCATCCCCATCAAAGTCAGCATTGTACGGAGTGGTTACACTGTGGGGCAGGGACGGGACAGGTTACCCTATGTGCAGGCAAACATGGACATGTGATCTGTTAGAGAAGAACAAAGCTCTCACCTCAGGTTCAGACGGAAAGTGGACCATGGCAAGATCCGAACTCTATGTCCCATCATAGACATCTTGTGCAGCGTGGGCTGTCTGTTAAAGATCACTATATCTCCGTCGCACATGTGTCTCTCCACCTAATCACCAACCAAAGAGGGCAAGTGAATGGAATAGCTCACCAGTAATACAAAATAGAAGAACATACACCTGGGTCATTAACAGTAACATTGGGAGCCCCACAGAACGTGTGGTTCCTATTCAGAGAAGTCCATGTAGTCGGGTGGCAGTTAGTGCAGTTTTATAATCAGGATTAAGGGAGAACAAATGCAGCTCATGCCTCACTGTGGATTGTGGCTTTCAGAATGAACTCCAGGGCCTGATTGGTGCAAAGGGTCAAAGGGATCTAAATGTGGGCTCCATTCCCTGGCTGAGCAAGCTGTTGGTTCTCATTGAGCCACTGGTAAGTTTTGAACAGAAAAATATCTGGTTTATGTCCTTGCACTATACTGAACCACATACAGACAGACAGCTAGCTACTGTATATGGGATGCAGCGTGGCTACTGTATATGGGATGCACTGTATATGGGAAGCGGCGTGGCTACTGTATATGGGATACTGTGTGGCTACAGAAGGAATTCTCACCTTGTAACCAATCTGTAAGTGTAGATCGCTGGGTTTGGGGTGAAATCGCAGGTCAATACGATCACCATTATCTCGGATAATGTACTTGGCCCCAGGATACTGACTGTTCCCTCGGCGGACCAACTCCTGCAGCCTAAACCAACACAGACAGGACATCAGTACAGACATACAGACAGATGCAGCTACAGCACTACAACCTGCATGTGTTACTGACCTATCAATGTTGAAAGGAGTGACAATCTCAGGGAAGCTCATGTTTGCAGCGATGGACCTCGGGACCCCAACCTGATCGATGGAAAGGTTGGGGTCGGGAGTGATGACAGTTCGAGCGGAGAAGTCCACACGCTTGCCCATAAGGTTTCCCCTCACTCGTCCCTCTTTGCCTTTTAACCTCTGCTTTACAGACTTTAAGGGACGTCCGGACTTCTGCATGGCCTAGAGACATCACAGGGATTATTAGACAACACAAGCATTATCCTCTCCCAGTACATCTACCCACCTCCCATGACAAGCAACAGCCCTAAGCCACAGGTAGATAGTGACATCAGCTAATCACCTGACTCTTGTATAGGAGTCATACTGTGTGTCAGTGCAGATACACAAGACCTTCTATAGGGACAAATCGTTTGCCCGTATGAGCCCCTCAGATCAGAGTCCTTACCCTGGGCAGACCAGGAATCTCATTATCCACCATTGTGGCCACGTGGAACTGAAGCAGCTTTACATCCTCTGCTATGACGTGGGCTGCGGCTCCATTCTGCTCATTTCTCCGGAGTTGATTATTAATCTTCACAATATCAGCCAGTTTGTGTGTCAAGTCGTCCTGCACAAACAATGGAATGCCACATGATAAAGAGCCCCACACTATCACCTAACTTTCATATACGGCCTCTCTTTGCACAGTTACTAAAGCTCCTTTCTGCAGCTCACCTGATTCCTGGCCGAGCCCTGCATTACGACTGCTGGTCTCACACACAGGGGGGGCACTGGCAGGACAGTGATAATGAGCCACTCAGGACGTGCAAATCGGGGATCCATTCCCAAAATGAAGCATTCCTCATCTGTGATGCGCTTGAAGATCTCGTGCACACGCTCAGGACTCAGCAAGATTTTCTTCTCCTGGGAATCCTCGTTTACGTGTTTCCACTCGGCATAGAGCTCCAGCCCAGTGCGGCGAATACGTGGTTGGTAGCGGCCACAGCCACCATGTCCCTGACAGCATCAAATAATATAATCACTTATATTAGATATAACAGCAAAAAAGTGTAATGAGCCAAATGTTTTAAAACCCCCAGATGTATTAAGACTCTCCATGATGTATTGGGGAAATCCAAGATAACTTGGTAGCACCCTGATCAATAGCACATATGTGATGCTTGAACTTACCTTTTCTTTCTGAATATCCTCATCACCCTCGGTCTGCTCCACCCCAAACTTGTTGTCCATCTCTTCTCCCCCCTCACAAATGTTTTTCCCCTTGCACAACTCATACACATGGGTCAGTCGCTTCTTAGGTTGCCCTTTGGACTTTATTAGGATGTCCTTAATCTTTGGGTTGTTCTGTTTGGGAGTAGAAGAAAGTATAAAGGAAAAAAGAATGTAGCAAATAGACGGTGGATTGGTAGAACAATTTCAGTGCTGTGGTCTCCACACATTAATATATAGGAAGGACAGACACTGGACAGACAGCAGGCGTATGATATTGATACACAGTTACTGGGGTACTTACAGCATCAACCAGAAGCTTGGAGCAGAAGAAGCACACACATCTCAACACTTTCATGGTCTTGACCAAAAATCCAACATGATAGACTGGTTTGGCCAATTCAATGTGCCCGAAGTGGCCGGGACATTCAGTCATGTTACCTGTAACAAGGAGGTGGAGCTGAAGAAATCAATGTGCAGAGAAGCTAATGGAACGGCTTCAGCAGAAATTGGTGAAATATGGGACAGAAGAAAGAGGCAAAACTCTGAGCATGGCTCCACTTGTAACTGAAGAATCTGCACAATTGAATTCAACCAACGGAAATGCTGAAGAGCACAAGGTGGGGCTTTAGGGGCAGTTGCACACCGTATTCCCGCTGTACTACCTACCCGCACACTGCACTACCTACCCACTGTACTCCCTACCCGCACACTGTACTACCTACCCGCACACTGTACTACCTACCCGCACACTGTACTACCTACCTTGAAGAAATTACTGCAGCACACTGTTGAATTTGCAATAGTGTTCAATGAAGAATTTATTCAGCCCATAGCATACAAAAAGGCAATGTTTCAAGTTTGATAAAGGGCCTGGTAGGCCCAAAACGTTGCCTTTTTGTATGCTATGGGCTGAATAAATTCTTCATTGAGCACTATTGCAAATCCAACAGTGTGCTGCTGGTAATCTCTTCAATGCATTGATGTGACTCTGACAGGATTGAGTTTTCTGGTACAGCACCTGACACAACAAAAGTGTTTTATTTTGGGAGGTGAGCGCTCCACATTTGTGACTGTACTACATACCTGCACATGTCTGACATCTCCCACTCCTCTCAATGACACCCTGCCGTGGGTCCATCAACCCTCCAAGCTTGGGGCGACCGCCCTCTGTAGTCTCTGAGTATTTAATTCCACCTTCTGTTACAGACATCCGTTTCTGAGAAGAAAGACAGCCAATGAGATTTGCTTCCCACACATCCCAGAGAGGAGACACCACAACCAATAGCACCCGGTAAATTTAGGTTTCCCTCTGAGACCCCTCCAGTTATTCTGTTGCTACAACAGTCTAGTAAAATGGCTGCCACTTTAGTGAATGGGGAGCACTGGGCATGGGGGGTGCTACTGGGCAAAGGCTACTAAACCAAGTACTAAAAAAACAGTTAAACAATAAAGTACATGTAACACAGACTTTGTAATATATGGCTTGAAATGTCCCTGTGGGAAAATGTATGTGGGCCAAACCTCTAGGAAGGTGAGAATAAGGATTAATGAGCATAAGAGATCGATAACCAATTTTAACCCTAAAGAAGCTAAAACTCATAAGCCTGTGGGAAAACAAACACATGTGCAAGCTTCAGATGGTGGAGACTGAAAAAGATTGTTGTTACAAAGTGAAGAAAAAGGGATAGTTATGCTTAATACCCTTCAACCACATGGTCTTTATGATACACAAAGCTTTAAATGATTCTTATAATAAAATGTAGGTATTTTATACAGGAATTTGGACTTTGATGCTTTGAATCCAGTGTCTTAGTGAAGCAGGTAGGGAATGGCCACGTGTAACAATGTACAGGTTTACTGCAATTATAGACATTTCATACTACTACTGCCTTGAGTAAATACTCAACTATTGGAGTAGGTCCCTAGAGGGCAGAACCGCAGTCAGTTAGTAACATAATGTGTCTGGCCGGACTTTGGAACTGACATGTGTGTTGGTGTTTTTTGGTGATAAATTGGGGTATTGGGTTATGTACAGTGTGAACACTAGCACCCGAGGAACGATCATCCTGATCCAAAACATGTCGTGCAAAAGAATAAAGGATCACCTGTTGGAAAAGCATTGGTTCTCTACACTAATAGAAGAGACTGAAGTGCTGGAGTGAGAGAGAGGGAAGAGAAAAGAGATGACATAAGGGAAGAGTCACTAATAGAAGAGACAGAAGTGCTGGAGTGAGAGAGAGGGAAGAGAAAAGAGAGAGAGAGAGAGAGAGAGAGAGGGAAGAGAAAAGATGACATGAGGGAAGAGTCACTAATAGAAGAGACTGAAGTGCTGGAGTGAGAGAGAGAGAGAGGGGAGGGGAGGGGGGAGAGAGAGAGAGAGAGAGAGAGGACATGAGGGAAGAATCACTAATAGAAGAGACTGAAGTGCTGGAGTGAGAGAGAGAGAGAGGGGAGGGGAGGGGAGAGAGAGAGAGAGAGAGAGAGAGAGAGGACATGAGGGAAGAATCACTAATAGAAGAGACTGAAGTGCTGGAGTGAGAGAGAGACAGAGAAGAGAGAGAGAGGGGAGAGAGAGAGAGAGGACATGAGGGAAGAATCACTAATAGAAGAGACAGAAGTGCTGGTGTGAGAGAGACACAGAGAGAGAGAGAGAGAGAGAAGAGATGACATGAGGGAAGAGAAGGCCCAGCATTCAGTATTAGAGAGAGAGGGAAGAGAAAAGAGATGACATGAGGGAAGAGTCACTAATAGAAGAGACTGAAGTGCTGGAGGGAGGGGGAGAGAGAGAGTGAGAGGGAAGAGACGAAATGAGGGAAGAGACAGATGTATGAGGCATAGGGAATGTCTGTGGTAGTTGAATGAATAAATAAAGAAAATGCGCCGGTTGCTCGTGATTAAAGAGAATAAAGCGGCGCTACAGATTCTCTAGTGAAAACAAGGCGCGCGCGCGCCCGCAGGAAACACGCACAGCGCTCCTTCTCTGACCCCCTTAACTTCCGGGTAGCTCTCAGTCACAGGCCCCGCCCCTTACCAACTCGTCAGGCCCGATGACGCCGAACTGGACCCGTTTGATGGTACGCAGCGGACAGGCGCTATCCCCGGAGGGAGCCCCGTGCATGTTTGCGGTGAGGTGGAGACGCGCGCGGGTAACGTATGATATAGATCACTTCTGTTATTCACTCAGCGCTTTGCCGCCCAGCAGCGATTCCTCTCCCAGAGTTCCACCGCAGCTGGCGCTCACAGCGCTTCTGGAGCTCTCTGTCTCTGCTCCTTCATTATATAGCCTGAGAAAGAGTGTACGGGGATTCCCTAGCTGATTTCCACGGGCCCAGGACCCTATTCTTTATCGTAATTGGACAATGGACTATCTGTAGGAGGGGCCGGTGCTACTGTTAGACGCATGCGCTCTGGACTCTCAGCTTTGGAACGTCCCAATTGTTTCGTAAGACCGCTCAATAGAAACTCCTGTGTGACGTTAACAGTTGATTGAACTGAACGTGTTAGAGGGGTGGGCTTTATGCTGGATGGACGTGCAATGGCGCCAATAACATGCCACATGGATGAGTCAATGGACGTGCGGTAGCTGCTACGCATGCGTGGAGTGTTGAGCAATATCTGTGCTGGGATAAAGAACGGGAGTAGAGTCGGGGGTCCCGGTGGATGTAATTGTGCTTCAGTTCGCTCTTCCTGACTTATAATGAACGCTACACGGCCCGTGCTCTGGGAATCCGGCGTGCCAGTAGTGGGCCTCAAATCCCCGGGCTCGAGTATTTTCCTCAGCAGACTGGGCTTCATGGAGTTCGGATTCCTCCTCAGGAAAGTCCCCGGTGTCACGGCTCTTCCAGGCCCAGCGGTGTCGGTGAGTGTCTGTCAGTGACTGAGGCAGGGGAGGTGGGTCTGAAACAGTCTGTGGCCCCTGTGACAGCTCCGGGTATTTGTATCTCTGCTCTCGGCTCCAATTAACATTCGCTCCTCGTTACTGGCCGGACCCGGCGGCCTCGTCTCTTCCGGTATAAATGTTTCACCCGGAAATATCGGCCGGCCTGGTCTTTGTGCCCCGTGTCTGTACATGAGGGGGGGGGGTTACATACATGACTGACCAGTTATTTGTACATAGGGGATGTTAGTAACTATCAGTCACTTCCTCTACTGTTTTCTTGTTTATTGTGAAATCAGGGGTCTCTTGCCAAAAGAGCTTACAATCCATGTCCAAGGTCTCCGGTCACAGTGTGTGTGTGTATATATATATATATATATCTCTAGTGTTTGTTCAAGAGTTGATAGTGAAGGAGAGATGATTGACACGAGTGTGGGATGAGGAGCTATTGGATTATTAGGGGAGGAGGAGGGGCTACAATTTCATATTGACACTTGAGTCTGAGTCCTGTGTGGGACATTGTAATGTTAATAAAGTTTAGTTTAATAAACAAAATGTCTCTTTGTGTTAATATAAATGTATGAGTGAGTCGCTGGCACCTCTGGGTTTCCTTTCCCTGTCAGTGGAGGGAACAAATGTTGTGATTTCTCAGTTGTGTGTATTGTCATGTGATTGTATATGTTACACTGACATTCCCTGCCCCTCCTCCGTCTTCAGTCAATATACCCCCCCCCCCCCCATTCTACCCTCTTGGAATTGGTCTGCAGACATTTAGTCTTAGCCGAGATCTAATTGTGTAAGAGCTGCGGCCCATGACGAGCTGAGTCAATCACATTACAATATAATACAGACGGGCTGATAAACCTTTCCTGCCCATCCCCCCCGGCAGCATAACATTTGGCTTTATTCTCAGCAGTTTTGTCAGGACAGGGTTAATAACGCAATGCATTTAATCCCCACCCCTTCCTGTCCTCCCCAGTCTTTTTTTTTTTTCTTTCTTCTTCTGTTCTGTCCAGGACTAAATCATTTCTTTTTAGAACTCGCTGGGCCGTATTCCAGGCGCAGTTTTCATCCGTCCGATGCTGCTCCGTTGTGATTGTCGCGGCATTTTATCAGGAGATCAGTAAGTGCAGCTTTATATTGCCGGCAGCCTGTGTCTGCTTCACCTTGTGTGTCGTCTCACATCAGTTTGAGCAGAAACACTCCCACAATGAGTTGTCAGTTGTGCTGCAAGGCAATAAGTGTGGAACTTACAGCGGTTATGGCTTGTGCGTTTACTTGCCCTGCTGAACAGACGGCCAGGAAAAGACACCGGTCACAAGATAAACATGTTGGACCCTGTAAAGCACATACAACAGCTGCTCTCCCAAATAAGAGGCTGTGGGGCAGCGACATTCCACCAGGCCAGTAGTCTGCTCCACTCATACGTTTATCACTGGCCCCTTCAATATCCAGAGAGGGGTAACACAATGATACATCAGCCCGAGGATTGAAGAAGCAACAACTGCTCAAGTGGCTCCTGTAATCCACTGTAATCAGCCTGAGGAGTCAAGTTCATCCGAGGAAGAGTGGGGTGAGGATACTTCTTCTTTCATATGAAATATAGACCAGACCTTATTAAATAGTGAGGCCTGCATTAGTGTTGGGGGAGCACGATCAGTCAGCAACTAATGTGTTTTTGCCAAAAAAAGCAAAAAAAAAAACCCCCACCCATTTCCAGTGCACAAAGAGGTGCATGAGATTCTGGCTTCAGAGTGGCACAAGATGGAAGGTGCCTGTGGAGGCCAATACAGTCAATACACCCTTGAGACTTCACTTCAAGTAGCCAATACCTTGCTTCCATCCACCGCAATCTATCCAATGTATATGTATATGTATATGTATAGGTATAGGTAGAAATGAGCACAGAAGTACTGCAGCAAACAAGTGCCTTTATTCACAAACACAACATGTTTTGAGCATCACTGCTCTTTATTAAGTGTAACGTAACCCAACAGTATAAATACAATAAGCCCCTCCCACCATTCATTTGATTGGTCAAGACAGACACTGCTGTGAGGATTTGCAGCCTGACTGGCTGAAATAACGCAGGTCTGTGAGTGTCGCAGGAGATGAAATCCAAGTCCAAATGTACATTCATTGTCCTCAAGCTGATCCACAGAAACTAAACCAATGTCCTTAAACCAGGGTTATTTTTCCTTTTTTTTATGGTGGAAATTGGTAAAGTCTATTAACCACTTGCTGAAGAAACAATGTTAATTGAAACATAATTCTCATGTTTGAACAAATGTTACGATCAAATCTACAGACGCTACAAAGTTAACACTGTTGCTGCCAATACTTCAGTGTAACAAATGTATTACTAATGTATCTCACCATACAGGAGAATCAAAGGCAACTTGATCTGTTTGGAGAAGGAACACGATTAGGATTTGGTTCTATAGAAAAACAAGCCACACTCCATTGGTCGTTTAAACCTAATGGTTCCAATGCATTACGTTTTTTTTATCCATAAAGCTTCCTTTTGTAGGAGTATTTTCTTTGTCACCTCCTCTTTGGGGTTCACGTTCCACCTTACCTGTGACATATTGTGTCTGTTGTGATTGACGTGCGTGACTCAGGGGTATCTGTGTAGGTTTAATGTTCTTAATGTCCCCTCTATGTTCCTTTGTCCTGGCTTTTGTTTGTTTTGCTGTTTGGCCTACGTAGACTTTCCCACAGGGGCATTTTAACATGTACACCCCACCATATTACAATTAGCATAGTGTTTAAGATGTATACTATTACCCTTAGTAATGTTGCACAACTTCCCCTTTAATTAATGAGCAGCAAACACGACGAAGACAAGGAAAAGTTCCTATGTTTGGTTTACTTAAAATATTCTTTCCATTCTTTTAGGTTCCCTAGCTTCAGCAGTGTATTGGGGTTATAGCCGGTGCATTGGGATTATGGTTAGCTAATACAATAGCAGAGGTATTGGCCCCCCCAAAGTGCAGTCATTAGACTACAAGGAACATCTCACAGAGTAGTGGTTCCTCCAGGGGTATAATTACTCTTCTACTGTAGGTAATTGCTGCCATTCCCCATCGGCATTCCCACAGTGCCCCAGTAACAGAGAATCCCCCTCAATAATGAGGTGTCCCTATAGTGGCAGATGCCAGTCACAGTTCAGGCTGCATTTGGGGGTAGGGATGCACCGAATCCAGGATTCGGTTCGGGATTCGGCCTTTTTCAGCAGCATTCGGATTCGGCCGAATCCTTCTGCCCAGCTGAACCGAATCCTAATCTGCATATGCAAATTAGGGGCGGGAGGGAAATTGCATGACTTTTTGTCAGAAAACAAGGAAGTAAAAAGTGCGGTATTTGGCCGAATCTTTCACGAAGGATTCAGGGGTTCGGCCGAATCCAAAAAAGTGGATTCGGTGCATCCCTAATTTGGGGTAACTGAGAGAGAAATGTCTCAACAACTCCCATTCATGGGCACCCACACACAGACAAGGTCTCTTTTTCCCAATGGGACAGGCACTTGGCACCCAGTCTCCAAAGGTTCAGGGGCTCCCCAGTTCCATTAGGGAACTCTCTTAGCAGCACAGCAAATCTTCCCCCACTATGCCCACCTTAAGGTGACAATATAATCTGTTGTTTTGGCCACAGTCACAGGGAGAGGACTGCATCACAGATTATTGGCTAGATATGTGTTGGGTAGGCCTGTCGGAGAGCCCCATACATGGGACTGAAGGAATCAAATCAGCAGCTACAATGTGTAGCCACCGTTACTCAAGCTGGCCATACACAGGCCGATAAAAGCTGGCAAGAGGCCCATGTGTGGGGCCCTCAGACGGGCTTGCCGTATCAATATCTGGTCGAAAGTTGGCCAGATGTAGGTCAGGCAGGGTTAAAAATACCATTGGATTATGCCCGCCCAAAATCACCCACCGCAATGTGGGCATGTTGGGGAGAGATCCTCTTGTTTGGCGAAATTGCCAAACGTGCAGATCTCTACATGTTTGTCCACCTGGAGGCTCCATAGTCAGCTTGAAGGTCCTGGTGCTTGAGATCCCAGTTCCATTGCTCCTTTGGCTGGACATTGCTTTCAGTCACTGAGGGTGGGCCACGGCCTCCCATTGTTCAGTCAGACTTGTGTATGTGACTTGCAGCACAACCTACAGTTGGTCTTGGCTCTTTCCAAGCAAAGCTCCTCCCACTTATTTTTATCTAAAAAAAACTCTGAGCAGGTCCTGTGTCCTCTCTATAGACTTGCCTACAGCATCGGCACAGGCAGGAGAACCATGGACTCTGTCTCTCCAGATAGATTTGTACTCAGAGAATCTCTAGTTTTCACTCCTGAGTATCTCACACCCACAGACTGGAACTCTTTTCTCTTCCTTAGAGGGCAAAATAAGGTAAGACACATGTATAAGGAATGACATATGGCCAGCTGGATAATTTTAGGAAAGAATAATATATGGTCTACCATAGAGATGTTAAAACCTGGACCAGGGAGCCCTATCCTTTTTCACCCATGAGCCATATTCAAATGTTAAAGTTGGAGAGCAACACAAACATGAAAAGGTTAGGGGGTGCCAAATAAGGGCTGTGATTTGGTCATGGTAGTCCCTATGTAGACTGGCAGTACAACTGGGGTTTATGCACCAAAACTTGCCCCCAAGCCTGGAATTCAAAAAGAAGCACCTGCTTTGAGGCCACTGGGAGTAACTGCCAAGGAGTTGGGGAACAACATGTTCCCTGTGAGCCACTGTTTGGGGATCACTGCTCTAGACTATAATAGGGTATGGCAAGTTTGGAAGACATTGTGTTTAAGATGTTTGTTCTAGATTAGGATACAACATTCCAAGTTTGGCAGACATTCCCTCATACACTATCTAAATAAGGGCTAATCCCAAGCCTCAGTTTAGATATTTAGGGCATATTATCCCTATGGATTTGAGGAACTGAAACTCTTAAAACATTTCCCCTGCTATTGTGAAGGTACAGTCCCTCTACCACAAATTAATGAAAACCCTATCTAAAGGGGAAGATAGTGTTTTGCAAAATGTGAATTCATTAATTAATTTATCCTTTAATTAAACATTCTGTTGTTAAAAAATGTAATTTTTATCTGGAGTAATAAAATACCTTAAATGGCTGTAAACTTTGTTCTTACAAATTACGAGGTTTAAAGCCTCCTGACTTTAGAACTTTTTAGTTGGCAGATACGGAGTAAATTCACACATTTGAATTTTTATCCCCCTATTCAAATGTAAATATGAGATTTATCACACCTCCACCGTCCTTATTCAAATATTCGCCACCTAAAACCTGAGTTCATGTACAAGTACAAGCTCTGTTGAGCCATTTGAAGATGTTAATTGTTAAGTGATCTGTTATTGGAAAAATTCAATAAAAACATTTCAACTCTCACAAATAAGTGCTTGGACTTTAGCCCGTAGGAGTTTGCGAGCCATGGTGAGCTTAGGGTTTGCACCAGAATACAATATACCAGTGCTGCTCATTTCTGGATTTATACCAGAATATTTTATATTCCCTGGAGATATTTCCTATGGATCAGAATAACCAATGGTAAACCCAAAGAATAATAGGTTCTAGACCAGGGTAGGATATAGTGATCGTAAGGATGTTGGCTTCTGGATTTGGTAGGATATAGTGAGCCTTAGAAATGCTGGGTCCTAGACCAATAGGGAGAAGATGAGTGTGAGGGATGTTGGGTTTGAGACCAGTGTGGAATACAGTGTGCCTAAAGGATGTTGGATTTCCAACTTGGGTGGGTTCTAGACCTAGAAGGACTATAGTGTGTTTGAGAGTTGTTGGGTTCTTGGTGGATTGGGATATAGTGTGTCTGAGAGATATTGGGTTATATACCCAGTGGGATATAGCGAGTCTAAGATATGCTGTGTTATAGACCAGGATGGAATATAGCGTGTCTGAGAGATGTTGGGTTATAGAACCAGGAGGTATACAGTGGGCCTGCGAAATACTGGGTTGTAGACCAGAGAGTATGATTTAGTGGACTTGAGAGATGTTCTACACTAGGATGGCATATAGTGAGTCTGAAAGGTACTGAGTTTTAGCCAAAGCCAAATGTGGCATTTCTCAAATATGTCTGGTTCTAGGACAGGAATGGATATACAGTATTGAGTCTAAGGGGCAAATTTATCAAGGGTCGAATTTTGAAGATAAAGATACTTCGAAATTTGACCATCAAGTTGAAATACTTCGAACATCGAAGTCGAAGTTTTTTTTCATCGAATTTGGGTATCCTGCAGTCAAAGTAAAATCGTTCGATCGAAAGATTAAATCCTTCGTAACGAAAGATTAGAAGGATTTCAGTGATCGAACGAACAATTTTTCGACTTCCAAAAACTTAGAAAAATGCTCTAGAAGGTTCCCATAGGCTAACATAGCACTTTGGCAAGTTTAATTTGGCGAAGTATTGAAGTCGAAGTTTTTTTTTAAAGAGACAGTACTTTGATGGTCAAATATTCGAAGGATTTTACTTCGAATCAAAGTCGTAGTATCCTATTCGATGGCCGAAGTATCCAAAAAATTACTTTGAATTAAGAATTTTTTTACTTAGAAAATTCCCTCTAATTCACTTCGACCCTTGATAAATCTGCCCCAAAGTGATGTTGGGTTCTTAACTTTGGTGGGTTGTAGTAAGCATTAGATATTCTCGTTCTAGACAAGTATGTAATATATAAAGAACCTGGGAGATTAAGGACCACAGTTAAATTTGCTGTTTCTAAGACGTGTTGGGTCAGAATTTGGTTGTAGAACTGGGGAATAATACAGTGGTGAGTCAGCCAATGGCTGATGTTGGCAGAAGTGATGGGTACAAGTTCCACCTGACCATCTACCCTGAATCTGTTCCACTGCAATGCACCAATGAAAAGGAACATATCTAAGGAACACTATACAGCTCTGAAACGTTCTGGCACAATGAACAAGGGATCCTTCATATTGGAGGGACACCCAGTGACTATACACTACTGTTAGGTGCTAGGGAGAGGGTGCAGTTCATTGGTGGCTCTATAGACACATAGATATATTTATATAGTTAATCCAAAGAAAACTGGGCTCACGAGTCTTGTTGAAAAATATAAACATAAAGTTTATTTGACATTTGTTTTGATTTTTTTTTTTAAACAAAAGTGAGTGTGGTTGAACCTTGTTCTCAGGCATTATTTATTGGTATACAGTATATAATCAGTGTGTTCTCTTATTTGCATTTATAATAAAATGTGGGATCTATTATCTGGAATGATTGGGACCCGGTGTTTGCTGGATTTGTAGTATTTTTGCTTTCTATAATTTAGACCACTCAATGATAAGGCTACTAAAACAATGTAAACATTAACAAATAGGGTTATTTTGTCCCCAGAATGGATTTATGCAGATTCTTTCTTTGCTGATTAAAAGGATTATTAATTGCTCCATTCACATCTGTAGGACATCAGGTGACTGTCACTGTACCTTGTTCTAATGATTGTACCTTTAGCTCCTCCTCCTTAACCTGTCAGTGTGACATCAGGTGAGTCTTACTGTGCCTTGTACTTATGATTGTGGGTAATAGGCAAGAGACTGCAGGCTCCTATATAAAGGCCAAGTAAGGGAGGGCACTCACTTTATCAACTAAAAAGTTCTCATCTGTCAGTTGGTGAATTAAACAACACAAGGGTTATATCTATTAGCTGTTGGCACAGATTATGGAGAAGGAACAAACACTGTGGAACCAATATGCAGCGTGTGTTGTTTCAGAGGGACTTTCTCAACTGACGGACTCCCTTGCCGTGTTCCGTGCTACCCCGGAGATCCGCAACTGTGAGAAAGTGTTGGCGTGATGCGGAAGATTACAGCTCCGGGACAGTATACAAATGGCGCACTACATAGGAGCCTAGACAACCCATGGGACGTGAATACAGCCGCAGTTGCAGTATGAGAGACCATAGTGGAGAACTACAGGGACAGGAGACTGTGAAGAAGACAAATGCCAACTATACCTACAACGGCTTTTTTTTTTTTTTTTTTAAACTGACAAGTTTTATTGAGTTCAGTTATGCATAGCTCAGGTTATCCGTGGCACACGGAATCCCGTCAGTAATTGTCACACACAATACAACTGATAACAACCATTATTCAATACAGAGAAAAGAAAGGAGGAGAGAAAGGAAAAGAAGAAGGAGGGGAGAAAAAAAAAGGGGGGGGGAAGGAAGATCAGAGATATGGGGGGGAAAGACATATTATTTGCAGAAAAAATGAGAAACAACATAGTTGTAAGGCGGTGGGGTATCTATACTGGCACAATTGGGGGGGGGACTAGACGTGAGAGTTAACTATAGCCAATTAGTGTGGTCTGCATCATGAGTGCAGGGCTTGAAAAAGCTGAGGGTCGTTTTCATGGGCCAGCCAAGGAAGCCATATTTTGTCGAAGGCCGCCATATCATTCATCAAGGTATAAGTAAGTTTCTCATTAGTGGCTATGCAAATTATCTTAGCCTTAAGAGAACCCAGAGGTATTCCTGTTTTTTTCCAGTTGGCCGCTATGATAAGTCTCGCCGCCATCAAAATATGTTGACTTAGCCTGTGGGCCGAATTGGTATAATTGTGTGGCTTCCTGCCCAGCAAAAGTACCATAGGATCCTTTGGAAAAGTAGTATGGAGGACTCTGGACAAGAGATGAAGAACAGCTTCCCAGAATTGCGAAACAACTGGGCAGGACCACCATATATGCAATAACGTTCCT
This sequence comes from Xenopus petersii, assembly GCA_038501925.1. Classification (NCBI taxonomy): domain Eukaryota; kingdom Metazoa; phylum Chordata; class Amphibia; order Anura; family Pipidae; genus Xenopus; species Xenopus petersii. The sequence goes on along the minus strand of CM076676.1, from coordinate 160,106,539 downwards.
GGGTCTGGACAGCCTCGAAAGCATTGTGGATTGCACGAGGGATAGAGCTTATTCAATCTCGTGGGGACTAGATAGGTCCTGTGGAGTAATTTAGTAGAAGTCTCCCTTATAGCCACACAGGTGCTCCCTTTGTGCGTTTGTAAGACTACAATGGGCCCATTGTTGGGTCGAAAGTGTGGTGTTCAGGTCTGTCTCCCATTTCAGCATATATCCCAGTTTCTGGGAATTCTGCGGGGGTTGGTTTAAGAGTTTGTACAGCGTGCTGAGAATGCCAGGTTGGAGCGGGTGCTGCTTGCAAATGGTCTCCAACGCTGTAGACTTTAAGCAGCAGTCAGCGGCAAGTCGGATCTGTTGTTGCGCAAAGTGGGCAAATTGTGTCGACCGAAAGGCCTCCTGCATGGGAGGGTCGTGAAGGTCCCGTAGTTGTTGGGGCATTAGAGGCTTCCCATATCTGGTCAGCGATTGAAGCGTGGAAAGTCCCTTTGCGGTCCACCAAGCCATTGCTCGCCTCGAAAGCCCTATAGGAAAATCTGGGTTATTTGCCAAGGGCGTTAAGGGAGAAGGGGAAGACATCAAGCCAAATCTCTTCCTTGAGGCCGTCCATAAACGTAGCATTTCTATAGTTAGTGGAGAAGCATTGGAAATATTATGGTACGGAATCTTTGGTAACCATATCAGGTGTTGCAAGAGATATGGGTAGAGTAAATCGTCCTCCATCTGAACCCAAAGTGGTGCAAGGGGTCCCGCATGAGGTGGAGCCAACTGTGCGAGACGAGCTGCCCAGTAATACTTAACAAGGTGCGGTACTGATAGGCCTCCATTGGCTTTGTGGAGGCACATAGTGTGTTTGGATATTCTTGGATGCCTATTCTGCCAAATAAAAGCATTCATCTTAGATTGCAGCATGTATAAGTCCTGTAAAGGTACTTTAATCGGTAACGTTCTAAACAAGTAGAGAATTTTGGGGAGAAATACCATTTTAATGCAGTGGATCCTGCCAACCCAGGAGATCTTGTGTTTGTCCCATTTTTGTAGGTCCTGTGCCAAAGTCTTGAGCATAGGCTGAAAGTTGGCTTTATAAAGGCTAAGGAGGGATTTAGTAATTTTAACTCCCAAGTATTGCAAACATTCTGGTTGTATTTTAAAACCAAAATTCAATTCCAATAATTTAACAGTATGATTCGGCATATTGCAGGGCAGCATCTCAGACTTATCAGGGTTTATATTCAAGCCAGAAACTTTAGCAAAATGCGATAGAGAGTTTAGCAGGTTGGGTAGGGAAGTTAGGGGGTTTACCACGTGTATCAGTAGGTCATCAGCAAACATCGAAATCTTATATTCACGGTCCCCAATTTTCAGGCCTTGAATAGTCATCTGGTGTCTAATGTCTCTTGCTAGCGGTTCCATTGCCAGGGCAAACAATGCTGGGGAAAGTGGGCACCCCTGTCTGGTACCTCATTTAATTGTGATGGGACTTTGCAGCGAAGTAGTGGGGAGATTCAGATGCGCTTTTGGGTCATGGTAGTAAGTCTTAAGAGTGTTCAGAAAGTTGTGGCCTATTCCCATGTTTTCTAATAACGTAAAGAGATATTGCCAATTTAAAGTATCAAATGCCTTTTCTATATCGAGTGCTAGCAAGCAAAGGGGAGTTTTAAATTTGTTGGCATGAGCTATGATATTAAGGATCTTCCGTATGTTATCTGGGGCTTTGAAGGGAGGGGATAAAGCCTATCTGATCTTTATGAATGATGGAGTTCAAAATTTTGTTCAATCATTGTGCAAGTATGGTCGCCAGTATCTTAATATCCAAATTCAAGAGTGAAATCGGCCTATGATTTTTCGGGGAGAGATGGTCCTTATTTGGTTTTGGGATCACTGTTACCCTAGCTTCATTCATTTCAGGGGGTAAGGGTTGGCCCTGCGTAATGTGCTGGAAAAGTTTATGCAAGTGAGGGATTAATTGGGTCTGGAATTTTTTATAGTAGAGGGACGAGAAACCATCAGGGCCTGGAGCTTTATTCGATTTAAGGCGTTTAACCGTGTATTCTATTTCCTGGTAACTAATATCTTCCTCCAGTGCAGATGTCATCTCTTGTGTCAAAGGTGATGGGGCATGTTTCTCTTGATACATTTGCAAAGTCTTACTGTCTACAACGGCTTTTTTATCCAGCGCCCAGACATCCCTGAATACAAGCGACGTAAGCGGAGAGGAGGCAGGAGGGCAAAAAATAAGAGAAAAAATATGTGAAGAAACATCGACCGCGACGGTGGTAAATATCACAGGAATGGAATTGAACCCATTGAATAACTTAAAGGGCACCTATCACAGCCAAAATCTAACACATATTAACAATCTGACCAGTACAAGCTAAACACATTTAATCAAACTACATATATAGTTTTTTGAAAAAACTGCAGGTTTAAAAAAAAAAAAAAAATCCCTTACTTTGTCAAATGGGATCTTTCACTGAGGGAGGCCATACTGTGACTCTAACAGAGACTCTAATATGCAAATTTCAGGAGCATGCTCAGATTGTAGCACTGCTTTGAGTATTCTACCCAGAATGCATTGTTTTAGTAAACTCCTCCACTAGAAGTATCAGGAGATTTCCCTATCTTGTCCCCTGCTGGTGATGTCATTATGCAAATGAAGGGCACACAGTAACTTCCAGCAGGGGGCAGCACTACTGAACAGCAGCAGAACACACAGGTTTGGCTGATTTGACAATAGCTTAGAAGGGTTGATAAGCAACAAGGAATTTCAACTGAGCATGTGCGAGATTTCAGAGCTGCAGTTGGCTGGGAAGATATAGGTAGGAGGAGCCAGTAAAATCCAAGATGGCTGCCTCAACTAAAACTGCAGGGGAAATAGGGGAGATCTTGCAGAAGGAATAGTGAGCTGATCATTTACATTATACAAACAATTCTGTTTTAAAAATTGGATTTCTTGAACTTTCACATAGTGAATTTATTTAGTAAATGATTTTGGTCATGATTGGTGCCCTTTAAGGCAGGGATCCCCAACCTTTTGAACCTGTGAGCAACATTCAGAAGTAAAAGGAGTTGGGGAGCAACACAAGCATGAAAAATGTTCTTGGGGTGCCAAATAAAAGCAGTGATTGGCCATTTAGTAGCCCCTATGTGGATTGTCAACCTACATTGAGGCTCTGTTTGGCAGTACACCAGGTTTTTATAGAACCAAAACTTGCCTCCAAGCCTGGAATTCAAGAATAATTTCCTGCTTTGAGGCCATTGGGGGCAACATCCAAGGGGTTGGGGAGCATCATGTTGCTCACGAGCTACTGGTTGGGGATCACTGTCTTAAGGTATTGAGCAAAGGTCTTTCATTTGCACTAGTGTCTGGCCCAGATTTATGTTGAACTTGATGTGGCCTTGTTCTACTTCTGTAGGACTCTGAGACTTCAAGTACAATTTCCAAACTTGAATACTGTTGTTGAGAGGGAGGGGATCAATATATTTTGTGCTAAAACGATGGGTCTGAAACCATTAAGTACTTTACACGCCCAGTGTTAAAAATGCCCCTGTTGAAACATGTATTAAGAAGGTTACAGCAGATGTTAAAAAACGGGAATTATCCTATAGAGGGGGTGATATTGCAACAACTTCACCCAACTTGTCCAAGGATGAGACTGAGGCTTTGAAAAGGTTCACCAATAGGAAAGACTTGATCTTTAAAGCCGCTGACAAGGAGGGGGGGTGCAGTTGTCTTAATGTCAAAAAAATATTATGTGGGTGAAATGCAGAGACTTCTAGCAGATAGCACTACATATAAACAATTAGCTGGGGATCCAGTTTTCTAAATGAAAAGGAAAATTCGAACTTTGGTGTCTAACACTAGACAATGTGAAGTGATTGAGGACAATTTGGTGGGTTATTTAATACAGGACAATCCAGTGACTCTTGTGTTTTATGTCCTGCCAAAAATGTACCACCAGGCAGGCCAATAGCGGCTGGTATAGACTCCGTATTCACCCCGTTAGCGAGATTTGTAGACACAGTCATTAGACCGTATGTTACCTCACAAGATACTAGTGGTTTTTTGAATAAGCTTTCATTAATTGAATCGGCAGATGAGATTGCGTTGGTCACAATGGATGGGGAAAGCCTCTACAACTCTATCCCACTTGATGAGGCAGTCTGTTTGTATTTGGAACAACAATAGACCCTTGATGGAGCCCACAATTTTCTATTAAACTGCCTTGAAATAATTATACGATGGAATTATTTTATGTTTATGGATGAATTCTTTTTACAAATTAAAGGCACGGCCATGGGGTTGAACGTGGCGCCCTCCTATGCAAATATTGTGTTATATGGGGAAAATATGAAGAAAATTGTGTCTTTACCAATTGGTGGTTTAAAAAATATTGTCTAAAATGGTTACGCTATATTGATGATGTCTTCATGCTATGGAGGGGGCCACGTTCATCGCTTGACCAATAATTTTGTGAAATGAATTCTGTATGTACAATTTATGCTCATCCCAAGGAGAGAGCATTCCTGGATACATGAGTAGACTTGAGCAGGGCTGATCCTATCAAATGTGGGGCCCAATTGGGACCATGTTGGCGGGGCCCCTAGACAAAGTGTTGCTGGCTACTGACACACCCAAGTATTTAGGAAAATAAGGGCATACAGGCACAAAATAGAAAGGAAAGGGGCAGACAAGGTAAGAGAGTGAGAGGGATGAAATAGGGGCACATAATAGGGGCACACAGGGTAAGAGAGAGAGGGAGGAAATAGGAGAGTGGACTGGGCCAATTAGTTTGGGGCAGGCTGGGCCGATTCAGCTTGGGAGCAGGCTTGGTTGGATTGGGGGCAGGCAGGGCCTATCAAGGTTGGAGGAAAGCTGGGCCTATGAGAGTTGGGGGCAGGCTAGACCTATGGAGTTGGGGGATAGGCTGGCTTATCAGAGTTGGGGGTGGGCTGGACCTATGGATTTGGGGATGGGCTGGACTCTCAAAGTTGGGGGCAGGCCAGGCAGCATCATGTGCTGAGGGAAATATTATCTGTGCTGCCCTGTGGTGCGGGGCCCCCAGAGGTGCGGGGCCCAATTGGGCCCAATTGGCCTAAGGCCGGCCCTGGACTTGAGTTCCTACCCAGTGTTGTTGTATACGTGTGGAAGGACACGTGGGAAAAGTGCACCCGTGAATCAAGTTGCAGACAAGTGAGTGCGACCTGAATTCACTCCATTAGCTGTTGTCTCCTGTTAAAGGACAAGTAAAACCTCTTGTCTTCTTTAATAAGTTTTAGCAGCAATGCACAGATCATCCATCACCCCTCCCCAATGACATCACTTGCACCAAATTAACTGTGACCCTCATAGCATGTCCAGAACTGCAGAGCCGCACCCCCATCTTTGGCCATGTGACTTTCATTCCCATCATGCATCTGAATAGTAAGGCAAGATCCTAATTTAGGTGCCCAAGTGAATGCACTTCTTGCTGATCTCCGCGATGGATGGTGGGAATAGAAAATTGGAACTAAAACCTTGCCAGGGAGGCTTTACTTCCCCTTTAAATAATGATTTCTATGATATATGTTCAGACAAAATGCTAATATTGAGTCAGTATTAAGCAGCAATTAATTTAAATGTGAAATAAAAAGATGTGTTTACCTATTTCATGTTGGTAATAAGTGACTTTTATACATAAAATGGTACAACATACACTTGTTTATAAAAGCCCTAACCAGGCTGTGTATGTGGTTTTATTGTCTGGTTACACAGAAACTGGGGCGCGTACCCTGATAATAAGCTGGGGATCCCCTAGAATATGCTAATGAGGGGTGAGTGGAGTCTGGAGGCAACATTGCAGAGCTGATGCGGGGGGGGGGTTACACTCATGTCTATTTCATTTAAAATCGTATTATTTTTCTTCTCTGTTTTGGTTGATTTTAATGACATTTTCTTGTAAGTGTCCCGTAAACCAGGGTTAGACTGAGAAAACGTATTTATATGTAAAGCGAGGCAACATCATGTGACGCATCATGGGGGGCAGGGCATTGGCACTGTGGGTGTCGGCTAGCAGACTTGGGGACTGGGTGGGGGCCCTAAACACCCCGCTCCAACACTGCTCTAAACTGTCTTTCACCAAAACATTTAAAGTGGTAGTTGAGTAGGAGTTTTAGGAGACACCTGGGGAATATTGTTCCTATATTGGCCACTAGATGTCACTGGTGCAGCAATGAGTATAATGTGGGACCAGTTAGAGACACATGGAGCACTATTTCTATGTCCCTGCTCTGCACTTTATTCTTTGCTCCATATGGAGTGGCTGCAGCTTTAATCCTTTGTTTTGATATTGGGGTGACATATGCAAAAGGTGGAGGTTACACTCTGTGTCCATATCTCTCCTCTGCAGCGTCACAAGAGGAATCCGTGCAGCATTTCTGTCTGCAGAACATCATGGTCCAGGGAAGTGTCATCGACTTGGACTCTGCCTGGTATAAAAGTAACAGCGTCTGCTCCCACAGCTCCCCCCCTGCAGTCTTTGGACTGAACCCCTTAATTCTTGCCAATCACCCCACTGAGCCCCATCCCAAGCTCCCAGCATGGATATTCCATCACAGTTGTACTTAATGAGCTTCTGGTTTTATTTATGGAACTCCCCACTGCCCCGAATTCTGGGAATAATTTCTCTGGATGGATTTTACACAGGGAAAGTCACAATCAGTTCCCTGTGTAAAATCCATCCAGAGAAATTATTCCCAGAATTCTGGCCAGTGGCGAGTTCCATAAACAAAACCAGAAGCTCATTAAGTACAACTGATGGAATATCCACTGCAACGACGTTCCTTGCTTACAACTGAAATATACTGACAAGTAGATTTATTATAAAGACTTCCCATTTATGTTCTGTGTTTAACCCTGAGAAAAGAACTCAAAGGAGACCATGTTATGATCACTATTCCCTAAATGCCCCTCACCCACACAAATGTTAGAGATGAATTCAGTATTGTTAGTTATTACAAGGTCCAAAAGAGAGTTATTCCTAGTAGGTTCTTGAACGAGCTGGAATAAAAAGTTGTCATTCAGCATATTTACAAACCTACTAGCTTTTTCTGTCTTAGCAACCCCATTACCCCAGTCAATGTCTGGATAATTGAAGTCACCCATAGCAACAACTTGACCCAGCTGTGAAGCCGCTTGTATCTGCAAGAGTAGCTGGGCTTCATACTCGACACTTATACCAGGTGGTTTATAACATACACCAATGATAATTCTCTTTGTTACCTTTTGCCCAGTCAAAATCTCTACCCAGAGGGATTCTACACCCTCACCAGTGGCAGCTATTGTTATTTCTTTAGCGCATGGCTTTAATTCAGGCTTTACATACAAACACACTCCTCCACCCGCTAATCCCTCTGTCCCTCCTAAAAAGGGTGTAACCATTTAAATTCACAATCCAGTTACAGGTTTCATCCCACCAGGTCTCAGTGATACCAATTGTTGTGGTAGACTTAAATGATCTTTTGCCTTAATGGACAATCGATCCGGAAACCTTGATGTGTCGTGTGGTGATGTTGCGCAATCCCCCGGAAATAACGTCACAGCAGTCGTTCTTAGCTGGGGTCCAGTATTCTGCCTGCTTCTACAATGGCCAGTAGTTTATTATACACCAAGACAAAAGGTGGTCTTACAATATATCCAATCAATGAGCATGTTATGCTATGAATCAATTGGTGGAACCAGCACACAGACACATCAAGGTTTCCGGATCGATTGTCCACTAAGGCAAAAGATCATTTAAGTCTACCACAACACAATTATATCAGAATTATATCGGAATATTTCGAGCATTTGCAGCAGAGAGCGGAGGTTACTACTTTTATCCGTGTGTCATGTCTGTGCATCACATTCATTCTCCCATTGATCCAAATCCCATGGTTCTGGTACCTGTGGCCCCATGTGCTCTCAAAGTTCAAGGGCCTGAGAATAAAGTGCCAAGATCTCTTTTCTTTGTGGAATTATATTTGCCCCAAGCCCAGTCTTAATCTTGGGTCAGTTATTTCCTATGGCACGAGGGTCTCACACTGCCCCCCTTTCTATAGAGTGAGGCCTCACAGTGTCACATTCATTCTGAGAGTTCAAGACAGCTCATACTGAGGGCAGAGACATACTGGGGGCAGAGACAGCCTGAGGGCAGAGACAGCTCATACTGAGGGCAGAGACATACTGGGGGCAGAGACAGCCTGAGGGCAGAGACAGCTCATACTGAGGGCAGAGACATACTGGGGGCAGAGACAGCCTGAGGGCAGAGACAGCTCATACTGAGGGCAGAGACATACTGGGGGCAGAGACAGCCTGAGGGCAGAGACAGCTCATACTGAGGGCAGAGACATACTGGGTGCAGAGACAGCTCATACTACTGAGGGCAGAGACAGGTCATGCTGGGGTCAGAAACGGCTGAAAAAACTACTGAATGTATAATGAATATTTCACAATTAATAATATTTTTATTCCATTTTATACCAATCACCTTTCACCTCGTTTCTTCAAAACCATAAATATCTCTTTCTATAAATATGTTTTGGGCAATCGGTGGCCAATGTGACAACAATCATTTGGGAGGGAGGAGACTAATAAGGGGGGGGCACACCCAAGAGTTATAACTAATTCCTTACTTAGTAATTTGTGCCCAGTGTGGAGCCATGGCATGTGCTACTGGGAGGTGCCCCAGGTAACATCTCATCCCCATAGCAACAGCCGCCAGTCATCCAAATCCATACACATAAATAGGTCAAGTACAAATAAAATGACAGTTTCACATGAGGGGAGGGGCAATGGCAGTTTCACATGGGGGGAGACATAATACGTTTCAGGAACTTGAATTTTCCAACAGTGAAACAAACAATGGGTGAAAGTGAATCTCCCCACCCGGGAACTGCCCTTTATTCACTGTCACAATGTTTGTGGGGCACAATCCAACTGGCAGTTACCTTTATGCTCCGTGTGGGCAGAATATTAAATCTTTATCATATTTACCCACCACAATGGGACCTGGATGTCCTTATGTCCTCACTTTTTGATAAATTTACCCCCAGGTGATTCCAATCAATTTAATTAAAAACATCATAGTCACAATGACATAATCCCAATATGTAGTTTTGAAAACATATCCAGTCAGTATGATATATTCTAATGTGACAATATAAACCAAGGGAAATATGTATATATATTTATATGTGCATAACATTGAGTTATATGTAGTGTAAATAAATAAACAAGTGAATAAAGTCAGAACTAAACAAGTCCGGAGCCCACAGAGAAAGAGCTGCTGTCATAATGCAATGGATACTATTGAGATGGAAACGAAAAGAATGAAAATGAAAAATAGAAGAAAGGAAAAAGAAAGAAGAACTTTAAAAATATATGATGAAAAATGTCTATAGATGTGTATGAAAAACCAGCAGTGTAAAGTTTAAAATGAGAATGTAATCTATAAAGCAGTTCAGTTCTCATTCTCTATTTAAGCCTCTAGGTGTCGCCGTATCCAGAGTAAAGATCCAAAAGAACTTTCTCTACGTCTCCCTTCCTGATCCCTCAGACCACTCTATCAATTACCTGAAAAGACAGTTTTTGCCTCCATGTTGTTCTATTAAGTGTTTGGCTATGGCCGAGCTCCTATCACCTCTCGTTACTCCATTCATACTGGCCTGTTAGTTTTACCTACATACGCGCAAGTAGCCAAATATATATTATATCTTTCATTCCACAGTTGGCATAGAACCTAATACTGTGTTTGTACGAGTTATTTCTACACACAAAAAACTTAGACGGATTCATCAAGATCCAGGCCTGACATTGTGATTGACCACATCTATAACAGCCCTTAACACTAAGCCAGTTAAGGTGGCCATAGACACACAGATCCGATCGTACGAATCGAGGATTCGTACAATTTTCGGATCGTGTGTGGCATGTGCCGACATCTTTCGTCCAGCGGAGATCGGACGTTTGGTTAATCGGTCAGGTTTGATTTTGACCCGACCGATCCCACCAGAGCTCATGGAACATCGTAATCTGATCGTTCAGCTATACGGCCGAACGATCAGATTACCCCCAATATAGCCATGCCTGTTAATGGCATATCAGGGAAAGATCCGCTCGTTTGGCAACATCGCCAAACGAGCGGATCTTTGCATCTATGGCCACCTTTAGAGGGGCCCATTGGTTTCTCTTCCAAAAACAAACTCGGACATAACGATGAGCCAATAGTTTTACCCCTTTTAAAGACAAACCTGGTTGGGAGGGTAAAATCCTTTGAAGAACAGGATCCTGTGTCAATACACCCCAATGTTTACATATAATTTTCTTCAGAGAGGGGGTATCCCTCGAGTATGTGGTGATGATGTTAGGAAAATCAGCCTGGTTTGTTACAGATTGAGCTACAGATCTATTGGATCTATTAGAATACAAGTTCCTAATGCCCCGTGTTCCAAATTTTTCTCTTGGTTGGCTTTTTAGTAAGTCATTGTGATTCGCACCCACGGCTCTATCATACGCTCTTTTTATATCTACTGTGGCATAACCCCTTTCAGAAAAGCGATCCCACAAATCCATCGCTTGAGAGTTTACGGAATCCCACGTGGTACAGATCCTGCGCAACCTTAAAAACTGCCTAAAAGGTTTACCTCTCAAAACATGTTTAGGGTGACTACTGTTAGCATGTAGTAGAGTATTACGGGTAATGGGCTTACGGTATAAATCTGTATCTATAGTTCCCATTTCAGATATGCTATTGTATTGCCATATGTATCACTAGTAAAGGAGATGCCCCGACCCGTATAATTACAATAAAGTACAAATTTGTCCACAGTAGAGGAGTCGCCATCCCAGACAAAGATTAAATCATCGATGAATCGATAGTAACTTACAATATTATCACAAAAGGGATTAGAATCATCATAAATGAATTGACGCTCCCATAGGCCCATAAAGAGGTTGGCATAAGAGGGTGCGAAACTCGCCCCCATTGCTGCACCCCTTTTTTGTAGATAAAATGACCCATTGAACATGAAGTAATTAGTACTGAGGAGGTAATGTAAGGCCTCCATCAGAAATTTGTTCTGAATACTTGAGTAGAGTCCATAGTGAGCAGCCAAAATTGAACAGCAGATGTAAATATATATATAGCAGAATATAACACAGACAAACCCATAGTTACCCATCTGTATGTTGCCTTCCATACGACTTTCTGTAGTTAATACAATCAGTGGTGTCTCTCAATTAACTGGACCATTTAAATACCATTGGAAGTAAAAGGCCATCTCTGTATTCTGATAGGGGTTCATTCAAGGAACCAATGGCTGATACTATGGGTCTACCCTTAACCTCAGTCAGGCTTTTATGGACCTTGGGAAGCCAATGCTAGGTAGGTAGTAGGTATACATGGATTAGTTCTATTCAGATACAAATATTCAGAATCATTCAAAATTGATTCAAATTTGGCCCAATCTAATAATCTCAGAAGTCTAGTATGGAAGACGGTAGTAGGATCATTATCCAAAATACGATACTTGGTTGGATCATGTAACTGTCGCAATGGTTCTAATAATCCGCATCCAGAACCACAATGGAGCCCCCCTTATCAGCTTCTTTATAACAATTGACTTATCTGCTCTGAGATCATTCAGGGCCTTAAACTCCGGATCAGTTCAATTCACGGATTTATTAGTAAAGGAGCGACAGGTACAGGTTGTTTTGTTCCCAGGCAGGAGAGGAATCTGGACTTGTTACATTTTTCATCTGAACTTGTAGTTGTGTGACCTGAATGTTCTGTGTCTCCAGTTCTTTTTGGAATGTTCCTCACATGGTTCTTCATGGTGATTATGTTTATGCCCTGTACCCCCTTATACATCCAGAGCAACTATACATATAGAATAGGGTACATATATATTTATAATATTATATCTGGGGACATTATACTTTCCACTGTAGCACGTGGGCAGTGTTGGGTGTACCAGTTCCATACAGGGCAAGACCAGTACCAGTGATACACAATATCATTCTGATCCGCTGCACCCAGTCCCCTCCTGGTCTTTCTCTGTGGCTTTAGGATTTTAGGGTGTCGGCTGCTGTGAATGTGATTGGCGAGTGTCAGTTATTCAGCCCAGATTCAGTAGCCAGACTCCCATACACAGCTGCCAGCCATGCCCAATTGTGCCACGTAGTGATATATACTACTATACACTCATATACATTGATGTACACTGCTATACACTACTATACATATATTCTCTGATATTCACTGATTAACACTGATTTACACTGATATACACTACTATACACTGATTTACACTGATATACACTACTATACACTGATTTACACTGATTAACACTACTATACACTGATTTACACTGATTAACACTGTATATATATAATGTCCGTAATCTCTTCCCTTTTATCTCTGCCCGTTTGCTCCCCCAGTGCCCAGTACAACACCAGTATCACTGAGGCAACTGGGCTCTTACCCACAGATCTCTATGTGCCACACAGAAACTCAGTAACACTGGAATTGCAGTTGAGTTGCTATGGGAACCAGCACTGGGGCACTTTTGCACATATAGAAGTACATGATGGGTATAATTACACATATATATATATATATAACAGCAGTGTGTATCTTGTCTGCACTATATGAATAAATGATGATCATGATGATATAAGTAGCCAGACTAGAGATACAGATATTCCCAACTATATGAGCCCATTAAGCCCAACCCCCAGCACAGTCTGTCCCAGTCCATCTGCCCCCCCCCCCAGTTTCAGTTGACTGATCTGCCCCTATACACTGGCTCTGCTGCCCAACCAGACTGAGAACCTCCACCAACCCAACTGGTTAGACTGGGAGGGAGTCTCTAATGGGACAGAAGAACTGGGACATCCAGTGAGAACCAGAACAGACTGGGAACATCTCACTCTCTCTGTGTGTTCAAAGGTAAAAATAAACAGGTATTTGTATTTATATACAGACGCCTACAGACCTGGAGCAACATTGTGTACTGTTTATTATTATATATTATTATATATCCAGATATTATATATCCAGCCAATAAATATATATATATATCTATATTCACACACAGTATACGCAGATATTATATATCCAGCCAATAATGGAATATACACACACAGTAAATACAGATATTATATATCCAGCCAATTATTATATATATTCACACACAGTATATACAGATATTATATATCCAGCCAATAAATATATATTCACACACAGTATACACAAATATTATATATCCAGCCAATAATAAAATACACACACACAGTATATACAGTAAAACCTGCACAGATGTATATTGATATATATTCATACATTAGATAGAGACTAGCAAGGAACAGATCTAAATGAATATTAAATATTAGCAGAAATGATTCACATATATTATAATTATTTATATATATATATATATATAAATCACAATTACAGGAAGGACTTGTATTGCGTGACTCTATTCTGTATCAAATCGGTCTGTTTCTCTGTTTCAATAGGTGTCTGGGGAGAACCAGTAGAAACCAGTACTTACAGGGAAACTCAGGCTTTACACTTCTATCTATATCTGTCAGTCTGAAGTATTTGCCTCCCAGCCTCTATTGTATTGGTCCAGTTATGTATCTGTGTAATGTACTGTATTGGTCCAGTTATGTATCTGTGTAATGTACTGTATTGGTCCAGTTATGTATCTGTGTAATGTACTGAATGGGTCCAGTGATGTATCTGTGTAATGTACTGAATGGGTCCAGTGATGCATCTGTGTAATGTACTGAATGGGTCCAGTGATGTATCTGTGTAATGTACTGAATGGGTCCAGTGATGTATCTGTGTAATGTACTGAATGGGTCCAGTTATGTATCTGTGTAATGTACTGAATGGGTCCAGTGATGCATCTGTGTAATGTACTGAATGGGTCCAGTTATGTATCTGTGTAATGTACTGAATGGGTCCAGTTATGTATCTGTGTAATGTACTGAATGGGTCCAGTTATGTATCTGTGTAATGTACTGAATGGGTCCAGTGATTTATCTGTGTAATGTACTGAATGGGTCCAGTTATGTATCTGTGTAATGTACTGAATGGGTCCAGTGATGTATCTGTGTAATGTACTGAATGGGTCCAGTGATGTATCTGTGTAATGTACTGAATGGGTCCAGTGATGTATCTGTGTAATGTACTGAATGGGTCCAGTGATGTATCTGTGTAATGTACTGAATGGGTCCAGTTATGTATCTGTGTAATGTACTGAATGGGTCCAGTGATGTATCTGTGTAATGTACTGAATGGGTCCAGTGATGCATCTGTGTAATGTACTGAATGGGTCCAGTGATGCATCTGTGTAATGTACTGAATGGGTCCAGTTATGTATCTGTGTAATGTACTGAATGGGTCCAGTTATGTATCTGTGTAATGTACTGAATGGGTCCAGTTATGTATCTGTGTAATGTACTGAATGGGTCCAGTTATGTATCTGTGTAATGTACTGAATGGGTCCAGTGATGTATCTGTGTAATGTACTGAATGGGTCCAGTTATGTATCTGTGTAATGTACTGAATGGGTCCAGTTATGTATCTGTGTAATGTACTGAATGGGTCCAGTGATGCATCTGTGTAATGTACTGAATGGGTCCAGTGATGTATCTGTGTAATGTACTGAATGGGTCCAGTGATGTATCTGTGTAATGTACTGAATGGGTCCAGTGATGTATCTGTGTAATGTACTGAATGGGTCCAGTGATGTATCTGTGTAATGTACTGAATGGGTCCAGTTATGTATCTGTGTAATGTACTGAATGGGTCCAGTGATGTATCTGTGTAATGTACTGAATGGGTCCAGTTATGTATCTGTGTAATGTACTGAATGGGTCCAGTGATGTATCTGTGTAATGTACTGAATGGGTCCAGTGATGTATCTGTGTAATGTACTGAATGGGTCCAGTGATGTATCTGTGTAATGTACTGAATGGGTCCAGTGATGTATCTGTGTAATGTACTGAATGGGTCCAGTGATGTATCTGTGTAATGTACTGAATGGGTCCAGTTATGTATCTGTGTAATGTACTGAATGGGTCCAGTGATGCATCTGTGTAATGTACTGAATGGGTCCAGTTATGTATCTGTGTAATGTACTGAATGGGTCCAGTTATGTATCTGTGTAATGTACTGAATGGGTCCAGTGATGCATCTGTGTAATGTACTGAATGGGTCCAGTTATGTATCTGTGTAATGTACTGAATGGGTCCAGTTATGTATCTGTGTAATGTACTGAATGGGTCCAGTGATGTATCTGTGTAATGTACTGAATGGGTCCAGTGATGTATCTGTGTAATGTACTGAATGGGTCCAGTTATGTATCTGTGTAATGTACTGAATGGGTCCAGTTATGTATCTGTGTAATGTACTGAATGGGTCCAGTGATGCATCTGTGTAATGTACTGAATGGGTCCAGTGATGTATCTGTGTAATGTACTGAATGGGTCCAGTGATGTATCTGTGTAATGTACTGAATGGGTCCAGTTATGTATCTGTGTAATGTACTGAATGGGTCCAGTTATGTATCTGTGTAATGTACTGAATGGGTCCAGTGATGCATCTGTGTAATGTACTGAATGGGTCCAGTGATGCATCTGTGTAATGTACTGAATGGGTCCAGTGATGCATCTGTGTAATGTACTGAATGGGTCCAGTGATGTATCTGTGTAATGTACTGAATGGGTCCAGTTATGTATCTGTGTAATGTACTGAATGGGTCCAGTGATGTATCTGTGTAATGTACTGAATGGGTCCAGTGATGTATCTGTGTAATGTACTGAATGGGTCCAGTGATGTATCTGTGTAATGTACTGAATGGGTCCAGTGATGTATCTGTGTAATGTACTGAATGGGTCCAGTGATGCATCTGTGTAATGTACTGAATGGGTCCAGTGATGTATCTGTGTAATGTACTGTATTGGTCCAGTGATGCATCTGTGTAATGTACTGAATGGGTCCAGTGATGCATCTGTGTAATGTACTGAATGGGTCCAGTGATGCATCTGTGTAATGTACTGAATGGGTCCAGTGATGCATCTGTGTAATGTACTGAATGGGTCCAGTGATGCATCTGTGTAATGTACTGAATGGAAATATAAAGAGAAATGGTGCCAGGCTTGTGTTTCCTCACTCAGTAATAAGGATTTATCAGGAGATCTCAGTCCCACACACACATATAATACTTCTCTTGTTCTCTCAGTCCCTGATCCGACACTGTCCTGTCCTTATTAGGGGGGATCTGTCGTCAGTGTCCCCAAGTCTCCTCCAAGGTGGAAAAGAATCAGGACACAAGAGCTGACGTGTTACCTGCTCACCTGACATGGGATTTTATTTTATTACAAGACTATGTGATACAGTGATACAGTGATATTATACAGTGATATTATACAGTGATATGATACAGTGATATGATACAGTGATATTATACAGTGATATGATACAGTGATATGATACAGTGATATTATACAGTGATATTATACAGTGATATTATACAGTGATATTATACAGTGATATTATACAGTGATATTATACAGTGATATTATACAGTGATATTATACAGTGATATTATACAGTGATATGATACAGTGATATGATACAGTGATATTATACAGTGATATTATACAGTGATATTATACAGTGATATGATACAGTGATATTATACAGTGATATTATACAGTGATATTATACAGTGATATTATACAGTGATATGATACAGTGATATGATACAGTGATATGATACAGTGATATTATACAGTGATATTATACAGTGATATTATACAGTGATATTATACAGTATCCAGTGTGCTGGGCCTCATATAAATCGCATTAGACATTGCAGCTAATCATGGGCCCATGAGTTTAGCCTCCTGTAATGAGCGCTGCCAAATCATGTGCCAAACAGGAGCTGTACTTGGTGTAACAATGGGTGGGTCTGGCAAATGGCAGAGGGGCAATTTATTGGGCCTGTGGCTACTTGGGGACCAGCGGGAATTTGAATGAGAGTGACGTGGGTGCCCTATGTGGGTTGTGGAAGTGTTGCTAGAATTAGTGTGACTGCTACTGTCTCCCATATTCCCATTCCTGTTACCCCTCGGCTATTTCTACAGCAGCCCACGTGCCCCTTGCCCTCACTGCACTCACATTGGCCCATGTGCACAAACCCAGCAGATTTTGGTGGAAATTCATGTTTTTTACATTTATACGTGAAAATCCTCAGCACTGAGTGGGAGCAAATGAGCTCTGTCTTCATCTGGACTAACTGTCAGTCTGGGCGGCTAAGTGTCAGGTGAGATTTACTGTTGATAAATTCATGCACCTGGGATGTAACACTATCCACTAATAACCTTAATGGGACAAATCCATGATGGAGATGGAGCAGAGAATGAATTGGTTGTTGCCAGTCAGTAATGCGTAGCCACGGGCTGGAGTGGCGCATGCAGTGGCGCATGGAGTGGCGCATGGAGTGGGCAGAGATGATTTCCTAGTAAACACTTGAGGTAAGTCCAATTCTCAGTAGCAGGAGGAACAGCAGTAAGTGCTCCAGTTACATTGGAAAGACCAGATGGACCAGTTCTATTGTCGTCACTTTTGTGCTGCTCGTCACACACCCTCCTTTCTGGGTATTAGAAAATGTTTATTTGCTTTAATAAGTGCTGGAACCACACAACTCATTGACACATACTGAGCATGACTGCACCCCAATCATTTCCTAGTCACCCCCAAAATCTCATCTGCCAATGTTTCCTCTATTTATATGTCTTTTTATAAGAAGTCTATGGTACATAGGACTAGAGAATAAATATACACAGCTGCAATAAAGTCCCTGACCTGAAGAGTTTACAATCTATAGCAGCGTTTCTCTGTCCCTTTACTGAATAACACTCACAATTATTCTTTCATTTATCATTTTCCTGCATTTTATCTCCTATTCCCTCTCTGCCCCTAAAACTCCTCAGTCTTATGCCAAGAATGAAGCCGTCGGAGGGCAATGCCCTATGGACTGGGCACATCATGGAAATCTTTTCCTTTACAAAGACCCCTGACATGACACAGGAATCAGAGCCTGGACTTTCCCAGCAGCCTCAGCGGCTCCGTTCTGCTCACTCTGATACTGATCAGAACATCTCAGGTATTTTAATGATGAGGTGAAGAGAGAAGAAGAAAGGTTTCCAGTCTGTACCTGAATCAGCAGCTCGTGTCCCAGTCGTCATGGGGTGTCAGGGGTGCACAGAGTCCCACGTGTAGAACATGCCCCTATCATGTTGCCTCAGGGGGGGCTAGCCCAATATACATTCTGCTCAAATCCTTCATTAGTGACTGGCCAAGTGAAGGACCAATAAAAGACATAAAATCATTCAGAGGTTGTCAAACCTACAGAGGACTACATTTTGCGTATGTCCCCCCCCCTTTATTTCATAACAAGGTCACAGATATAGTTGATATTAGTTTATCAGACGTTATTCTAACAATATGTAGTGTGGAAAATGAATGTTCTTCCCAAATCTCCCCTAACTGGCCTTGGAGTTGGGTTTCTGGTGTATCTACAAGAGATAATGACCATTCTCCTTAAATCTCCCCCAACTGGCCTTGGAGTTGTGTTTCTGGTGTATCTACAAGAGATAATGACCATTCTCCTTAAATCTCCCCCAACTGGCCATGGAGTTGGGTTTCTGATCTATATAAAAGATACTGCCCATTCTCCTCAGGTCCTGCTCCACAGTTTGGGAAAGTGGTACAAAACATGTGGCACAGTCAGACACCGGGGTGCTGTGTAGATACAGATAGTAGTTGGTAAGTAAAGGGCACCTTGTGTCACCCCTTCCCTATGTAGCACTGCAGAGAGTTGCAGCACTTTTTTCACTTTCTACCTTTCCCCACTGTTGATTACTGAGGCTGAGTTTCCCTATAGCTCCTATTGTCTATATCAGCCTAAAGCATTCCACAGCTCATTCTCTCCAGCGTCAGACTGGGGGGGGGGGGTGTCTAGGGCACAATGGGGTTACAGCCTCACCCCTCTAGGACACCCACCCCAGTGGTACAGTCCACTCAATGTGCCACCCCCTTTCTGCATTTGCCTTGTATTCTGCAGCAGTGATCAAGGGAGAATGTGAGGGGGTGCTCTGAAAGTTTCAGGGGGGAGAGCCTCTGGGTTTTTTCCTGGTGTCCCCCAGTCCAACCCTTTTTCTCTCTCTGTGTCACCCCCTGTGGGGCTGGAAGAGCCTGAGCAGATTAGGGAGGAGACAGCAGGTGGGCGGAGCCAGAGATGAATATTAATGAGCTGAGGGATAAAAAGGTGAAACTGAGCTCAGGGAAGACACAGGGAGCTCAATGTGAGAGACACAGAAAGAAAAGGAGGGGAAAGAATCAAGTCACTCGTCAGTCCACTGAAGTCTTCTCCACTGCAAGGAATCACTATGGCAGCCCTGAGTCAGAAGAGAAGCTGTGGGCAGATCATGAATGAATTTAGGGAATTTATGTGGAACCCAAGGACCCGGGAATTCATGGGCAGAACCGCAAGCAGTTGGGGTAAGTGAATGGGCCACGTGTGGGTGGGAGAGGGGTACGTGGATAGGTTTTCAGCATTTACTTACTCATTTCTTGTGTAAGGAAAATTAGGATTTGGGGCATTTGTGGAAAAAGCCATTGAAAAATAAAAAACGTTTGTTCTGTTTATTTGCTCCATTCAGTCCAGTGGATTCTACAGTCTTACGCTAGAATTTGTGCCCATAATGCAGTTGGCTGATCTGCTGACTCTAGGCTATATATATATATATATCTTATACAGGGTTACCTTTATATAGGCTGCTCCACTGGTTCTTCTAGGCATCATATGTATCATCTTATATAGAGCTGCTTGTATCACCCATACTCCATCCTCATGTACAACACCACGATGGGCTGCTACTGGGCTGATTTGTTGCTTCTACTTGTATATCTGTATTTCTATAGAAGCCCATCAGCATAGGGGGATATGGGGAAGGTTAGAGGTT
Organism: Xenopus petersii; assembly: GCA_038501925.1. Lineage (NCBI taxonomy): Eukaryota > Metazoa > Chordata > Amphibia > Anura > Pipidae > Xenopus > Xenopus petersii. The sequence goes on along the minus strand of CM076676.1, from coordinate 160,086,482 downwards.
ATGATTGGGTACTATTGAGGGTAGATAGTGAATGTGAGTGGATACATTTGGAGGGTAAGTAGAGGAAGGTGGTTATGACTGGGTACTATTGGGGATAGCTAAAGAAGGTTAGAATCTAAGTGGGTCCCTTTGTAGGTAGAGAAGGTTGGGTGTGAGTGGAGGTAAAGTTGGGTGTGAGTGGAGGTAGACAAGATTGGGTGTGAGTGGAGGTAGAGAAGTTGGGTGTGAGTGGAGGTAGAGAAGTTGGGTGTGAGTGGAGGTAGAGAAGTTGGGTGTGAGTGGAGGTAAAGTTGGGTGTGAGTGGAGGTAGACAAGATTGGGTGTGAGTGGAGGTAGACAAGATTGGGTGTGAGTGGAGGTAGAGAAGTTGGGTGTGAGTGGAGGTAAAGTTGGGTGTGAGTGGAGGTAGACAAGATTGGGTGTGAGTGGAGGTAGACAAGATTGGGTGTGAGTGGAGGTAGAGAAGTTGGGTGTGAGTGGAGATAGAGAAGTTGGGTGTGAGTGGAGGTAGAGAAGGGTGTGAGTGGAGGTAAAGTTGGGTGTGAGTGGAGGTATACAACATTGGGTGTGAGTGGAGGTAGACAAGATTGGGTGTGAGTGGAGGTAGACAAGATTGGGTGTGAGTGGAGATAGAGAAGTTGGGTGTGAGTGGAGGTAGAGAAGTTGGGTGTGAGTGGAGATAGAGAAGTTGGGTGGACCTGTTGGAAGGTACTGGTAGTACTTACAATGGACAATGGTTTTACTAAATGAAATTCACTCTTGTCTTTTGCAGTTTTGATTGTTACTTTCTATGTGGTGTTTTATGCCTTCCTCACGGGCATGTTTGCCCTCTCTATTTGGGTGATGTTACAAACCATTGATGACTACACCCCCAAGTACTGGGACCGACTGTCTAGTCCAGGTAAGGCCACATTCTACCAACCCGAATACATTTCTGTTTCCCAACTGCTGGAGGGCCTTTGCCAATCTCTGCTCTTGGTCATATGACATATATGTTTGAGTGCACACTAGTCTTACTCTGAGGGTCCCATTGTCTGAGTGCTGTGCAGTGTAAGTCTGGGAGATAAGCACTAAAGTCACCCCAATTCTCTCCATTCAGGGCTGATGATTCGCCCCAAAACAGACTCTATGGAGATTGTTTATAACATCAATGATACTGGAAACTCTGGCTGGGGGGCCTACGTGGCTAAACTAAACTCAGCTCTAGAAGGTAAGTCAATGATCTCCTCTTGTACGCACACTCACCCTCTCCCACTCCCTTCCACTCACCCTCTCCTACTCCCTTACACTCACACTCTCCTACTCCCTTATACTCACTCACCCAGCTCCTACTCTCTTCCACTCATACTCACCCAGCTCCTACTCCCTTACACCAACACTCACCCATCTTCTACTCCCTTCTACTCACACTCACCCAGCTCCTACTCCCTTCCACTCACACTCACCCAGCTCCTACTCCCTTCCACTCACACTCACCCAGCTCCTACTCCCTTTCACTCACACTCACCCAGCTCCTACTCCCTTACACTCATACTCACCCAGCTCCTACTCCCTTACACCAACACTCACCCATCTTCTACTCCCTTCTACTCGCACTCACCCAGCTCCTACTCCCTTATACTCACAGTCACCCAGCTCCTACTCCCTTACACTCACCCAGCTCCTACTCCCTTCCACTCACACTCACCCAGCTCCTACTCCCTTTTACTCACACTCACCCAGCTCCTACTCCCTTGCACTCATACTCACCCAGCTCCTACTCCCTCACACTCACCCAGCTCCTACTCCCTCACAGTCACCCAGCTTCTACTCCCTTACACTCACACTCACCCAGCTCCTACTCCCACTCACCCAGCTCCTACTCCCTTATACCAACACTCACCCAGCTCCTACTCCCTTCCACTCACACTCAACTAGCTCCTACTCCCTTTTACTCACACTCACCCAGCTCCTACTCCCTTACAATCACACTCACCAGCTCCTACTCCCTTACAGTCCCACTCACCCAGCTCCTACTCCCTTACACCAACACTCACCCAGCTTCTACTCCCTTCTACTCACACTCACCCAGCTTCTACTCCCTTCCACTCACACTCACCCAGCTCCTACTCCCTTCTACTCACATTCACTCAGCTCCTACTCCCTTACACTCACACTCACCCAGCTCCTACTCCCACTCACACAGCTCCTACTCCCTTCCACTCATACTCACCCAGCTCGTACTCCCTTACACCAACACTCACTCAGCTTCTACTTCCTTCTACTCACACTCACCCAGCTCCTACTCCCTTACACTCACAATCACCCATGGTGAGACATTAAGGCTCTACTCATACTCACCCTCCATACACATAAAGTTACACAGAAAAGCAAAGACTTTACTGCTGTTGCTTCTCAAAGAGAGCAGAAAGAAGTGGCCTACTGAGTTCAGCAATTGCAAAAGAGCTTACTATTCCCTGTGGTGTGAATCAGATAATATAAGGGAGGTGATATTTGCCCCCTGCCCTCAGCACTAATCCCTCCCCATCTTCTCCCCCCAGTGTACAACGACAGTGTGCAAATGCAACAGGGGTCAGTGTGCAACAGTGGGGTGTTTAACAAACAGGACAATATGGGGGACGTGAAGAACAACAAGAAGGCCTGTCAGTTCCTGAGAAGCTCCCTGGGCAACTGCTCTGGGCTCAATGACCCCACTTATGGCTACAAGGACGGCAGCCCCTGTGTCCTCATCAAAATGAACCGGGTAAGCCCCTCCCACGTGTGTGTCCCTTTATATATAATTGTGTGTGGAAATTACCTGCATGTCCCTGCGGGGGCGGGGCAACAGATTGTCACCTGTGGAACTGGAATATCCGCATTGTGTCCCAGAGATTCCCAGACTAAATGGCTCACGTTCCTGTGCGGGGGTGAGAGCTGCACCTGAGTTTCTGCCATGTTACCCCTCTCTGTCCAATGTCTCTGCTCCCTGGAGAAGCCCCCATCCCTCTAACATTCCTTTATTCTCTATTTCCAGATCATCAACTTTCTCCCTGGTGTCATTCCAAGTCTCTCCAACTCCTCCATCACCATAAACTGCACAGGCAAGGTAAGTTCCCCAAGCAGACACTCCATGAGTGAACCTTAGACTGTCTCATTTCAGTGTGTCTCAGTGTATCTCCAAAAACCCAAATCTGCTCCAAATGACACGGTAAGAGGACGATCCAGTAGAGTAAATTCAGTCACCCACTTCTAGGAAACCCCTATAGATGCCTCCTAAACATACTGGGCCACAATCAGCTCCAGGTTTGGGTTGAACTGGATGTGATACCTCCTCCTGAGGTTCTTCTCATGAAACTGATTGTATCCCAATAAACTTCATCCCTCGTCTGTGAGAAGCTCAATAGTTCCGACCCTGGAGAACAAACCCAAAGTTCCTGCATTGAATGACCTGTAGAACCTATAGACATAGTCCTTAGCAATGGTGCCAGGAGAAAGTGAGGGGCTGGCAAATGTAACTCAGGAAGCCCCCACTGTACTTGTATAGGGCAACTGTAAGGTAAATACCCCATATGCGGCTGATGGAGGGCAGATTTGGGGAGTGCTCTATACATTCAAGTGAATTGAAATGCATTGAAGTCTGGGGGCAACAACATTTTATGACTCGCTGGAGTCTATGGGTGTCATTGGGTGGCGAAAAATTTCCCTCATGTGACGTTTTGAATGTGTTTGTTTCAGACCACAGATACTGAGCTCATGTTGGGGAGACGCACTTATTACCCCAGTAACGGGACAGTTTTGGGCACCATGGATCTCATGTATTTCCCATACTATGGAAACAAAGCACAGGTGAGATTTACCCTCCATTCCTACACAGGGGGATCACTAACTTGCCCCAGTACCCCTGCAGTCTTACAGCACACTCTCATTTTCTACTATGTCACTGTCACCCCCTCATATCTCACAGTCACCCCTCCATATCTCACTGTCACCCCTCATTTCTCACTGTCACCCCCTCATATCTCACTGTCACCCCCTCATATCTCACAGTCACCCCTTCATATCTCACTGTCACCCCTCATTTCTCACTATCACCCCCTCATATCTCACTGTCACCCCCTCATATCTCGCTGTCATCCCTTCATTTCTCACTGTCACCCCCTCATATCTCACTGTCACCCCCTCATATCTCACTGTCACCCCATCATATGTCACTGTCACCCCCTCATATCTCACTGTCACCCCCTCATTTCTCACTGTCACCCCCTCATATCTCAGTGTCACCCTTTCATATCTCACTGTCACCCCCTCATTTCTCACTGTCACCCCCTCATTTCTCACTGTCACCCCCTCATATCTCACTGTCCCTTGCTGACATCATCCTGTCACACTATGATGTCATACCTGCCTTTCCGTGATATCAGCCAATGACTCTCTGATGTGTGTATGACATGTGATGTCATATTGTGACCCACTGATGTCATTACAGACTAACTACACGCAGCCACTGGTGGCGGTCCAGTTCCATAACGTGACGCGGAACCAGGACCTATTTGTGGAATGTCGCGCCAACGCAGCAAATATCAACAGCAATGACGATCGAGACAAGTTTTCGGGGCGAGTCACCTTCAAACTTCGCATCAACAAGTGAAAGCAAATGATTAGTAACATCACGTGGCGCATCACACTCAATACCATCCTGTGCCACGAGACAATGACACAACATATCCCAGCATGCAACACTGCCACAAGAACAACTCACAGACCAATCCCGTTGCACCTTGTTACTTCCTCAGCCAATCTCTAGCCAGGAACAGAAAGAAAAGGAAAGTCTTTGGGAAGGGGCTTCCTCAATAAATAAAGATTATTTCTACATGAAGGGTTTGTGACCAATAGCATTGTATATATGTATTTAACCCTTCCACTTCATGCCTCCTCTGCAGTCCCACTGGGTGTAAATAGATTGTCCTTCTTGTCCTCTTTGTAACATATAAGTGCCCCCAATAAACCCCAACTGTCACCTACTGACTTGTCTCCTTGTCTTGTACTGCCCAATCCAAACCCACCCACCTATATGTCTACTGAGAGATACTCACTACTGATATACAGAGAGGAGAGATACTCAGTACTGTTATACAGAGAGGAGAGATCAGTATCAGAGGAGAGATACTTAGTACTGTTATACAGAGAGGAGAGATCAGTATCAGAGGAGAGATACTCAGTACTGTTATACAGAGAGGAGAGATCAGTATCAGAGGAGAGATACTCAGTACTGTTATACAGAGAGGAGAGATCAGTATCAGGAGAGATACTCAGTACTGTTATACAGAGAGGGGAGATCAGTATCAGAGGAGAGATACTCAGTACTGTTATACAGAGAGGGGAGATCAGTATCAGAGGAGAGATACTCAGTACTGTTATACAGAGAGGAGAGATCAGTATCAGAGGAGAGATACTCAGTACTGTTATACAGAGAGGAGAGATCAGTATCAGGAGAGATACTCAGTACTGTTATACAGAGAGGAGAGATCAGTATCAGAGGAGAGATACTCAGTACTGTTATACAGAGAGGGGAGATCAGTATCAGGAGAGATACTCAGTACTGTTATACAGAGAGGAGAGATCAGTATCAGGAGAGATACTCAGTACTGTTATACAGAGAGGAGAGATCAGTATCAGAGGAGAGATACTCAGTACTGTTATACAGAGAGGGGAGATCAGTATCAGGAGAGATACTCAGTACTGTTATACAGAGAGGAGAGATCAGTATCAGGAGAGATACTCAGTACTGTTATACAGAGAGGAGAGATCAGTATCAGAGGAGAGATACTCAGTACTGTTATACAGAGAGGAGAGATCAGTATCAGGAGAGATACTCAGTACTGTTATACAGAGAGGAGAGATCAGTATCAGAGGAGAGATACTCAGTACTGTTATACAGAGAGGAGAGATCAGTATCAGAGGAGAGATACTCAGTACTGTTATACAGAGAGGGGAGATCAGTATCAGAGGAGAGATACTCAGTACTGTTATACAGAGAGGAGAGATCAGTATCAGGAGAGATACTCAGTACTGTTATACAGAGAGGAGAGATCAGTATCAGGAGAGATACTCAGTACTGTTATACAGAGAGGAGAGATCAGTATCAGAGGAGAGATACTCAGTACTGTTATACAGAGAGGAGAGATCAGTATCAGGAGAGATACTCAGTACTGTTATACAGAGAGGAGAGATCAGTATCAGAGGAGAGATACTCAGTACTGTTATACAGAGAGGAGAGATCAGTATCAGGAGAGATACTCAGTACTGTTATACAGAGAGGGGAGATCAGTATCAGAGGAGAGATACTCAGTACTGTTATACAGAGAGGAGAGATCAGTATCAGGAGAGATACTCAGTACTGTTATACAGAGAGGAGAGATCAGTATCAGAAGAGATACTCAGTACTGTTATACAGAGAGGAGAGATCAGTATCAGAGGAGAGATACTCAGTACTGTTATACAGAGAGGAGAGATCAGTATCACAGGAGAGATACTCAGTACTGTTATACAGAGAGGGGAGATCAGTATCAGAGGAGAGATACTCAGTACTGTTATACAGAGAGGAGAGATCAGTATCAGAGGAGAGATACTCAGTACTGTTATACAGAGAGGAGAGATGTTATACAGAGAGGAGAGATCAGTATCAGAGGAGAGATACTCAGTACTGTTATACAGAGAGGGGAGATCAGTATCAGAGGAGAGATACTCAGTACTGTTATACAGAGAGGGGAGATCAGTATCAGAGGAGAGATACTCAGTACTGTTATACAGAGAGGAGAGATCAGTAGTGATGGGCGAATTTGCGCCGTTTCGCTTCGACGAAAAATTCGCGAATTTCGCGCGAAATTCGTGAAACGGCGATAAATCCGCGAAACGGCGAAAAAATCCGCGAAACGGCGCCGGCGTCTCGTTTTTGACGCCGGAGCCCGTTTTTTCGACGCCGGCGCCCGTTTTTGGCGCCGGCGTCCATTTTTTCAAAGAAAATTTTTTGACGCCGGCGAATTTTTTACGCAAATTTTCGCGGGAGTTTCGCGAATTTATTCACTGGCGGCGAATCGCGCAAATTCACCGCAAATTCGCGCCTGGCGAATAAATTCGCCCATCACTAGAGATCAGTATCCGGAGAGATACTCAGTACTGTTATACAGAGAGGGGAGATCAGTATCAGCAGAGATACTCAGTACTGTTATACAGAGAGGAGAGATCAGTATCAGGAGAGATACTCAGTACTGTTATACAGAGAGGGGAGATCAGTATCAGGAGAGATACTCAGTACTGTTATACAGAGAGGAGAGATCAGTATCAGAGGAGAGATACTCAGTACTGTTATACAGAGAGGAGAGATCAGTATCAGGAGAGATACTCAGTACTGTTATACAGAGAGGAGAGATCAGTATCAGGAGAGATACTCAGTACTGTTATACAGAGAGGAGAGATCAGTATCAGAGGAGAGATACTCAGTACTGTTATACAGAGAGGAGAGATCAGTATCAGCAGAGATACTCAGTACTGTTATACAGAGAGGAGAGATCAGTATCAGAGGAGAGATACTCAGTACTGTTATACAGAGAGGAGAGATCAGAGGAGAGATACTCAGTACTGTTATACAGAGAGGAGAGATCAGTATCAGGAGAGATACTCAGTACTGTTATACAGAGAGGAGAGATCAGTATCAGGAGAGATACTCAGTACTGTTATACAGAGAGGAGAGATCAGTATCAGAGGAGAGATACTCAGTACTGTTATACAGAGAGGAGAGATCAGTATCAGAGGAGAGATACTCAGTACTGTTATACAGAGAGGAGAGATCAGTATCAGAGGAGAGATACTCAGTACTGTTATACAGAGAGGAGAGATCAGTATCAGAGGAGAGATACTCAGTACTGTTATACAGAGAGGGGAGATCAGTATCAGAGGAGAGATACTCAGTACTGTTATACAGAGAGGGGAGATCAGTATCAGAGGAGAGATACTCAGTACTGTTATACAGAGAGGAGAGATCAGTATCAGGAGAGATACTCAGTACTGTTATACAGAGAGGGGAGATCAGTATCAGGAGAGATACTCAGTACTGTTATACAGAGAGGAGAGATCAGTATCAGGAGAGATACTCAGTACTGTTATACAGAGAGGAGAGATCAGTATCAGAGGAGAGATCAGTATCAGAGGAGAGATACTCAGTACTGTTATACAGAGAGGAGAGATCAGTATCAGAGGAGAGATCAGTATCAGAGGAGAGATACTCAGTACTGTTATACAGAGAGGAGAGATCAGTATCAGAGGAGAGATACTCAGTACTGTTATACAGAGAGGAGAGATCAGTATCAGAGGAGAGATCAGTATCAGAGGAGAGATACTCAGTACTGTTATACAGAGAGGGGAGATCAGTATCAGAGGAGAGATACTCAGTACTGTTATACAGAGAGGGGAGATCAGTATCAGAGGAGAGATACTCAGTACTGTTATACAGAGAGGAGAGATCAGTATCAGGAGAGATACTCAGTACTGTTATACAGAGAGGGGAGATCAGTATCAGGAGAGATACTCAGTACTGTTATACAGAGAGGGGAGATCAGTATCAGAGGAGAGATACTCAGTACTGTTATACAGAGAGGAGAGATCAGTATCAGAGGAGAGATACTCAGTACTGTTATACAGAGAGGAGAGATCAGTATCAGAGGAGAGATACTCAGTACTGTTATACAGAGAGGGGAGATCAGTATCAGAGGAGAGATACTCAGTACTGTTATACAGAGAGGAGAAATCAGTATCAGGAGAGATACTCAGTACTGTTATACAGAGAGGAGAGATCAGTATCAGAGGAGAGATACTCAGTACTGTTATACAGAGAGGAGAGATCAGTATCAGAGGAGAGATACTCAGTACTGTTATACAGAGAGGAGAGATCAGTATCAGGAGAGATACTCAGTACTGTTATACAGAGAGGGGAGATCAGTATCAGAGGAGAGATACTCAGTACTATTATACAGAGAGGAGAGATCAGTATCAGAGGAGAGATACTCAGTACTGTTATACAGAGAGGAGAGATCAGTATCAGAGGAGAGATACTCAGTACTGTTATACAGAGAGGGGAGATCAGTATCAGAGGAGAGATACTCAGTACTGTTATACAGAGAGGAGAAATCAGTATCAGGAGAGATACTCAGTACTGTTATACAGAGAGGAGAGATCAGTATCAGAGGAGAGATACTCAGTACTGTTATACAGAGAGGAGAGATCAGTATCAGAGGAGAGATACTCAGTACTGTTATACAGAGAGGGGAGATCAGTATCAGAGGAGAGATACTCAGTACTGTTATACAGAGAGGAGAGATCAGTATCAGGAGAGATACTCAGTACTGTTATACAGAGAGGAGAGATCAGTATCAGAGGAGAGATACTCAGTACTGTTATACAGAGAGGAGAGATCAGTATCAGAGGAGAGATACTCAGTACTGTTATACAGAGAGGAGAGATCAGGATCAGAGGAGAGATACTCAGTACTGTTATACAGAGAGGAGAGATCAGTATCACAGGAGAGATACTCAGTACTGTTATACAGAGAGGAGAGATCAGTATCAGAGGAGAGATACTCAGTACTGTTATACAGAGAGGGGAGATCAGTATCAGAGGAGAGATACTCAGTACTGTTATACAGAGAGGGGAGATCAGTATCAGGAGAGATACTCAGTACTGTTATACAGAGAGGAGAGATCAGTATCAGGAGAGATACTCAGTACTGTTATACAGAGAGGAGAGATCAGGATCAGAGGAGAGATACTCAGTACTGTTATACAGAGAGGAGAGATCAGTATCAGGAGAGATACTCAGTACTGTTATACAGAGAGGAGAGATCAGTATCAGGAGAGATACTCAGTACTGTTATACAGAGAGGAGAGATCAGTATCAGAGGAGAGATACTCAGTACTGTTATACAGAGAGGAGAGATCAGTATCAGAGGAGAGATACTCAGTACTGTTATACAGAGAGGAGAGATCAGTATCAGGAGAGATACTCAGTACTGTTATACAGAGAGGAGAGATCAGTATCAGAGGAGATACTCAGTACTGTTATACAGAGAGGAGAGATCAGTATCAGAGGAGAGATACTCAGTACTGTTATACAGAGAGGAGAGATCAGTATCACAGGAGAGATACTCAGTACTGTTATACAGAGAGGGGAGATCAGTATCAGAGGAGAGATACTCAGTACTGTTATACAGAGAGGAGAGATCAGTATCAGAGGAGAGATACTCAGTACTGTTATACAGAGAGGAGAGATGTTATACAGAGAGGAGAGATCAGTATCAGAGGAGAGATACTCAGTACTGTTATACAGAGAGGAGAGATCAGTAGTGATGGGCGAATTTGCGCCGTTTCGCTTAGACGAAAAATTCGCGAATTTCGCACGAACTTCGTGAAACGGCGATAAATCCGCGAAACGGCAAAAAAATCCGCGAAACGGCGCCGGCGTCTCGTTTTTGACGCCGGAGCCCGTTTTTTCGACGCCGGCGCCCGTTTTTGGCGCCGGCGTCCATTTTTTCAAAAAAAATTTTTTGACGCCGGCGAATTTTTTATGCAAATTTTCGCGGGAGTTTCGCGAATTTATTCACTGGCGGCGAATCGCGCAAATTCGCCGCGAATTCGCGCCTGGCGAATAAATTCGCCCATCACTAGAGATCAGTATCCGGAGAGATACTCAGTACTGTTATACAGAGAGGAGAGATCAGTATCAGAGGAGAGATACTCAGTACTGTTATACAGAGAGGAGAGATCAGTATCAGAGGAGAGATACTCAGTACTGTTATACAGAGAGGAGAGATCAGTATCAGAGGAGAGATACTCAGTACTGTTATACAGAGAGGAGAGATCAGTATCAGGAGAGATACTCAGTACTGTTATACAGAGAGGAGAGATCAGTATCAGGAGAGATACTCAGTACTGTTATACAGAGAGGAGAGATCAGTATCAGGAGAGATACTCAGTACTGTTATACAGAGAGGAGAGATCAGTATCAGAGGAGAGATACTCAGTACTGTTATACAGAGAGGAGAGATCAGTATCAGGAGAGATACTCAGTACTGTTATACAGAGAGGAGAGATCAGTATCAGAGGAGAGATACTCAGTACTGTTATACAGAGAGGAGAGATCAGTATCAGAGGAGAGATACTCAGTACTGTTATACAGAGAGGAGAGATCAGTATCAGAGGAGAGATACTCAGTACTGTTATACAGAGAGGAGAGATCAGTATCAGAGGAGAGATACTCAGTACTGTTATACAGAGAGGAGAGATCAGTATCAGGAGAGATACTCAGTACTGTTATACAGAGAGGAGAGATCAGTATCAGGAGAGATACTCAGTACTGTTATACAGAGAGGAGAGATCAGTATCAGAGGAGATATACTCAGTACTGTTATACAGAGAGGAGAGATCAGTATCAGGAGAGATACTCAGTACTGTTATACAGAGAGGGGAGATCAGTATCAGAGGAGAGATACTCAGTACTGTTATACAGAGAGGAGAGATCAGTATCAGGAGAGATACTCAGTACTGTTATACAGAGAGGAGAGATCAGTATCAGAGGAGAGATACTCAGTACTGTTATACAGAGAGGAGAGATCAGTATCAGGAGAGATACTCAGTACTGTTATACAGAGAGGAGAGATCAGTATCAGAGGAGAGATACTCAGTACTGTTATACAGAGAGGAGAGATCAGTATCAGAGGAGAGATACTCAGTACTGTTATACAGAGAGGGGAGATCAGTATCAGAGGAGAGATACTCAGTACTGTTATACAGAGAGGAGAGATCAGTATCAGAGGAGAGATACTCAGTACTGTTATACAGAGAGGAGAGATCAGTATCAGAGGAGAGATACTCAGTACTGTTATACAGAGAGGAGAGATCAGTATCAGAGGAGAGATACTCAGTACTGTTATACAGAGAGGAGAGATCAGTATCAGAGAAGAGATACTCAGTACTGTTATACAGAGAGGAGAGATCAGTATCAGGAGAGATACTCAGTACTGTTATACAGAGAGGGGAGATCAGTATCAGAGGAGAGATACTCAGTACTGTTATACAGAGAGGAGAGATCAGTATCAGAGGAGAGATACTCAGTACTGTTATACAGAGAGGAGAGATCAGTATCAGAGGAGAGATACTCAGTACTGTTATACAGAGAGGAGAGATCAGTATCAGGAGAGATACTCAGTACTGTTATACAGAGAGGAGAGATCAGTATCAGGAGAGATACTCAGTACTGTTATACAGAGAGGGGAGATCAGTATCAGGAGAGATACTCAGTACTGTTATACAGAGAGGAGAGATCAGTATCAGAGGAGAGATACTCAGTACTGTTATACAGAGAGGAGAGATCAGTATCAGGAGAGATACTCAGTACTGTTATACAGAGAGGAGAGATCAGTATCAGAGGAGAGATACTCAGTACTGTTATACAGAGAGGAGAGATCAGTATCAGAGGAGAGATACTCAGTACTGTTATACAGAGAGGAGAGATCAGTATCAGAGGAGAGATACTCAGTACTGTTATACAGAGAGGAGAGATCAGTATCAGGAGAGATACTCAGTACTGTTATACAGAGAGGAGAGATCAGTATCAGGAGAGATACTCAGTACTGTTATACAGAGAGGGGAGATCAGTATCAGAGGAGAGATACTCAGTACTGTTATACAGAGAGGGGAGATCAGTATCAGAGGAGAGATACTCAGTACTGTTATACAGAGAGGAGAGATCAGTATCAGGAGAGATACTCAGTACTGTTATACAGAGAGGAGAGATCAGTATCAGAGGAGAGATACTCAGTACTGTTATACAGAGAGGAGAGATCAGTATCAGAGGAGAGATACTCAGTACTGTTATACAGAGAGGGGAGATCAGTATCAGGAGAGATACTCAGTACTGTTATACAGAGAGGAGAGATCAGTATCAGAGGAGAAATACTCAGTACTGTTATACAGAGAGGGGAGATCAGTATCAGAGGAGAGATACTCAGTACTGTTATACAGAGAGGAGAGATCAGTATCAGGAGAGATACTCAGTACTGTTATACAGAGAGGAGAGATCAGTATCAGAGGAGAGATACTCAGTACTGTTATACAGAGAGGGGAGATCAGTATCAGGAGAGATACTCAGTACTGTTATACAGAGAGGAGAGATCAGTATCAGAGGAGAAATACTCAGTACTGTTATACAGAGAGGGGAGATCAGTATCAGAGGAGAGATACTCAGTACTGTTATACAGAGAGGAGAGATCAGTATCAGGAGAGATACTCAGTACTGTTATACAGAGAGGAGAGATCAGTATCAGAGGAGAGATACTCAGTACTGTTATACAGAGAGGAGAGATCAGTATCAGAGGAGAGATACTCAGTACTGTTATACAGAGAGGAGAGATCAGTATCAGAGGAGAGATACTCAGTACTGTTATACAGAGAGGAGAGATCAGTATCAGGAGAGATACTCAGTACTGTTATACAGAGAGGAGAGATCAGTATCAGAGGAGAGATACTCAGTACTGTTATACAGAGAGGAGAGATCAGTATCAGGAGAGATACTCAGTACTGTTATACAGAGAGGAGAGATCAGTATCAGAGGAGAGATACTCAGTACTGTTATACAGAGAGGAGAGATCAGTATCAGAGGAGAAATACTCAGTACTGTTATACAGAGAGGAGAGATCAGTATCAGGAGAGATACTCAGTACTGTTATACAGAGAGGAGAGATCAGTATCAGAGGAGAGATACTCAGTACTGTTATACAGAGAGGAGAGATCAGTATCAGAGGAGAGATACTCAGTACTGTTATACAGAGAGGAGAGATCAGTATCAGAGGAGAGATACTCAGTACTGTTATACAGAGAGGAGAGATCAGTATCAGAGGAGAGATACTCAGTACTGTTATACAGAGAGGAGAGATCAGTATCAGAGGAGAGATACTCAGTACTGTTATACAGAGAGGAGAGATCAGTATCAGGAGAGATACTCAGTACTGTTATACAGAGAGGAGAGATCAGTATCAGGAGAGATACTCAGTACTGTTATACAGAGAGGAGAGATCAGTATCAGGAGAGATACTCAGTACTGTTATACAGAGAGGAGAGATCAGTATCAGAGGAGAGATACTCAGTACTGTTATACAGAGAGGAGAGATCAGTATCAGAGGAGAGATACTCAGTAGATACTCAGTACTGTTATACAGAGAGGAGAGATCAGTATCAGAGGAGAGATACTCAGTACTGTTATACAGAGAGGGGAGATCAGTATCAGAGGAGAGATACTCAGTACTGTTATACAGAGAGGAGAGATCAGTATCAGGAGAGATACTCAGTACTGTTATACAGAGAGGAGAGATCAGTATCAGGAGAGATACTCAGTACTGTTATACAGAGAGGAGAGATCAGTATCAGAGGAGAGATACTCAGTACTGTTATACAGAGAGGAGAGATCAGTATCAGAGGAGAGATACTCAGTACTGTTATACAGAGAGGAGAGATCAGTATCAGGAGAGATACTCAGTACTGTTATATAGAGAGGAGAGATCAGTATCAGAGGAGAGAGAGCAGAGGAGCCAATGAGATTAGAGGAGGGAAAGGGGTGTTACAGGGAGAGCTGGGAAGTGAATCAGTGGTACAGGCTGATACATTAGATAGGTACAAGGAAGGGTCGGATGCTTTATTCACCAGTAGCTCCTCCCAGCAGACAGGAGGGAGCCAATGATATTAGAGGAGGGAAAGGGGTGTTACAGGGAGAGCTGGGAAGTGAATCAGGGGTACAGGCTGATACATTAGATAGGTACAAGGAAGGGTCGGATGCTTTATTCACCAGTAGCTCCTCCCAGCAGACAGGAGGGAACCAATGAGATTAGAGGAGGGAAAGGGGTGTTACAGGGAGTGCTGGGAAGTGAATCAGTGGTACAGGCTGATACATTAGATAGGTACAAGGAAGGGTCGGATGCTTTATTCTGCTTCCCTGACCCTAATTACTGCTATCCCAAAGGGTCTCATCCAATAAATTCTTTTATGCAGGCAGTTGGATCCTTGAGGAAAAGGTTTATTCAGAGAGGTAAGACAACAGAAAGTGGACAAATGCATGGCAGAGACTATGGCCTTCAAAGGAAACAATTGTTACAATATAAAAAGATAGTAAGGTAACATACTACAGGTAACCAGAAATAGAGGTACTCTGCGAAACTGTGATTGTTGTTTTTCTATTATCAAAGGAAAAGTGATTAAAGGGATACTGTCATGGGAAAAAATGTGTATTTCCAAAATGAATCAGTTAATAGTGCTGCTCCAGCAGAATTCTGCTTTGAAATCCATTTCTGAAAAGAGCAAACAGATTTTTTTATATTCAATTTTGAAATCTGACATGGGGCTAGACATATTGTCAATTTCCCAGCTGCCCCAAGCCATGTGACTTGTGCTCTGATAAACTTCAGTCACTCTTTACTTCTGTACTGCAAGTTGGAGTGATATCATCCCCTCCCTGCCGCCCCCCGCATCTTAACAATAGTAAAATCAGAAGGTAACCAGAGAACAGCTCCCTAACACAAGATAACAGCTGCCTGGTAGATCTAAGAACAACGCTCAATAGTAAAATCCAGGTCCCACTGAGACACATTCAGTTACATTGAGTAGGAGAAACAACAGCCTGCCAGAAAGCAGTGCCACCCTAAAGTGCAGGCACAAGTCACATGACCAGGGGCAGCTGGGAAATTGACAATATGTCAGATTTCAAAATTGAATATAAAAAAATCAGTTTGCTCTTTTGAGAAATGGATTTCAGTGCAGAATTCTGCTGGAGCAGCACTATTAACTGATTCATTTTGGAAGAATCACATTTTCCCATGACAGTATCTCTTTAAGGCTCATTACAAGCTACTCCCACTAAAATAATGGACTGTGCTACATGTGATACCAGTAACGTCGTTTATCAAATGGCCGTGTGATATGGAATGTGTTGGGCAGACGTGTAGACCTGGAAAAAGAAGGATTAAAGAACATTGGGGTCATATCCGAAACATTAAAAGGGCTTGTTCACCTTCCAACCACTTTTTTATCAGTTTTTTTTATTATTTGAACCTTTTTATTGAGTTTCATATGTAGCAGGTTAAACAGCCGATATATATATTCATATCACATAGTCACATGATGTGTCTCAGTTGGATAATTATATAGAAGGACACTTAGGATAAGACATTATTGTACCTACTGACAACATATTACGCCACCGTTTAGCTGTTTTATCAAACACATTGTTTTTACTGTTTTTCCGAAAATTGAAGTTTAAAGTTGCAGGTTCCTGTCTCTGGTGTTTAGTCTGGCAGGTCAGTAGTTATGTGCGGTCTGCAGCGGGTCGTCTAACCTGCGGGTTACCCACAAAAACCTGCGGTAAAAACCTGTGCTCTTCCCAATAGCCATCTTTACTCCTTTTTTCTGATCACGCCTACTTCAGATGAGGTTTTTACCCGGAAGGCTAAAAAAGTGCACTGCTGTGCCTGTCTTTCCGGTTTTTGCAAATTCACATTGAGAATACATTTTCGCCAATGGCTCGCAAATGAAATGGCGGTTTGCGTGAGTGCGCCCACTGCGCGAGGTTGTTCTACGCAAAAATAGCGTTGACAGGAACTTGAATTCGCAGTTAGAAAAACTGTTTTGTGTGAAAGTTGTGGCTTAATTCAGTGGCAGAAATAAGGGGGTTTTGTACTCACCGGAAAACCCTTTTCTGTCAGTGCAGACGTATGGGTTATGCCTTAATCATCTCTGGAGGCAGGACAGAAGATTGATGACTCATAGCCCCTCCTCCCTCATATATGTGCTGGCTCCACCTCACTTCCTCAGTTCGTTTGTAAAGCTCAGACAGTGGAGACAGAGAGTAGAAAGAAGTCAAGAGACAACAGACAGAAAATGAAAAGATAGCGACAAAGAGGTCCCTGTACCCATACTAAAATCAGCCTGGGTGGGACTTACTGCACTGACCGTTCGGGCCTACTAGAAAAGGGTTTTCCGGTGAGTACAAAACCCCCTTTTCTCTAGTCGGCCCTCCTGTCAGTGCAGACGTATGGGACGTCCAAAAGCTGTCCCTCAAATGGGTGGGTAGCGCTGAATTTGCCTGACCATAGAGCACAGATCACCATTGAGTTGTCGCTGCTACAGCTTGTAGAACTTTCCGGCCAAACGTGGCCTTCTGAGAAGCAAAAACGTTTAACTTGTAAAACTGAACAAAAGTGTGCGGAGATGCCCATGTGGCAGCTGTGCATATCTGCTCTGGGGTTGCCATGTTCTGCAGAGCCCATGAGGTGCTTTGAGCTCTGGTAGAGTGGGCCTTCACTGAAAAAGGTCTAGTCTTCTGCTTGGAATCATAAGACGAATTGATGGTGTCCACAAGCCATCTGGCAATGGTCCGCTTCGAGACCGACTGTCCCTTAGTCTTCCCTGAGTATGAGACCAGCAGGCCGTTGGAACTTCGAAATGACTGCGACCTCTTCAAGTAGATACGAATGGCTCTCACAACATCTAGACGGTGGAGACGACTCTCCTTATGGTTCGCTGGTCGTGGACAAAAGGATGGAAGTATGATCTCCTTATTTATATGAAAATGAGAGACCACCTTGGGCAAAAATTCTGGCAAAGTCCTAAGCACAACCTTGTCTTCATGGAGCACCAACCAAGGTTCCTTACAAGAAAGTGCTGCTATCTCAGACACTATCTTAGCAGAGGTAATAGCGATAAGAAAGGCTACCTTGAGGGAGAGCCACTTGAGATCACACGTAGACATCGGTTCAAATGGCGGATCCATCAACGCAGATAACACCAGAGGTAGATCCCAAGAAGGTGTTGGGTCCTTAATGGGAGGCCGAACCCTGATGACTCCCCTGAAGAACTGGATGATAGTGCTGTCCTCCGCCCAGCGAGTGTGAGTAAGCGCAGACAAAGCTGAGACTTGTGTCTTGAGTGTCCGAAGGGCCAGCCCTTTTCGGAACCCGTCGGTAAGAAATTCAATGATAGTTTGTGTGGGAACCTGATCCCATTGAATGTGACGTTGGTTACACCAAGTTATGAAAATCTTCCAAACCCGGTGGTAGAGCTTGGAGGTAGACGGTCGGCGTGCTCTGAGAAGTATGTTAATTGCATCTTGTGAGAATCCATGCTGTGTCCACCATTGGGTTTCAACAGCCACGCCGTTAAATGGAGCATTGCGACGTTGGGATGTGAAATAGGCCCCTGTGTGAGCAAGTCTGGGAGTAAAGGTAGTCGCCATGGTCTTGCCGCTGACAATTGTACAAGATCTGCGTACCACACTCTGTTGGGCCAATCTGGGGCAATCAGAATCACTGTTGCAGTGCTGTATTTGATCTTCCGTAAAATTCGTGGCAGCAGAGGTAATGGGGGAAAGGCATATATGAGTTTGAAGCTCCAAGTTGTCACCAGAGCGTCCACAAAGGTCGCCCCCGGGTCCCATGTTCTGGCACAGTAAGTTGGAACTTTGTGATTGTGCTTTGAGGCTAACATGTCCACCTCTGGCGTTCCCCATCTTTGAGTGAGAGAGTGGAAAATCTCCTTGTTGAGAGACCATTGGTGACTGAATTGAAAAGAAGTCCCAGGAACAGAATCGTCTGGCTGGGTGTGAGACTGCTCTTGTGTGTGTTGATAATCCAACCATGCGGTCTCAGAACTTTGATGCACGTGATCGTGGCTTTGGTTGCCTGGCGTTCTGAGGGGGCGGCAATGAGCAAATCGTCTAAGTAGGGTATCACCCGGATTCCTAGAGATCGTAGGTAGGCCACCACTGGGGTGAGAACCTTGGTAAAAATGCGTGGCGCAGTACAAAGTCCAAAGGGCAATGCCACATACTGGTAATGCTTGTCGTGAATTGCAAAACGAAGATCGCGTTGGGACACCGGGTGTATGGGTATGTGCAGGTAGGCATCCTGCAAGTCTATGGAAGTCATGTAAGCATTTGGTTCCATGGCTGCTATTACAGATCGTACTGATTCCATCTTGAACTTCTTGTTGGGTACCATGAGATTCAATGGTTTTAGATTGAGAACCGGCCTGAAGGTACCTTCTCTCTTTTTGACCAGGAAAAGGTTCGAGTAGAAGCCCTTGAACTGGTGGTGAGGTGGGACTTCCACGATGACCTCCATGCTGAGTAATTGGTGAACTGCGGCTTGCAGATGTTGTTGTTTGTGTGTGGCTGTTGTGGTAGGTATGAATCTGTGGGAAGGCAGGTGGGAGGAAAAAGGTATCTTGTAACCCTGCTGAATTATGGTGAGCACCCAAGCATCCGTGACATGTGTCTCCCATTCGCCCAAATATCTTTGTAGCCTGCCCCCCACAGCCTGTATGCTCTGCCTGGAGTCAGGCCGAGCCAGGTTTAGAGGTAGTTGGTTTCTTTGTGTTTCGGGTTCTGTTGGTGCCAGATGGGCCTGCTGCGTTTGCTACTCTGATCATTCGGGGATGTCCTGTAGCTGGAACGAAAGGGGCGAAAAGGTCTGGATTGTTGATTCCAACCTCTCTTGCTGGAGAACCTGCTTGGATTATCATACCTCTGTCTTTTCCCTGTCGGTAAGAAGGTACTTTTGCCCCCAGTCACATCCGCAATGATTTGCTTTAGATCAGGGCCGAATAAGGAATCGCCCGTATATCGAAGAGACAATAGGCGAAGTTTAGAGGCTGTGTCACCAGTCCAGTGACGAAGCCATAGAGCACGTCGTGCAACTATAGCATTGGTAGTTGCCTTTGCTGCCAGTTTAACCATCTCAGTGGAGGCCTCCGCTAGAAAACCTAATGCCATTGCCAATCTATCCACCTCTGACTGTAGCTGTTGATGTGAGGAAGGTGGTTGGCGAGCTAGTTCGAGTGCCCAATGTCTAGCCGTGCGGGCTAGTCCTGCTGATGCAACTGCTGGTCGTAATGCGGCTGCTGCTTGTACATACGCTCTCTTAAGCGTTGACTCCATGCGTTGGTCTAGTGGGTCCTTAAAAGCGGCCTCTTCTGCTGGTAAGGCTGTGTGTTTGGAAAGGCGAGCTACTGCCGAATCAACTTTAGGAGGTTTATCCCACTTCTTTTCATGTTCCTCTGGAACTGGAAAGGTCTTAAAAAATCTCTGAGTAAGTGCAATGCGTCTTTCTGGCTGGTTCCACTCCGCTTCAATTGCTTGTGTAGCTGACTTAAATACTGGAAAGGCTAATCTACTTTTCCTATGACCCCCTAGAAGTCTATCCGCCTTTGATAGAGGAATGGACTCATCCTTAATCTCTAATGTCTGTAACATCTGACGCAGTAACTTTTTAGACATGTCCGGGTCAAGTAAGGATTGTTTTTCTTCCTCAGAGTCAGTATCTGATTTGTCCTCTGAATGATCCGATTTATCAGATGTAAATTCAGGGTGTTTCTCGTTATCCGAGTCTGAAATTAACTCTTCCTCAGAGTCAGAAGAATCTGAAAGGTGTACTGGATTTTTGCGTCGTTTGCGGTCACTTGACGTGGTCGGTTGTGGTGGTTGTACTGAGTGCATAATCCACTGGAGAAATTCTCCAAATTGTTGTGGTGCTGGGGGTTGTGGTTGAAGTGCTGGGGTTTGAGCCCATGGCATGGATACCGCACCTTGTGTGGTAGCTGGCAGTGCCTGTGATGTAGATGGGGTAGCCAATGTAACTGGGGTACCCATGATTGGTGGTACAGAGTCAGTGATGATATGTCCAGTAGGGAAAGTATTTGGAATTAAAAGTTCCTCCTCTGACTGTTGGTTTGGTCTGGGAGATAAGACCGGTGGTTCCAGTAAGTCAGTGGCCTTATTGGGCTTACAGTCAGAACAATAAGTCTTTTCAGTTTTCCTGAGGGAATGTTTGCATGTTCTGCATTTAGGTAATCTTTCGGGTTTCTTGCCCTTCTTTACTGACTGTATCTCAGCTCTCAATTCTGTGAGTGAATCTGTCCTCTCCATTATTAATATAATCGCTGTGTACAAAATGCTGTACCTGTGCTTCCTCAAGCTGTGTATCGAGTGTGGGAAACTTGCGGTTCTAACTTGTATGCGCCGTTTGTAATGAATACAGGAGGCTGCTCGCGCTCTGCTCCTGTGGCGCGCCAATGACGTCAGTGTGCACGTACGCTGCGCCTCTATGGCTGTGCGTGTTGCGGTCTTGGCGCGAACTTACAGTAGGCGTGCCGACCGCGCGCCTCTATGACGTCAGCCCGCCGCGCCCTGTGAGTACCCACCCAGCGCGGCCTGGTAATAGAGGATGACTTGTAGCCATTGACACTGCCATATATGCTTACTGTTTGGAACGTCACATGCGACTCCCCAGTGTCTTGCGCAGCTATGTGTCCCTAATAGATCTGACAAATGAGCAGTTCTGCGTGCCCCATAGTGCTGCGTGCACCACAAGCTGTATATGAACAGCTCTATTTGACCGCTCTGCCTAATGAACAGCTCTGCGTGTTCGGCAGTAAAGCATTGTACAAGGCATAGCCTGGACAGCTCAGCGTGCCCCTTAGCGTTGTATTGTAGGTATAACCTGGACAGCTCAGCGTGCCCATTAGTTATTTTGCAGCCTAAATTGTCGTCCAGTAATCCGGGTAGCTCTGCGTACCCTCAGTGCTGCATCGTGAGAAATAATAATGATAAAAGAATAAGGAAAATTTAAAAAAAAAAAAAAATCTGTCCTTCACCTCCGAGGCAGGACAAAGAACTGAGGAAGTGAGGTGGAGCCAGCACATATATGAGGAAGGAGGGGTCATGAGTCATCAATCTTCTGTCCTGCCTCCAGAGATGATTAAGGCATAACCCAAACGTCTGCACTGACAGGAGGGCCGACTAGAGAAATTCACTGCCCTGCACCAAGTTTTAAATGAGCCCCTCTGTGCAAATAAATATTTATTATTTTTGTCCTAGTTAAAAAGCTCTTATAGACCTTACCAATGTAAAGAAGAAATTTGCAAATCTTTTTGCTCTTATTCAGCTTTATAAATATAATCAGGCGCAGGGCAAATATATTCACTGGTGGAACGTTTAGAAATGAGCCCCAGTGACTTCACTGATACAAACAGTCCCTCCTGGAATTCATTTGAGCAACAGAGAGAATTGTTGTAGGAGGAGGGTTGGGGGGCACCAAGTGTATTTGAGGGTTAAGAGACGTGTGAGGGGCAGAAATTCATTCAGTAGGATAAACAACCCCCCGGGCACCGAGACTGCCCCAATCAATTCAAGTGCCCAGCTTGAAGCGACCCCTGCTCCTGCCTCGACTTTACTGAATTGGTAGGAGACGGGGAAAACTGCCACTTAGTATTTGGCTGCCACCTAGTGGCCACTAGGCAATAACAAAAATAATGTAAGCGGCCTGAAATTCAGTGGAAACCATGGGGGTCTGCTTGACTAACAGTCCCACAATGTAGTCTGGGGGATATTTAAAGGCACAGTCAATAGAGCCTGCAGCTGTGTATAACAAATAGCATTTATAGGTAGGTAAAGAGACATCCCAGTGTAGGAGACAGTTCTTCTGAGCTGCACACTTCGGAGGGGCGGTACCTTTAAGCACGGGAGTAGGGGAGTGTTGCAGCCAGATACGAGGCACTAGACTTCTAACACTGACAAACGGCAGTCACAAAGGCTAACAATCGGAGCCCACAGTATGTGCGAGAGCTTGGGGCAGGGAAAACTCCAGAAGTCTATTCTCAGGAATCAGAAAGCCAGAGTGCAGCTGCTCAGGATTTGCTTTAAAAAGGGATTTATACTTACGATAAATGTTTCTCTAGTCGGCCCTCCTGTCAGTGCAGACGTATGGGTTATGTCCAGGTTCACCTCTGGAGGCAGGACAGAAGAATTGGTCTCTTGGCCCCTCCCTCAGGATATATAGGCTCCGCCTCTGTTCCTCAGTTCTGTTATAAAGCTCAGTGAGGTGGTTGAAGAGACAGCAGGATATGAAGGAAGGTCAAGAGACAAGAGTAGGAATAAATAGAGATAGAGAGACAAGAGAATAGAGTCCTCATACCCATACCAAAATCAGCCTGGGTGGGACTTACTGCACTGACAGTTCGGGCCTACTAGAAAAACATTTATCTTAAGTATAAATCCCTTTTTCTCTAGTCGGCCCTCCTGGCAGTGCAGACGTATGGGACGTTCCAAAGCTGTCCCTCAATAATTTGGGTGGGTATTGACTGATTTTAACCCATATGAATTTCAAACATGTCGCTCAGCAACTGTAGCTTGCAAAACTTTACGGCCAAACACGGCCGATGTAGAAGCAAAAACGTGTAACTGGTAAAACTTGATAAAAGTGTTGGGCGAAGCCCCCGTAGCTGCCTTGCAGATTTGTTCTGGTGTAGCTGAATTCTGGAGAGCCCACGAGGTGCTCTGTGCTCTGGTACAGTGGGCTACCACTCTGAACGGTTTCTGTTTGTGACTGAGCAGGTAGGCTTGGTTGATAGTCTCTACGAGCCACCTGGCAATAGTGCGTTTGGACACAGCTAGGCCTTTGTGTGCGGGTGAGTAGGAAATCAAAAGAGAATCCGATCGCCGAAATGCAGCCGTTCGTTGTCTGTAAATCCGAATTGCCCTCACAACGTCCAACTTGTGAAGTTGACCTTTTTCATTATGCGGATTCGGGCAGAATGAGGGAAGAACAATGTCCTGATTAATATGAAAAGCCGAGACGACTTTAGGGAGGAAACCAGGAACTGTCCGAAGAACAACCTTGTCGTTATGAACAACCAGCCAAGGTTCCTTATGGGACAACGCCGCTATCTCAGACACACTCTTGGCTGAAGTGATCGCAATGAGAAAGGCAACCTTAAGAGTCAACCATCGTAGTTCACAGCTGTGAAGAGGTTCAAACGGCTCCTTTTCTAAGGCTGTGAGATCCACGGGGGTGTAGGATCCCGAAAGGGAGGCCTGGCCCTCAATGCCCCTTGGAAAAACTGTTGGATATCCGGGTGATCTGCCCATTTCACTTGGAATAGAATAGAGAAGGCAGATATGTGAGCCTTAAAGGAAAACTATACCCCCCAAACAATGTAGGTCTCTATTAAAAGATACTGAGTAAAACAGCTCATGTGTAAAACCCTGCTTCATGTAAATGAACCATTATCATAATAATATACTTTTTTAGTAGTATGTGCCATTGGGTAATCATAAATAGAAAATTGTCATTTTAAAAAATAAGGGCCGCCCCCTGAGATCGTAGGATTCACTGTGCACACATACAAACCACATGTAAGGTCACATGAGCCAATTAACAGACAGAGTTCTGCCTTTTGCTTCCTCACTTTTTCCTGTTACAGTTAGTGTTGTAGTATTTCTGGTCAGGTGATCTCTGAGGCAGCACAGATAGAGTCACGAAATGGTGGTTCAAGGCAAGAGATGTAAAAGGGCAATATTTATGTAAATATATATTCCAGTTTGGTAAGATTCTTTAATATGTCATTCAATTTGATATAAACTATCTGTTGCTTAAGTATTCATTTTGGGGGTATAGTTTTCCTTTTAAGAGTGCTAGGTGCCAAACCCTTTGCAAAACCTGCAGCAAGGAAGTCAGTAATAATCTGTGACGTGCTATTTTCCCACAACTGCTGATGGTTGGAGCACCAGTCAATCAACGTCCTTCAAACTTTGTAGTAAGCTTTGGCTGTAGTCTTTTTACGTGCTTGCAGCAGAATATCTATCGCCGCTGGGGAAAACCCCCGTTGGGACCACAACTTGGTCTCAAGTGCCAGGCCGTCAAACGCAACAGAGGCAGATTGGGGTGTCGCGCTGGTCCCTGCAGGAGAAGGTCGGACCGCATGGGCAGTCTCCAGGGTCTGGAAATGGACATGCTGATTAGATCTGAGTACCACAGTCTGTTGGCACATTCCGGAGCAATTAGGATAGTGGTCGTCCCTTCCTGTTTGATTTTGGCAATGATTCTGGGTAGAATCGGAAGTGGTGGGAAAGCATAGACCTCTTGGATCTTTGGTTCTGGAGCAATAACATGGAACTTTGAAATTGTGTTGGGATGCCAGAATGTCGATGTCTGGTACCCCCCACTTGTCGGTGATTTGGGAGAATACCTCGGGATGTAAACTCCATTCCCCCTGGTCCAGTGTTTGTCTGCTGAGTAAGTCGGCTTCCCAATTGAGGACTCCTGGAATAAACACTGCCGAGATGGCCGGAACATGGAGTTCGGCCATGTCAGGATCTTTGTAGCCTCCAGCATCGCCTGTTTGCTGCGGGTTCCCCCTTGCTTGTTGACATAGGCTACTGCCGTGGCATTGTCTGACTGAATCCTGACTGGGTGCGCACGGAGGAGGCTGGACCAGCCCTGAAGGGCCAACACAATTGCTCGAAGTTCCAATACATTGATTGGTAGTTGGGACTCTTGGAGGTCCCAGCGACCTTGCAGAGTGTGTTTGCGATAAACAGCCCCCCAGCCGAACAGGCTGGCATCGGTTGTCACAACTTCCCACTTGACTGGAGCCCAACTCTTGCCCGATTGTAGGTGCATTCTGTTGGTCCACCAATAGAGGCTGCTCCTGGTTTGAGGAGAGATGGGAATGGTTTGTTGAAGATCCTGATGATCTTTGTTCCAGCATTGTAAAAAATTGTGTTTTAGAGGACGCAGATGAAATCTGGCGAACGGAACTGCTTCGAGAGCGGATACCATGAACCCTAAGAGCTGAAGGCAATCGCTGGCCATCACTGTGGTTTGTTGTAGAAGTTTCGTAGTATTGTTGACAAGATTGTTGATCTTGTCCTCGGGAAGTTGTACAGTCTGGTGTTTGGAGTCGAATTGTAGGCCCAAAAAGTTTATGCTCTGGGAAGGGAGGAGTGAGCTTTTTCGGTGGTTGATCAGCCAACCGTGTTGTGAAAGAGTTTGCAGGGTGATCTCCATGTCCCTGACAGATTGCTCCTGAGTCGTAGCTTTGAGTAGTAGATCGTCTAGATATGGTAACACATGAATCCCCATTGTTCTCAAGTGAGCGATCAATGGTGCAAGCACCTTGGTAAACACTCTTGGAGCTGTACAAAGTCCGAACGGGAGAGCTACAAACTGGAAGTGTTGGTCGTCAACTGCAAAACGGAGAAAGGGTTGAGAACTGGGGTGGATGGGAACATGGAGGTACGCATCTTGGAGGTCGATCGACGTCAAGAAGCAGTCGGGTTCCATGAAGGCTATGGCTGACCTGATCGACTCCATTTTGAATTTTTGGTTGTGAATGAATAGATTCAACCTCTTGAGGTTCAGTACTGGCCGGAAGGACCCTTCTTTTTTTGAGACTAGGAAGAGATTGGAATAGAATCCCTTGAATTTTTGAAGTTGTGGCACAGGAACGATAACTTGTGATTGTTGTAGGTCCAGTACGGCTTGTTTTAAGGCTTGTCGTTTGTGTGGAGGCACCACGGATGGAACGAATTTTCTTGGAGGCAACATGGTAAAATGAATTCTGTAGCCATTCTGGATAATTTGCAGAACCCAATTGTCTAGGACGTGTGTTTCCCAGCATGACAGGAAGTTTGATAATCAACCTCCTACTTTGGATGCTGGGTCGTGGTGGGGGCAGTCAGGTAGAGGTGGGTTTGGTGGTGGTAGGCTTCCTGTGCCTACCTGGTTGTTGCCACTGCGTCTTATTACGCCTTGCACCTTGGTCTTAGCCAGTGTTACGAAAGTTAGGCGAGCGAAAGGAACGAAAATTGCGGTTAGGAATGGACCATGTCCACCTATTGGTGGATCTGTTGGGTTGATCCATGTGCCCTCTTTTTCCTGGTGGAAGGAAAGTACTCTTCCCACCTGTAACTTCCGTGATGATTTGCTTGAGGTCAGGGCCGAACAAGGACTCACCAGTATAGCACAGTTTCAAGAGCTCGTCTGGCCATCACCGAATTTGAGGAAGATCTTGCTGCAAGTCGAATAATTTCTAATGCTGCATCGGCTAAAAAGGAAAGGGCAATGTTAAGTCTACTCATGTCCCCTGCTAACTCCTGGGCTGAAGTATGGGGGTTCTGGGCAATTTCTTGTGCCCAATGTCTAGCTGTGTGAGCAAGGCCTGCTGCTGCTGTGGCTGGTCTGAGGATTGCTGCCGTTTGAGTGTAGACTAATTTTCTATCCATGGGGTCTTTAAATGCGGACTCTTCAGTTGGTAGTGTAGTTTGTTTGGAGAGTCTAGAAATGGCCGAATCTACCCTAGGAGGCTTATCCCATACTTTGCGCTGTTCCTCCGGAACAGGGTAGGTATCGTAAAAACGTTTCGATAAGATAAACAGAGGTCAGGTTGTGACCATTCTGTATCAATAGTTTTAGTGATGGATGTAAAAATAGGAAATGCACGTGATTTCTTTTATGGACCCCCAGCACCTTATCTGCCTTTGAGACTGTCACAGTTTCATCTTTTATTTCTAAAGTTGCCATCATCTCCCTCAGGAGTTTCTTTGAAATATCAGGTTTAGCAAAAGTAGGTTGTTCAGTGTCTGAATCACTCTGTGAATCTGAGCTGAACTCCCCTGATTCTGGTGCAACTGAGTCCAAACAAGACATGGCATCTATGCGGGAGGAAGGACCTGCCTCAGAATCTGAAACATCAGGTGGGGAGTCCAGCGCCTTGCGCTTAGTGCTGTTGTTGGAAAGTGGGAGGCTGAAGTACAGTCTTTACCCATTCTAAGAATTCCCCTAGTTGTGGAGGGACTGGTGGTGCTGCGCTGCCGGTTGTTGGTGTATGAGGCAAAGAATTATCATTACTGTGTAATTCCAACAAGGGTGAATTGTTATTTGTGAGCTGTTGAGGAGACAGGATGGGCGGCTCCAGTCAGTACAGTATGTGGATTGTGACTTACGAAGTGTATACTTACATTTCTTGCACTTGGCCCCTTTGACAGGCTTTTTAGCTGGTTTCTTAACAGATTTAGCAGCCTGTATATCCTCCCTGAGTTCTCTTAAGGAGTCTGACCTCTCCATATTATAGAAATATGATGCCTTTACCAGATACTGTTGGCTGTAGAAGCTGGTGGCTGCTGAGATGCTGCTCCTTGTACTTAACTGTGATACTGGAAACGCCAGAAGGGGTAGAACAGACTGCGCGCCCTGCAGCTACGTGCTCGTGGTAAAACAAAATGGCGGCGATGACGTCGTCGCGCTGCGCCATATATTGAGGGCCGCATGTGCGCAACCAAGGCGCGCCAACCCAAGACGCACTGTGATAGCGTCACCATTGAATGGCGCGCTCTCCACGCAGCCTGATCGCAGAATGGCCTGGGTCAGGATAAGTAAGACACTAGCAGGGAATGAGAGGTATAGTGCAAAGCTGGATAGGGGGCTGATTGAGGCAGCGCCAGTCCACTTGCTGCAATTGACAGCAAGGAGGGATAGACAGGCTAAGGAGATAGCCAAACAGAGCCCCATGGTTTGTGGCCTCCTGATTCCACTCGCTGCAAACTGCCAGCAAGGAGGGAGCAGGCACAGTGCTGGTATATTGCACTGGATATATCCATAGGATGTGTGCTCAATACTTGCTGCACATGCCAGCATGGAGGGAACAGACAAATGTTGGGAGACAGCACTGCATGCCTCCATCTGTAAAGGAGAATAAAAACGTAGCAATGAGATTTCTATCCTTCACCTCCAAGGCAGGACAAAAGAACTGAGGAACAGAGGTGGAGCCTATATATCCTGAGGGAGGGGCCAAGAGACCAATTCTTCTGTCCTGCCTCCAGAGGTGAACCTGGACATAACCCATACGTCTGCACTGACAGGAGGGCCGACTAGAGAAAGGAGAAACAAACCACTTAAAAAAAAAAAAAAAAATCTACTCCCCTACCATACATAGACCCCTCCCTCCTCACTCCC
The DNA here is from genome assembly GCA_038501925.1 of Xenopus petersii. Taxonomy (NCBI): domain Eukaryota; kingdom Metazoa; phylum Chordata; class Amphibia; order Anura; family Pipidae; genus Xenopus; species Xenopus petersii. Next base: position 160,057,624 of record CM076676.1, on the reverse strand, counting down.
AGCCTTGATGCTACCCCCAGGCAAATGTCCCTACATTTTTTTTTACTTACCCCTCGGTGCAGATTCGGGGATCGGAGTTTTCCCGTCGCGTCAGCAATTTGCGTCAATTTCGGCGCATGCGCAGTTGTCTCAAACCAGGAAATTGCTCCAAATCAGCACGTGCTGCTCCGTCAGTCTCATTCTCAGATTACACAAGAAGAGGAATATGGCTGCCGTGAACTCCGATCCCTGAATCTTGCCCAGGGCAGCAGCTAGGCTGCGGGGATGGGGTTTTTTGAATAAGGGGTTTGTTGCTCCTTTAAAACCCCAGCGGGGCAGCCTCTAGGTAGGGGACTCCATGGAGATAACACTTTCTTAACCCTTTCCATGCTGCATATGGCACAGAAGTACCAGTGTGCCAGGCCACTCGATTCTCTATGCCAGTTACAATCCATGCGTTAAAGTCCTGCAGCAGGTCGGGTACCCGCATAACCTGCATTACCCTGGGGGGTGCGGGTATAGAGGCGGGTCTTCTCAATAGCGATTTTTACTCCTTTTTTCTGATCACGCCTACTTCCGATGCGGTCACTTCCAGTTTACAATGACAGCACTTCCTGTTTTACTCCTTTTTTCTGATCACGCCTACTTCCGATGCGGTCACTTCCAGTTTACAATGACAGCACTTCCTGTTTTACTCCTTTTTTCTGATCACGCCTACTTCCGATGATGTCATTTCCAGTTTACAATGACAGCACTTACTGATTCTTGATGGTCAGTGGGTCGCGGATAAGGTACTTGCGGGTCCAAGCGGGTAAGAATGCGGGTTGCAGGTATGGGTTCCAAAAAAATAGACCCACGCAGGACTCTATCATGTGTTGCTAAGCAGAACAGTGAAACTGAAAGCACTTCCATGTTGTAAGTAGGAGGAGAAAGAGCTGATTTGGCAACATTGCCAACAAGCACACCCAGTGAGCAGATCCAATGCTAAGCCACAGTGCTGACAATCTAATAACATGAAGAGCCGTATCCACGCGAGTCTGCAGGAAACTAAATCATTGGGCCAATGTCCAGTCAAGATAACACTCAGACACAACCATGTATACCGTAAGCCCAATATATATCAGCTCTATATAAAGACTTGCTCCCTATCTGTAAGCTAGAGACACAACAGGCAGAATTGGTCCCTATTGGTTCTGCTCAGATCCATATTGTCAGGTACTTGCTGCCACATGTCTGGCTCCTTATTTAGAGGGGGACGTGAACTCAAGAATAAAATCTTTGCTTCTATACAAACTGCTACATTATTTCAAGAGACAGAACCAGCAGTGCGACTAGGGACAGACACCGATTTCCACAGAAATTACATTTACACATTGAAATCCACCAATAGATTAATAGAATTTTTATTAAAAAAAAAGAAAAATACAAAATTTGGATGGCAGTGAGTGTTAGTACAAAGGAAGTATTGGGGGAGACAGGGGCAGATTTGGGGGGAGGCCCAGCAGTTGAAGAATGATCAGAGAATTTTATCTGGAACCTGATTGAGAATTTACAATGTTCATAACCCGTGTTGGTGTTGGAGGAGGGAAATACAACTACCCCCCCCCCCACATACAGGGAGCGACCAACTCATTCTGTGTATGGCTCACCCAGTGTATGGCTGGAGGGCACTATTACCCTCCCAAACTGGCCACAGCTCAGTAAGAATGGCTTCAGCAGGGCTCATTCATATCCTCACAAATAGGGTCACATAATAAAAAGCCTGCAGTCAGCAGAAGCCCAAATAAATAACTGGTTGTCCCACACACACAGATGCATTATGGGACTGAAGCCCAGTAAGAGCCGGTTAACCACCTACCTCCTTCTCACCGTCCCATAATCAGCCAGTGGAATTGAATCTAAGCCCCTCCCCCACTGCATTAGCTCCGCCTCAGGAGTGACAAGAGGGGCAGGAGTAGAGGGTTTGACTTTCCCTGAGGAAGAGACAAGCCCAACCCACACAGTGACTGGGTACCAGTCCATAAAGCACAGGCTTCCCATAATGCACTGGAACCAGAGAGATGGTGGGTCGGGGGGCCCTATTACTTTGTTTCTGCTCAGACAGGGTTCATGTGCCTTTAATTGTACAACAATCTGATATGACATTTGTTTCCCTTAAATACATTATAGGGGGAGAGCGTGTACCCCCATATCTTACAGTGAACCCATAAAGGGTGTAATGGAGCCTCCAACCCATAATGACTAACTGGATAAACATATTGGGTGCTACATGAAACAGGCAATACTGAACCTCTAAACTAACTAAAAGGAGGGAGGCAGTTTAAAGAAAACAAAACGATCGGAGAACCGGCCACCGATATCCCCCCCTAACTGCTCGTTACATTCATTCCGGGGTCCTCATTCCGAGTCGGGCTGTTCATCTTTAACCAGCAGCTTCTTCCCTTTCTTGGGTTTGATTTCATCCCGGCACTTGCGGCACTTAATGGTCCTGCGGGGATGAAGCAGCACAAATGAGCAGGTGACAGTTGCACAATGACAGCTACAAAAAAGGTATCCAATAACTGTCAGATGGACCCCACCCTGTGAGGCCGACACTTACACTTTCTGCTGATCGAGGCTTTCTTGTAATTCAAGTGCGTCATTCAGTTTCTTAATCATCTCATAGCGGCTGCGACCCTTAATCTGAAGGTGAAAAGCTAAATCAGTACTGAGCATTATTCTGTATATAGTGAGAACTAGTCTGTAGATTCTGCTGTACTGATAGAGTAACAGTCCTGTCCTGCTTTATGGCAGCTGAGATTCTAGCTATCTGTATAACAGAGCATTCTGTCCCAGTGGCTGCACAGATCCTATCTGATCCCCATTGTAAGCAGCAGTCCTGTCCTGCTTTATGGCAGCTGAGATTCTAGCTATCTGTATAACAGAACATTCTGTCCCAGTGGCTGCACAGATCCTATCTGATCCCCATTGTAAGCAGCAGTCCTGTCCTGCTTTATGGCAGCTGAGATTCTAGCTATCTGTATAACAGAACATTCTGTCCCAGTGGCTGCACAGATCCTATCTGATCCCCATTGTAAGCAGCAGTCCTGTCCTGCTTTATGGCAGCTGAGATTCTAGCTATCTGTATAACAGAACATTCTGTCCCAGTGGCTGCACAGATCCTATCTGATCCCCATTGTAAGCAGCAGTCCTGTCCTGCTTTATGGCAGCTGAGATTCTAGCTATCTGTATAACAGAACATTCTGTCCCAGTGGCTGCACAGATCCTATCTGATCCCCATTGTAAGCAGCAGTCCTGTCCTGCTTTATGGCAGCTGAGATTCTAGCTATCTGTATAACAGAACATTCTGTCCCAGTGGCTGCACAGATCCTATCTGATCCCCATTGTAAGCAGCAGTCCTGTCCTGCTTTATGGCAGCTGAGATTCTAGCTATCTGTATAACAGAACATTCTGTCCCAGTGGCTGCACAGATCCTATCTGATCCCCATTGTAAGCAGCAGTCCTGTCCTGCTTTATGGCAGCTGAGATTCTAGCTATCTGTATAACAGAACATTCTGTCCCAGTGGCTGCACAGATCCTATCTGATCCCCATTGTAAGCAGCAGTCCTGTCCTGCTTTATGGCAGCTGAGATTCTAGCTATCTGTATAACAGAACATTCTGTCCCAGTGGCTGCACAGATCCTATCTGATCCCCATTGTAAGCAGCAGTCCTGTCCTGCTTTATGGCAGCTGAGATTCTAGCTATCTGTATAACAGAACATTCTGTCCCAGTGGCTGCACAGATCCTATCTGATCCCCATTGTAAGCAGCAGTCCTAGGCCCCAACAGCCATTTTTGCGGCAAAGCATCAACTGGTCAGTTCAAATACATCCCATCTACTGTACCCCCACTGTCTGGCTACAGCAACCCACATCATATAAAGTCATATGAATTACTACTACTGAAGGTACAACCCTCTATATTTACTGCCATGTGACATCATCCACCATGTCTCAGCAATGACATCATATTTCTCATCCAGAGTATTATCAGCTCACCAATTTTACTGGTCAAGCTTGTTGCATTTGTAATACTGGCTCCATGGCATTATCTCCCTAGGCTTCTGCTGCCTCTCTAATTTGAATTTGTGCTCCTCCTAGTTCTGAAGACATTCCTGGAGAAGGCAAGTCTGCATAGACTATTATTCATAATAATAAACAGACAGTGACTGGAAGGCGAGGGGGGGGGTAAAGAGATTGAGCGATCTTACTAAGTAGTTACTTACCCGCAAAGTGAAGATTTCTTCATCATCATCAACAAGACGCTTCTTAGGAAGTGGTGGTTCACTGGATGGTGGGTGAGCAAGTTCTGGGAAAGACAACAGGTTCCACATTTACTTAGTCAACATTTAAAAAAAAGTAAAATGTGAGTATCCCCCGAAATAATGAAATCAATTAAAAAATGTATTAGGACATCAGAGCAAGACCCAACGCGTTTCATGCTTGCTGGGGCACTTACTCATACAGCGATGTGTGTGCAGAAAGCAAGTGTTGGCCATGTATTTATGGGACAGACTGAAGCCAGTAACTACACAGGCTGCTAGCCGGCACTATGCCACATAGCCCTTAGGGCAGGGGTGCCCAAACTTTTTGCAACAAGGGCCAGATTTAGGGAGGTGAACATGTGTGGGGGCCGACCATTCAGCTCGACATTGTTTGAACCATTAATATTAAATTACAGGAATCGAGTAGCCGTAGCAGTAATATTTGGGCACATTAGTAAATGATCTGCCACTTGGTCTATACTGCTGCCTGTGTGCTGAAGTGTTAGTAATAGACACGTACTGGAATGTAGAGACGCCATACTTCTTTACTTCACTGTACTGGCACGTCAGTATGTCTATCGACACCTTCAGCCCTAAACAAGTATGTGAAAACATTGCGTCTCTACGTTCCAGTACGTGTCTATTACTAACACTTCAGCTCACAGGCAGCAGTATAGACCAAGTGCCAGATCATTTCACTAAAGTGCCCAAATATTACTGCTCTGGAAATTCCTGATCGCACTGTGCTGGGGGCCTTATTATTATGATTATTATTATTATATGATGGAGGCTGAGGGCCGGTGTAAATTTTAAAAAGGGCCGCAATTGGACCCCGGGCCGTACTTTGGACATGCCTGCCTTAGGGACAACAACATAGGCTTTTAGGTGAGCCCCTTAAAGGGATTCTGTCATGATTTTTATTTCTAAATGACACTGTTTACACTGCAAATAATTCACTGTACAATATAAAATGTCATTCTTGAACCAACAAGTGTATTTAGTTGTAATATTGGTGTGTAGGTGCATCTCCGCTCATTTTGCCTGGTCATGTGATTTCAGAAAGAGCCAGCACTTCAGAATGGAACTGCTTTCTGGCAGGCTGTTGTTTCTCCTACTCAATGTCTCAGTGGGACCTGGATTTTACTATGGAGTGCTGTTCGTAGATCTACCAGGGAGCGGTTATCTTATGTTAGGGAGTGGTTATCTGGTTACCTTCCCATTGTTCTGTTAGGCTGCTGGTGGAGGGGTGATATCACTCCAACTTGCAGTACAGCAGTAAAGAGAGACTGAGGTTTATTAAAGTACACAGTCACATGACTGGGGGCAGCTGGTAAACAATATGTCTAGCCCCATGTGAGATTTCAAAATTAAATAAAAAATCAAACTGATTTGAGTACAGAATTCTGCTGGAGCAGCACTATTAACTGGTGCGTTTTTTTTCTATGACTGTATTTAAATGGACCCTTTAAATGGACTTGTCTGCATGTAGGCAAGGAGTAAATGAAACCTTGAGGCCCAGTCCTTGAGAAACTGTAACTCTCCATCAACATCAAGGACACGGGGAAGAGTAAGGCATAAGAATAGAAGATCTGCACCTTCCTAGGATTTCCTTGCTCAGCCTGACCATGAGACCCTTCAAACATATACAATTCTAGGGAACCTCCGTTCCATCCCATATAACAAGCAAAATCCCACAGGAATATGCTTATCCACAATAACAAGTGTCCAAGTAAAAAAGTTCTTTTTATTAATAAACCGCCTTTGAGGGTCAGGCAAGAGACTTTTATGTAGGAATTAGGACAGCAAACACATTAGAGAGGCATATAGACATACAGTGGCAACAACTAGAGGTAGTCTTAAAAAGGTTTAACCCCAAAAAATGTAATTTTACTATAAAGAACCAGGTCCTAGAGTGCCAATATGGTGCTTCTCTTGTTGGAATTCCCCATTCACCCTCTCTATACCAACCTCTCTTCCCACTGGGTTTCAGGCCCCTCTTTTTTGTGTAATTGTCTTCCTCTGTGCGACGATCCCTCCCTGGGCAGGCACACACTCGAACCTCAAAACAGCGGCGGCCAAGAAGTAGCCCCCTAAAAGGAAAGCAAAAGACATAGGATTTATAGGAGTGGGAAGGTACCATCCCAGGCAGGCGGGGGTGAGGGCAGAAACACTCACTCTGGGGTCTCGAGGGTGATAATGGTGAGAATGGGCCGGCGGTTCATCCCTCCCATACAGGAGCTGTTACACATATAATTGTACAGAACAGTTGTACATTCCGTTCCAACCTGCAGGAGAGACACAAGCCAGTCAGGACTGATGAGCCAAACGTGAAGCACATGAACAGATAAGAAGCCCCCTCTGCAACATAAAGTATTTACTTCTATATAGTGTTACAGGGATGAGAGACCGGGTATGGAAGGAGAACTAGCACAATACAATAAATGCCACTCCCCATGTTACCTGGGGCCCCTCATAGGGAACACAGACACTATGGCGCCCGCTATTAACATCCTCCATATAATAAGCCTGGAGATTTCCCTCCACTCGCATCAGGTGACTGGGAGGGGCCGCATCTGCAGAAAAAAAAAACAAAAATGTTAAACTCCATGCACACCCATCTCCATAATGGATCCCAAGAGAAACTAGGGTGATACAGTCAAATTTTCCTCCAATCCCCTCACAGCCACAAGATTATATACAGTCTCCCCAGAAATCCCAAGCTGCCATTATAACAATAAGTAGATCATACCCCCAGCAATCTTATATCACCAGCAACTAGTAGTGTGTGGGTAGAGAAATTCTCAACCAGTCCCTAACCCACCCCTCCAACCTGTGGGTTTGGGGCCGACACGCAGATCACTAGCAGCAAGCCCTCCCCAGCATACAGTACAATGAGCACATAGCAAAACCCCAGGATATACCTGCCCTCCACAAATAACCCCCTTAGCATGTACCCCATCCCCAGAAATGCCCCCCACTGTGTGTAGTGCAGCAGCCCCCCTGTATATTATAGAACAATCACCAGCAATTCCATTCCTCCCCTGTATACAGTATAACAGCAGAGAATAGAGCCCTCCCCAGCAATGACATAAATCAGATTATAGACCAACTGCTAGCAATCCCTCCCCCGTAAAGAAGCCAGAGGACTTGCCCCCAGCACCCCAATAAGAATAAAAGCACTCACCCTCCCCTGGCTCCACACTGCGCTCATGGTGGGGGCATCTCTTCACCACCTCGGCCACATGCTCCGATTTCTTGTAGACGGCCGTAGCCCGGAGAATGGAGCCGTGAGGTGGGGGGCTCTCCACACGCACCAGCAAAGGGCAAGTCTTGGCCAACTGGCAGAAGAGTTTGTTGAGCTCTGGGGAGTACTGGGGCGACCAAGGGCAGGGTTATTAACTGATGGGCTGCCAGCACCCTTACCCCTCTCCCCAACACTGGCTACTGAGGAAAGGCTATCCTAAGCCTGGAAACTTTCTTGTCTCTCACTAAAGCCCTTTTTAATAATTGAAAAGTGTGAAGAGGCTTGTGAGCTAACAGTCCGTCCTCCCTGCACAGCCGCCTCTTTAACTCCTCCCTGGCTGCTGTGGGACGGCAGATGAGTGGACTTGCCCAGACTTGTTTGTAATTGAGAATCCCTGGGAGAACATGTGTGAGACTTGTATAATAAGAGAGAACACACTGCAGCACATGAACAACTAAAACCCCTTTATATTTCTGCAGAGAAGCCCCTAGAGGGGCTGGTGTTTGGGCTAATCACACAGGGGTATCAGACAAGAGCTAAAGTGTCAGCTAAGAGGGCAGATGTGGTGCAGAAGGGGTAAATAAGTGGGGGCATTGAGGAGAAAGCACAAGGGGGACTCACCGTGCAGGTAACAGACTTTGCGGTGCCGTTCTGTTGGAACTCCAGTTGGAGCCCATACTTCCCAGCATAATCGTCAGTCGAGGGGACAGCGGATGAAGTGACGGTGGGAACAGCATTACCCATAAGCCCCTCCTGTAGGACCGTCATGTCTGCTGCCAGGGGATAGTCTGGAAACTCCTAGAAGGAAACAATGGGAGCGCTATGGAGGTAGGAACGTGGTGAGAATAAGCAGCAGTGGGTATTAATGACAGCGGCTTTCCCCTCCCCCACCCCGGAAATAGCGCCTGGAAAAGGATCAAATTGGCTCCTACTTACCGATAGGTTGTCCAGCCGACACGTGACAGTCTGCAGGGGGTCAGGCAACCTGGGGAGAAGCAGGAACAATGTGACGGAGCACGGAGAGGTGTCTAACCCTTCCCTCTGCACAGCACTGTATAGAAACTATAGCACCCACAACCCCAACAGGGTGACACACAAGCTCTGGGGCTCATCACCCTAAACAAGCAACAAAGCAACTAGACTAATAACTTCCCCTTCACTGAACACACTCCCTAACCCCTCCCCTGCACAGTGACAGACAGGAGGAGCCCAGTGCCCGCCCCTTCAGGGCCATACACAGAACCAGCTGCGAGTCCCTCCCCCTACAGGGTGATACAGTGACACAGACAGAAGTCCCTCCCCCTACAGGGTGATACAGTGACACAGACAGAACGAGCTGCGAGTCCCCCCCCCCCGCAGGGTGATACAGTGACACAGACAGAAGGAGAGTCCCTCCCCTTGCAGGGTGAAGGAGAGTCCCTCCCCTTGCAGGGTGAAGGAGAGTCCCTCCCCTTGCAGGGTGAAGGAGAGTCCCTCCCCTTGCAGGGTGATACAGTGACACAGACAGAAGTCCCTCCCCCTACAGGGTGATACAGTGACACAGACAGAACGAGCTGCGAGTCCCCCCCCCCCGCAGGGTGATACAGTGACACAGACAGAAGGAGAGTCCCTCCCCTTGCAGGGTGATACAGTGAGACAGACAGAAGGAGAGTCCCTCCCCCTGCAGGGTGATACAGTGACACAGACAGAAGGAGAGTCCCTCCCCCTGCAGGGTGATACAGTGGCACAGACAGAAGCAGAGTCCCTCCCCCTGCAGGGTGATACAGTGGCACAGACAGAAGCAGAGTCCCTCCCCCTGCAGGGTGATACAGTGAGACAGACAGAAGGAGAGTCCCTCCCCCTGCAGGGTGATACAGTGACACAGACAGAAGGAGAGTCCCTCCCCCTGCAGGGTGATACAGTGACACAGACAGAAGGAGAGTCCCTCCCCCTGCAGGGTGATACAGTGACACAGACAGAAGGAGCTGAGTCCCTCCCCCTGCAGGGTGATACAGTGAGACAGACAGAAGGAGAGTCCCTCCCCCTGCAGGGTGATACAGTGACACAGAAGGAGAGTCCCGCCCCCTGCAGGGTGATACAGTGAGACAGACAGAAGGAGAGTCCCTCCCCCTGCAGGGTGATACAGTGACACAGAAGGAGAGTCCCGCCCCCTGCAGGGTGATACAGTGAGACAGACAGAAGGAGAGTCGCTCCCCCTGCAGGGTGATACAGTGAGACAGACAGAAGGAGCTGAGTCCCTCCCCCTGCAGGGTGATACAGTGAGACAGACAGAAGGAGAGTCCCTCCCCCTGCAGGGTGATACAGTGACACAGACAGAAGGAGAGTCCCTCCCCCTGCAGGGTGATACAGTGACACAGACAGAAGGAGAGTCCCTCCCCCTGGAGGGTGATACAGTGACACAGACAGAAGGAGAGTCCCTCCCCCTGCAGGGTGATACAGTGAGACAGACAGAAGGAGAGTCCCTCCCCCTGCAGGGTGATACAGTGACACAGACAGAAGGAGCTGAGTCCCTCCCCCTGCAGGGTGATACAGTGACACAGACAGAAGGAGAGTCCCTCCCCCTGCAGGGTGATACAGTGACACAGACAGAAGGAGAGTCCCTCCCCCTGCAGGGTGATACAGTGACACAGACAGAAGAAGAGTCCCTCCCCCTGCAGGGTGATACAGTGACACAGACAGAAGGAGAGTCCCTCCCCCTGGAGGGTGATACAGTGACACAGACAGAAGGAGAGTCCCTCCCCCTGCAGGGTGATACAGTGAGACAGACAGAAGGAGCTGAGTCCCTCCCCCTGCAGGGTGATACAGTGACACGGACAGGAGTCCCTCCCCCTGCAGGGTGATACAGTGACACGGACAGGAGTCCCTCCCCCTGCAGGGTGATACAGTGACACAGACAGAAGGAGAGTCCCTCCCCCTGCAGGGTGATACAGTGACACAGACAGCAGGAGAGTCCCTCCCCCTGCAGGGTGATACAGTGACACAGACAGAAGGAGAGTCCCTCCCCCTGCAGGGTGATACAGTGAGACAGACAGAAGGAGAGTCCCTCCCCCTGCAGGGTGATACAGTGACACAGACAGAAGAAGAGTCCCTCCCCCTGCAGGGTGATACAGTGACACAGACAGAAGAAGAGTCCCTCCCCCTGCAGGGTGATACAGTGAGACAGACAGAAGGAGAGTCCCTCCCCCTGCAGGGTGATACAGTGACAGAGACAGAAGGAGAGTCCCTCCCCCTGCAGGGTGATACAGTGACACAGACAGAAGGAGAGTCCCCTTTCTCTTTGTCTCTAGGCCAGTTCTCCTCCTGTCATTGTAAATGCAGATACACTGGAAGCACCGGCATATGTGAGTGATACTAAGTGACCCTCCTGCCCCTCCCCCTGCAGGGTGATACAGTGACACAGACAGAAGGAGAGTCCTTCCCCCTGCAGGGTGATACAGTGACACAGACAGAAGGAGAGTCCCTCCCCCTGCAGGGTGATACAGTGACACAGACAGAAGAAGAGTCCCTCCCCCTGCAGGGTGATACAGTGACACAGACAGAAGGAGAGTCCCTCCCCCTGGAGGGTGATACAGTGACACAGACAGAAGGAGAGTCCCTCCCCCTGCAGGGTGATACAGTGAGACAGACAGAAGGAGCTGAGTCCCTCCCCCTGCAGGGTGATACAGTGACACGGACAGGAGTCCCTCCCCCTGCAGGGTGATACAGTGACACGGACAGGAGTCCCTCCCCCTGCAGGGTGATACAGTGACACAGACAGAAGGAGAGTCCCTCCCCCTGCAGGGTGATACAGTGACACAGACAGCAGGAGAGTCCCTCCCCCTGCAGGGTGATACAGTGACACAGACAGAAGGAGAGTCCCTCCCCCTGCAGGGTGATACAGTGAGACAGACAGAAGGAGAGTCCCTCCCCCTGCAGGGTGATACAGTGACAAGGACAGAAGGAGAGTCCCTCCCCCTGCAGGGTGATACAGTGAGACAGACAGAAGGAGAGTCCCTCCCCCTGCAGGGTGATACAGTGACACAGACAGAAGGAGAGTCCCTCCCCCTGCAGGGTGATACAGTGACACAGACAGAAGGAGCTGAGTCCCTCCCCCTGCAGGGTGATACAGTGAGACAGACAGAAGGAGAGTCCCTCCCCCTGCAGGGTGATACAGTGACACAGAAGGAGAGTCCCGCCCCCTGCAGGGTGATACAGTGAGACAGACAGAAGGAGAGTCCCTCCCCCTGCAGGGTGATACAGTGACACAGACAGAAGGAGAGTCCCTCCCCCTGCAGGGTGATACAGTGAGACAGACAGAAGGAGCTGAGTCCCTCCCCCTGCAGGGTGATACAGTGACACAGACAGAAGGAGAGTCCCTCCCCCTGCAGGGTGATACAGTGACACAGACAGAAGGAGAGTCCCTCCCCCTGCAGGGTGATACAGTGGCACAGACAGAAGCAGAGTCCCGCCCCCTGCAGGGTGATACAGTGAGACAGACAGAAGGAGAGTCCCTCCCCCTGCAGGGTGATACAGTGACACAGACAGAAGGAGAGTCCCTCCCCCTGCAGGGTGATACAGTGACACAGACAGAAGGAGCTGAGTCCCTCCCCCTGCAGGGTGATACAGTGAGACAGACAGAAGGAGAGTCCCTCCCCCTGCAGGGTGATACAGTGACACAGACAGAAGCAGAGTCCCGCCCCCTGCAGGGTGATACAGTGAGACAGACAGAAGCAGAGTCCCGCCCCCTGCAGGGTGATACAGTGAGACAGACAGAAGGAGAGGAGATCCAGATAAACAGGGGGTGACAGAGAAATGAGGGTGTAACAAGGAGGAGTATGAATATTGGGGTGACACTTACAGACTCCACAGATCCTCGAATGTCTCTTGGCTGAGGGGGGGGTCCATGCCGGTCTCAGAGGAAGGTTCCATTATGGAGGCAGCAGAGGGGTGGCTGAAAGGGAAAGTTACAGCGGTGGCTGCTCCATTCATTGCACACAAGTTACTGTAGGGATTAGTGGGGTACAATGTGAGTGAGTGACAGGATTAGTGGGGTACAATGTGAGTGACAGGATTAGTGGGGTACAATGTGTGAGTGACAGGATTAATGGGGTACAATGTGTGAGTGACAGGATTAGTGGGGTACAATGTGAGTGACAGGATTAGTGGGGTACAATGTGAGTGACGGGATTAGTGGGGTACAATGTGTGTGACAGGATTAGTGGGGTACAATGTGTGAGTGACAGGATTAATGGGGTACAATGTGTGAGTGACAGGATTAGTGGGGTACAATGTGTGAGTGACAGGATTAGTGGGGTACAATGTGTGTGACAGGATTAGTGGGGTACAATGTGTGAGTGACAGGATTAGTGGGGTACAATGTGTGTGACAGGATTAGTGGGGTACAATGTGTGTGACAGGATTAGTGGGGTACAATGTGAGTGACAGGATTAGTGGGGTACAATGTGAGTGACAGGATTAGTGGGGTACAATGTGAGTGACAGGATTAATGGGGTACAATGTGAGTGACAGGATTAGTGGGGTACAATGTGAGTGACAGGATTAATGGGGTACAATGTGTGTGACAGGATTAGTGGGGTACAATGTGTGTGACAGGATTAGTGGGGTACAATGTGAGTGACAGGATTAGTGGGGTACAATGTGAGTGACAGGATTAATGGGGTACAATGTGAGTGACAGGATTAATGGGGTACAATGTGAGTGACAGGATTAGTGGGGTACAATGTGAGTGAGTGACAGGATTAGTGGGGTACAATGTGAGTGAGTGACAGGATTAGTGGGGTACAATGTGAGTGACAGGATTAGTGGGGTACAATGTGTGTGACAGGATTAGTGGGGTACAATGTGTGTGACAGGATTAGTGGGGTACAATGTGTGTGACAGGATTAGTGGGGTACAATGTGAGTGACAGGATTAATGGGGTACAATGTGAGTGACAGGATTAGTGGGGTACAATGTGAGTGACAGGATTAATGGGGTACAATGTGAGTGACAGGATTAGTGGGGTACAATGTGTGTGACAGGATTAGTGGGGTACAATGTGAGTGAGTGACAGGATTAATGGGGTACAATGTGAGTGACAGGATTAGTGGGGTACAATGTGTGTGACAGGATTAGTGGGGTACAATGTGTGTGACAGGATTAGTGGGGTACAATGTGTGTGACAGGATTAGTGGGGTACAATGTGAGTGACAGGATTAATGGGGTACAATGTGAGTGACAGGATTAGTGGGGTACAATGTGTGTGACAGGATTAATGGGGTACAATGTGTGTGACAGGATTAGTGGGGTACAATGTGAGTGAGTGACAGGATTAGTGGGGTACAATGTGAGTGAGTGACAGGATTAATGGGGTACAATGTGAGTGACAGGATTAGTGGGGTACAATGTGTGAGTGACAGGATTAATGGGGTACAATGTGAGTGACAGGATTAGTGGGGTACAATGTGAGTGAGTGACAGGATTAATGGGGTACAATGTGAGTGACAGGATTAGTGGGGTACAATGTGTGTGACAGGATTAGTGGGGTACAATGTGTGTGACAGGATTAGTGGGGTACAATGTGTGTGACAGGATTAGTGGGGTACAATGTGAGTGACAGGATTAATGGGGTACAATGTGTGTGACAGGATTAGTGGGGTACAATGTGAGTGAGTGACAGGATTAGTGGGGTACAATGTGAGTGAGAAGATTAATGGGGTACAATATGTGTGAGTGACAGGATTAGTGGGGTACAATGTGAGTGAGAAGATTAATGGGGTACAATGTGAGAAGATTAATGGGGTACAATGTGAGTGAGTGACAGGATTAGTGGGGTACAATGTGAGTGAGTGACAGGATTAATGGGGTACAATGTGAGTGACAGGATTAGTGGGGTACAATGTGAGTGAGTGACAGGATTAATGGGGTACAATGTGAGTGACAGGATTAGTGGGGTACAATGTGTGTGACAGGATTAGTGGGGTACAATGTGTGTGACAGGATTAGTGGGGTACAATGTGTGTGACAGGATTAGTGGGGTACAATGTGAGTGACAGGATTAATGGGGTACAATGTGTGTGACAGGATTAGTGGGGTACAATGTGAGTGAGTGACAGGATTAGTGGGGTACAATGTGAGTGAGAAGATTAATGGGGTACAATATGTGTGAGTGACAGGATTAGTGGGGTACAATGTGAGTGAGAAGATTAATGGGGTACAATGTGAGAAGATTAATGGGGTACAATGTGAGTGAGTGACAGGATTAGTGGGGTACAATGTGTGTGACAGGATTAGTGGGGTACAATGTGTGTGACAGGATTAGTGGGGTACAATGTGAGTGAGAAGTTTAATGGGGTACAATGTGAGTGACAGGATTAGTGGGGTACAATGTGTGTGACAGGATTAGTGGGGTACAATGTGTGTGACAGGATTAGTGGGGTACAATGTGTGTGACAGGATTAGTGGGGTACAATGTGTGTGACAGGATTAGTGGGGTACAATGTGAGTGACAGGATTAATGGGGTACAATGTGTGTGAGTGACAGGATTAGTGGGGTACAATGTGAGTGAGAAGATTAATGGGGTACAATATGTGTGAGTGACAGGATTAGTGGGGTACAATGTGAGTGAGAAGATTAATGGGGTACAATGTGAGAAGATTAATGGGGTACAATGTGAGTGAGTGACAGGATTAGTGGGGTACAATGTGTGTGACAGGATTAGTGGGGTACAATGTGAGTGAGAAGTTTAATGGGGTACAATGTGAGTGACAGGATTAGTGGGGTACAATGTGTGTGACAGGATTAGTGGGGTACAATGTGTGTGACAGGATTAGTGGGGTACAATGTGAGTGACAGGATTAGTGGGGTACAATGTGAGTGACAGGATTAGTGGGGTACAATGTGAGTGAGAAGTTTAATGGGGTACAATGTGTGTGACAGGATTAGTGGGGTACAATGTGAGTGACAGGATTAGTGGGGTACAATGTGAGTGAGAAGTTTAATGGGGTACAATGTGTGTGACAGGATTAGTGGGGTACAATGTGAGTGACAGGATTAGTGGGGTACAATGTGAGTGAGAAGATTAATGGGGTACAATGTGAGAAGATTAATGGGGTACAATGTGTGTGAGTGACAGGATTAGTGGGGTACAATGTGAGTGAGAAGATTAATGGGGTACAATGTGAGAAGATTAATGGGGTACAATATGTGTGAGTGACAGGACTGAGGGAGACGGAAGGAGTTGCTAAGGGGCGGGACTGTGTTGCAGGTAACGGGGATTCTAGTTGAGGCAATAAAGCTGTTCTGCGCCAGAGAAACTCACGAAGACAACACGACGGAGTGACCCGAGGGCCGAAGGAGAAAACGAAGCCCCGGTAGGAACGTACCTCGCTGCAAAGGACCGGTAACGGGACAAGAAATGGCGACTCTGATTCTATCCTCTCTGCTTCCTCGTGTTGGGGATTCCCCGACTCCCAGCATGCACTGCTCTCTTTCACCCGCCCTTTTATTTACTTCCTATTCCACCCTGAACCGCAACCTGCTTTTACACCACTTCCGGGGCAGCTTCCGCGTTCCATCTTGCGCCCGCCTCCTAAAGTCAGCTGTCAGGCATCTTCCACGCCTTTCCTTTGTCAGGTATTTGTGCCGTCCCTCTTGCACTGCCATATTCACCCGCTCCATTTCATATTGTGCGTCTGTCTCCTCCATCATTACAGGAATGTTGTGCAGTTTATTCCTCCTCACAGTGTATCAGGCAAGTGTCTAATCCAATCACAAATCAGAAAGGACCGCCCCTTTACAAATCGGTCAATCCTTGTAAACTAGCTATGCCCGCCCCCTGTGGCTTCTGATTGGTTGGGATGCAATGCCGTTTGGGATACACACAGTGAGGAGAGAGAGCTGACACCTGACAGACGGGAAGGGGGAGGGGACATATGCAGAACTGCTCGGGCTCCAGTGGGAGGAGAAGTGACGTTTGGCAGAGGGGGATGGGCACGTGTATAAATGAATAGGAATGTACCGCTGCTTATGGTGGGCGGGGAGGCAGGAGAACTGACAGGGGCGGGGCTGAAACTGCTTCCTTATTGTGCGTGTGTGTCATTGGCTACTTACTTCCTGTGGGCGGTCCCGAACTGAAATAAGTAATTCATTATAATGAGCCGCATGGAACTGTCCTGCTGTCACTCACGTGACGTCGTTGTGAGCCGGTAAGTGTCCCGAGCTCTGTCCTTCTCTCCCGGGCTCTCTCCTCTGTCTGTTTATTCACTGGCCTCTGTCTGCTGTCTCTCTATTGGCTCTGCTCTATATTCCCTCACACCCACCCTCTCTCTCTATTATATTATATACCCACTCACTTTATATATATATATAGAATATCCTTATCATTTACATTATCCCTTATAATACATGAGTGATACTCAGAGTTCCCTGTATAACTCAGCCTGCAGCCTTGTGCCTTTATATGGTCACAGAACAACCCCTCAGTGACTTCTAATATCCTTATCATTTACAGTAGGGGGTACATTATCCCTTATAATACATGAGTGATACTCAGAGTTCCCTGTATAACTCAGCCTGCAGCCTTGTGCCTTTATATGGTCACAGAACAACCCCTCAGTGACTTCTAATATCCTTATCATTTACAGTAGGGGGTACATTATCCCTTATAATACATGAGTGATACTCAGAGTTCCCTGTATAACTCAGCCTGCAGCCTTGTGCCTTTATATGGTCACAGAACAACCCCTCAGTGACTTCTAATATCCTTATCATTTACAGTAGGGGGTACATTATCCCTTATAATACATGAGTGATACTCAGAGTTCCCTGTATAACTCAGCCTGCAGCCTTGTGCCTTTATATGGTCACAGAACAACCCCTCAGTGACTTCTAATATCCTTATCATTTACAGTAGGGGGTACATTATCCCTTATAATACATGAGTGATACTCAGAGTTCCCTGTATAACTCAGCCTGTAGCCTTGTGTCTTTATATGGTCACAGAACAACCCCTCAGTGACTTCTAATATCCTTATCAGTTACAGTAGGGGGTACATTATCCCTTATAATACATGAGTGATACTCAGAGTTCCCTGTATAACTCAGCCTGCAGCCTTGTGTCTTTATATGGTCACAGAACAACCCCTCAGTGACTTCTAATATCCTTATCATTTACAGTAGGGGGTACATTATCCCTTATAATACATGAGTGATACTCAGAGTTCCCTGTATAACTCAGCCTGCAGCCTTGTGCCTTTATATGGTCAAAGAACAACCCCTCAGTGACTTCTAAACTGCCTGTACCCACCCCTACTCACCTGTATAAACTGCCTGTACCCACCCCCACTGCCTGTACCAAACTCTTTACCTGTACCCCTGGCAACTGTCTGTACCAAGCCTTAAAGGGATACTGTCATGGGAAAAAAAATTTTTCCAAAACACATCAGTTAATAGTACTGCTCCAGCAGAATTCTGCACTGAAATCCATTTCTCAAAAGAGCAAACAGATTTTTTTATATTCAATTTTGAAATCTGACATGGGGCTAGACATATTGTCAATTTCCCAGCTGCCCCTGGTCATGTGACTTGTGGCTGCACTTAAGGAGAGAAATGCTTTCTGGCAGGCTGCTGTTTCTCCTTCTCAATGTAACTGAATGTGTCTCAGTGGGAACTGGATTTTACTATTGAGTGTTGTTCTTAGATCTACCAGGGAGCTGTTATCTTGTGTTAGGGAGCTGCTATCTGGTTACCTTCCCATTGTTCTGTTGTTAGGCTGCTGGGGGGGAGGAAAGGGAGTGGGGTGATATCACTCCAACTTGCAGTACAGCAGTAAAGAGTGATTGAAGTTTATTAGAGCACAAGTCACATGACTTGGGGCAGCTGGGAAATTGACAAAATGTCTAGCCCCATGTTAGATTTCAAAATTGAATATAAAAAATCTGTTTGCTCTTTTGAGAAATGGATTTCAGTGCAGAATTCTGCTGGAGCAGCACTATTAACTGATTCATTTTTTTTCCCATGACAGTATCCCTTTAAGGCTCGGTAGAGACAGTTGCCAGGGTTACAGGTAAGAGTTTGGTACAGGCAGTTTATACAGGTGAGTGGGGGTGGGTAAAGGCAGGTGCCATGGGTACAGGTGAGTGAGGGGGTTGGTACAAGTAGGTGCAGCAGATACAGGTGAGTGGGGGGTAGGCAGGGGTTGGTGCTAGTGAGTGTTTAAGTGTAATTGTCACACAACTTACATATTTTCAGTGTTACACAACATGAACTCTGCCCTCAGTCCCAGCGAGAGAGAAGGGCAAATAGTGTGAGAGTGACCTGTGTCTGTGCTCTGTCCCCAGGTGGAATGTCCCACTCTCTGCCCCGGCAGGGGGATATTTGGGGGGTGGTGCTGTTGCTCTCCTGCTTCCTGCAGGCCGGCCTGGTCTTTGGGACAGTTCGCTCTTTCGGAGTTTTCTTCCCGGAGTTTGTGGAAATCTTTGAGTCGGCAGCTGGGAGCGTCTCATGGGTGACCTCTTGTGGCGTGGCTGTGCAACAGCTGATGAGTGAGTAGCACCTCTGCACCCTAATGTGCTGCACCCTGACAGCACCCACTTCTCTGCACCTGTAAACCATTTCCCTGGGGTCATGTGATGGGTTGCTTAGGGGAGATGCTCTGCAGACATCTTATAAATGAATGTGGGTAGGGGGATGCTCAGCCTGGGGCCCCTGCAGAGATGCTTGGGTGTATGTCCATGGGCCCTGTATGCCAGCTGGGTGATGCCATAGTAGTAGTTGTAAACACTTTCTGACTGTGTGGGAGGGATATTATGGGGTGAGTATTATTGGATGCGTATAATGGGGCGATATAACGGAGCGGATAAAATGGGGTGAGTATTAATGGATGGGTATAATTGTGCGATATAATGGCTCAGATAAAATGGGGTGAGAATCATTGAATGGGTATAATGGGGCGATATAATGGAGCGGATAAAATGGGGTGAGTATTAATGTATGGGTATAATTGGGCGATATAATGGGGCAGATAAAATGGGGTGAGTATCATTGAATGGGTATAATTGGGCGATATAATGGAGCAGATAAAATGGGGTGAGTATTAATGGATGGGTATAATTGGGCGATATAATGGGGCAGATAAAATGGGGTGAGAATCATTGAATGGGTATAATGGGGCGATATAATGGAGCGGATAAAATGGGGTGAGTATTAATGGATGGGTATAATTGGGCGATATAATGGGGCAGATAAAATGGGGTGAGTATCATTGAATGGGTATAATGGGGCAATATAATGGAGTGGATAAAATGGGGTGAGTATTAATGGATGGGTATAATTGGGCGATATAATGGGGCAGATAAAATGGGGTGAGAATCATTGAATGGGTATAATGGGGCGATATAATGGAGCGGATAAAATGGGGTGAGTATTAATGGATGGGTATAATTGGGCGATATAATGGGGCAGATAAAATGGGGTGAGTATCATTGAATGGGTATAATGGGGCGATATAATGGAGTGGATAAAATGGGGTGAGTATTAATGGATGGGTATAATTGGGCGATATAATGGGGCAGATAAAATGGGGTGAGTATCATTGAATGGGTATAATGGGGCGATATAATGGAGCGGATAAAAT
This sequence comes from Xenopus petersii, assembly GCA_038501925.1. Lineage (NCBI taxonomy): Eukaryota > Metazoa > Chordata > Amphibia > Anura > Pipidae > Xenopus > Xenopus petersii. The sequence continues at coordinate 160,037,484 of CM076676.1, read as the reverse complement.
GGGGTGAGTATCATTGAATGGGTATAATGGAGCAGATAAAATGGGGTGAGTATTAACGGATGTGTATAATTGGGCGATACAATGGGGCAGATAAAATGGGGTGAGTATCATTGAATGGGTATAATGGAGCGGATAAAATGGGGTGAGTATTAATGGATGGGTATAATTGGGCGATACAATGGGGCAGATAAAATGGGATGAGTATCATTGAATGGGTATAATGGAGCGGATAAAATGGGGTGAGTATTAATGGATGGGTATAATGGGGCGATATAATGGAGCAGATAAAATGGGGTGGATATCGGCAATGATGGGGGGGACAGCACCACTAATACAATGTCTCTGTCCCACAGGCCCCCTGGGATGTTCCCTCGCCCAGCGCTTTGGCTCTCGCCCTGTTGTCATTCTGGGGGGTCTCATGTCTGCCCTGGGAATGTTCTTTGCCTCCTTTGCTACTGAACTCTATCAGCTGTACCTGTGCATCGGGGGTCTCTCAGGTAATCCCAGCAACTCCCATCACCTTCTGTCTGACCCTACTGGCTCTATGTCACTCTACAGACTAATTCCCACCCCTTCTTTCACCCTAGAGGGGGAGGGGCAGATTCCCACCTCCTTCCAGTCACTGTTTTATGTTGGAGGAAGGGACAGAGTTGGGGTACATTTTGGGTCCAGGTTGGATATATTTACTTTCAGATTCTCTCCCCTATAGGTCTTGGATGGGCGCTGATCTTTTCGCCTACGATGGCGGCTGTGACCCGTTCTTTTGTCCGGCGCAGGTCGCTGGCTACAGGTTTTGTACTGATGGGGGTGGGCGTCTTCTCCTTTGCACTGAGCCCCCTGTTGCAGTACCTTCTGGAGACATACTCCTGGCGGGGGGCCCTACTCCTGTTATCAGGCCTGGCGCTTCATTCTGTGCCCTGTGGTGCCCTACTGCGCCCGCTCCCCAGAGACCCTAGGGAATCCTCTTACTCCTTCCTGTGGGGCTGGAAGCTTCTGGGCGAGGGGGTCTTCTTGCGCTACTGCCTGGCCATTACCTCCATCAACACTGGATACTTTGTGCCCTACGTGCACCTGGTGGCTCATATGCAGGCGCGGGGGGCAGGCGAGTGGCACGCTGCCCTGATCATGTCCATGGTTGGAGTAGCCGATGTGGGGGGACGCCTCTTTGCCGGCTGGTTGTCTGATCTTGCCCCCCAGCGCACGCTGTTGTTCCTCAGCCTGTGGACAGCTTTGACGGGGTTGATCCTGGGACTCCTCCCCCTGGCGAAGGAAGTGGTGGCAATGGGAGCAGCCGCCGTGGCCTTTGGTTTCTGTGCCGGGGCTCTTACCCCAGGCGTCTTTTCTGCCCTGCCGGGGGTTGTTGGAGACCAAAGGGTTTTACCTGCACTGGGATTGCTGCAAATGATAGAGAGCGGAGGAGGACTCCTGGGTGCCCCCCTATCAGGTAAGAAACCTGGGTGTCACGTATTAGGAGACAAGGTAGGGTGCTTGCGTATAAGGGCCACAGGGGAGGCGCACACCCTCTAAATAAACTACAGGTTGCTGATCTATAGGAGGCTCCCCATAAGGATCTCCAAAAAGAACTAAAAATAATCAAAAATGGATAGCACACCCAATTAAAGAAAAATACATTTATTACAAAACAAAAGAGAAATTATATAAAAAAAAATCCTTAGTGAGCCTAACGCGTTTCGACCTAATGCCCCTTTATTATTTGTGCCCCTGAGGAAGACCCTTAACGTCGAACCGCGTTGGGCTCACTAAGGATTTTTTTTTATATAATTTCTCTTTTGTTTTGTAATAAATGTATTTTTCTTTAATTGGGTGTGCTATCCATTTTTGATTATTTTAAGGGCCAGAGGGGCAAAGTGGGGCAGATATATGTAGCATGCTGGAACATGTATATAAAATGGCTCACAAAAGATAATAATATATATCTCACTATTCAGTAGGTAGTTATGGCAGATGGGATTTATTTGGGGTGTGTAGCTGTCGGACAATGTGTGTATCATGTATGTGTCATGTATGATGTCTTTCCTATAGGATGGTTGTGCGACCTCACAGGGGACTTTACACTCTCGTTTGCTGTCGCCGGTTCCTTTCTTCTTCTTGGGGCGCTTATTCTCCTTACTCTCCCTAGAGTATTTAGTAACAAACAAACTGACCTATCATTGAAGGACAAAGCCGAGGGCCCACCACAGAAATCATGGGATGGCGAGTCAGGCAGTAGGGAACACCAGGACTCACCAACGAAGAACCAGTCACAAGGAAGGGACAGAAATGATCAGTCCTATTTCATTACCGTTGACCCATCACAAATCAGGACAGAGGGGAAATTAAGCGGATGCATGGACCAATCAGAATCACAAAAAGGTACAGGCCTACCTTTACTTGAAACTAATGGACAAACATGGAGTAGTTCAACCGGGAGTATATTCTTGTTCACAGAGACAAACCACAACAATGGTGGAGCTTACTGTCAAGTGGCCAACCAGGAGTCGCCTTCCCTGCAGAATGTGATCTGACAGATTTCCTATTACTAATAAATTTTATTTAGGTCCAAAGGTTTTTCCCAAAGGTTCTACTATTATTGACCTTGGTTCCAAGGAGATAGCTTAAGTCCTGTTCTCAGCAGCTGCTGTGGATCTTATTGCTGCAGGAGATTGGACTCACAAGGTGCTCAGCTGCTGGTCACAACTTCTCAGAGATAATTTCTCTGGAGCATCCGAATCCATAAGAGAGAAATCTCGGAATATGTCCAAGTAGGTCTCATCACCTGCAAAGTAACAACATAGAAAATAGAATAGCAGAGATCCAGCACCCACTCATACAAGTATAAGGAACATAACAGTACAGGATCCAACACCCACTCATACAGATATAAGGAACATAACAGTACAGGATCTAACACCCACTCATACAGATATAAGGAACATAACAGTACAGGATCCAACACCCAGTCATATGGGTATAAGAAACATAACAGTACAGGATCCAACACCCAGTCATATGGGTATAAGGAACATAACAGTACAGGATCCAACACCCACTCATACAGATATAAGGAACATAACAGTACAGGATCTAACACCCACTCATACAGATATAAGGAACATAACAGTACAGGATCCAACACCCAGTCATATGGGTATAAGAAACATAACAGTACAGGATCCAACACCCAGTCATATGGGTATAAGGAACATAACAGTACAGGATCCAACACCCACTCATACAAGTATACGGAACAGAACAGTACAGGATCCAACACCCACTCATACAGGTATAAGGAACATAACAGTACAGGATCCAACACCCAGTCATATGGGTATAGGGAACATTACAACACAGGATCCAACACCCAGTCATACAAGTATAAGGAACATAACAGTACAGGATCCAACACCCACTCATACAGGTATAAGGAACATAACAGTACAGGATCCAACACCCACTCATACAGGTATAAGGAACATAACAGTACAGGATCCAACACCCAGTCATATGGGTATAAGGAACATAACAGTACAGGATCCAACACCCAGTCATATGGGTATAAGAAACATAACAGTACAGGATCCAACACCCAGTCATATGGGTATAAGAAACATAACAGTACAGGATCCAACACCCAGTCATATGGGTATAAGGAACATAACAGTACAGGATCCAACACCCAGTCATATGGGTATAAGAAACATAACAATACAGGATCCAACACCCAGTCATACAGGTAAAAGGAACATAACAGTACAGGATCCAACACCCAGTCATATGGGTATAAGAAACATAACAGTACAGGATCCAACACCCAGTCATATGGGTATAAGGAACATAACAGTACAGGATCCAACACCCACTCATACAGGTATAAGGAACATAACAGTACAGGATCCAACACCCAGTCATACAGGTAAAAGGAACATAACAGTACAGGATCCAACACCCAGTCATATGGGTATAAGAAACATAACAGTACAGGATCCAACACCCAGTCATATGGGTATAAGGAACATAACAGTACAGGATCCAACACCCACTCATACAAGTATAAGGAACATCACAACACAGGATCCAACACCCACTCATACAGGTATAAGGAACATAACAGTACAGGATCCAACACCCACTCATACAGGTAAAAGGAACATAACAGTACAGGATCCAACACCCAGTCATATGGGTATAAGGACCATAACAGTACAGGATCCAACACCCAGTCACATGGGTATAAGGAACATAACAACACAGGATCCAACACCCAGTCATATGGGTATAAGGAACATAACAGAGAAGGATCCAACACCCAGTCATATGGGTATAAGGAACATAACAGAACAGGATCCAACACCCAGTCATATGGGTATAAGAAACATAACAGTACAGGATCCAACACCCAGTCATACAGGTATAAGGAACATAACAACACAGGATCCAACACCCAGTCATATGGGTATAAGGAACATAACAGTACAGGATCCAACACCCAGTCACATGGGTATAAGGAACATAACAACACAGGATCCAACACCCAGTCATATGGGTATAAGGAACATAACAGTACAGGATCCAACACCCAGTCATACAAGTATAAGGAACATAACAACACAGGATCCAACACCCAGTCATACAAGTATAAGGAACATAAAAACACAGGATCCAACACCCAGTCATATGAGTATAAGGAACATAACAACACAGGATCCAACACCCAGTCATACAGGTATAAGGAACATAACAGTACAGGATCCAACACCCAGTCATACAAGTATAAGGAACATAACAGTACAGGATCCAACACCCAGTCATACAAGTATAAGGAACATAACAGTACAGGATCCAACACCCAGTCATACAGGTATAAGGAACATAACAGTACAGGATCCAACACCCAGTCATACAGGTATAATATAAGGAACATAACAGTACGGGATCCAACACCCAGTCATACAGGTATAAGGAACATAACAGTACAGGATCCAACCCCCAGTCATACAGGTATAAGGAAAATAACAGTACAGGATCCAACACCCAGTCATACAAGTATAAGGAACATAACAGTACAGGATCCAACACCCAGTCATACAGGTATAAGGAACATAACAGTACAGGATCCAACACCCAGTCATACAAGTATAAGGAACATAACAGTACAGGATCCAACACCCAGTCATACAGGTATAATATAAGGAACATAACAGTACGGGATCCAACACCCAGTCATACAAGTATAAGGAACATAACAGTACAGGATCCAACACCCAGTCATATGGGTATAAGGAACATAACAGTACAGGATCCAACACCCAGTCATACAGGTATAAGGAACATAACAGTACAGGATCCAACACCCAGTCATACAGGTATAAGGAACATAACAGTACAGGATCCAACACCCAGTCATACAGGTATAAGGAACATAACAGTACAGGATCCAACACCCAGTCATACAGGTATAAGGAACGTAACAGTACAGGATCCAACACCCAGTCATACAGGTATAAGGAACATAACAGTACAGGATCCAACACCCAGTCATACAGGTATAAGGAACATAACAGTACAGGATCCAACACCCAGTCATACAGGTATAAGGAACATAACAGTACAGGATCCAACACCCAGTCATACAAGTATAAGGAACATAACAGTACAGGATCCAACACCCAGTCATACAGGTATAATATAAGGAACATAACAGTACGGGATCCAACACCCAGTCATACAGGTATAAGGAACATAACAGTACAGGATCCAACACCCAGTCATACAGGTATAAGGAAAATAACAGTACAGGATCCAACACCCAGTCATACAGGTATAAGGAACATAACAGTACAGGATCCAACACCCAGTCATACAGGTATAAGGAACATAACAGTACAGGATCCAACACCCAGTCATACAAGTATAAGGAACATAACAGTACAGGATCCAACACCCAGTCATACAGGTATAAGGAACATAACAGTACAGGATCCAACACCCAGTCATACAGGTATAAGGAACATAACAACACAGGATCCAACACCCAGTCATACAGGTATAAGGAACATAACCATACAGGATACAACACCCAGTCATACTAGTATAATATAAGGAACATACAGTACAGGATCCAACACCCAGTCATACAGGTATAAGGAACATAACAGTACAGGGTCCAACACCCAGTCATACAAGTATCAGGAACATAACAGTACAGGGTCCAACACCCAGTCATACAAGTATACGGAACATAACAGTACAGGATCCAACACCCAGTCATACAGGTATAAGGAACATAACAGTACAGGATCCAACACCCAGTCATACAAGTATAAGGAACATAACAGTACAGGATCCAACACCCAGTCATACAGGTATAAGGAACATAACAGTACAGGATCCAACACCCAGTCATACAGGTATAAGGAACATAACAGTACAGGATCCAACACCCAGTCATACAAGTATAAGGAACATAACAGTACAGGATCCAACACCCAGTCATACAGGTATAAGGAACATAACAGTACAGGATCCAACACCCAGTCATACAAGTATAAGGAACGTAACAGTACAGGATCCAACACCCAGTCACACAAGTATAAGGAACATAACAGTACAGGATCCAACACCCAGTCATATGGGTATAAGGAACATAACAGTACAGGGTCCAACACCCAGTCATATGGGTATAAGGAACATAACAGTACAGGATCCAACACCCAGTCATATGGGTATAAGGAACATAACAGTACAGGATCCAACACCCAGTCATACAGGTATAAGGAACATAACAGTACAGGATCCAACACCCAGTCATACAGGTATAAGGAACATAACAGTACAGGATCCAACACCCAGTCATACAGGTATAAGGAACATAACAGTACAGGATCCAACACCCAGTCATACAGGTATAAGGAACATAACAGTACAGGATCCAACACCCAGTCATATGGGTATAAGGAACATAACAACACAGGATCCAACACCCAGTCATACAAGTATAAGGAACATATGATCAGTAACAGCACAGTAAACATTGTTACATAGAAGGTAAGTTGACTTATTACAATAGCTCTGGGTTTATGTTACAATGTTAATTTCCATATAACTATGCCTGGACTATAAACTTTAACAAAAGGAACCTGGAATTAGATGTAATGCCTGACTGGGCAACAGTGTTTATTTGTAATGATTCTATATTGGCCAATGAGATTACACAGTGCACTCCAGATAAAGGGTGAACTTTAAGGCACCAGTAACAGCAGTTGTGTAGCCAAGCAGGGGACAAAAGAAGGCACCCCTGCTATATTGTTTGTACCCCAAGGGTAATACCACTGTCACTGACTACGGAGGTTTTCTGTAGAGCCAACAAAAGGGAAACTGAACACAGGCCAAACCAGCTCTGGTGCCCCTAAGAACTCCCAGGTGATGGGTTTCACTTACTAATGTGTAAAGTAATTGATGGTGAGAACCCTTGGATATACAGTAACTAGCAACATATTAACAATCCATATATATAGGATTTTCTTTCAATTTATCAGAAAGCCTTTTAGTATGGACACACAATAAGAAGGATTTTGGATCACACACTTTTGCACCAAATGTATCACCTGCTTGGCCCAGAGCAACGTCAGCTTCTCGCATCTTCACCAGCCGGAGTCTATGGAAATAAAAACTTTAGGAGGCTTCTGATTTCATCAAAAATAAATACACACTTCCCTCCCACAGTACTTAAATATCACATGACTTTGTCCTTTAGATTATTCTCGCTCACAAGGTGACAATGTCAGCGTTGGCATTTTCTATAGCAATGGACAGACCATCTTTCCCAGAATTATCCACAGCGTTGATATCAGCTCCACGTTTCAGGAATAGGCAGGCCAGCCTGGAGGGGTGGCGCAAGAAATGGAAGGCTAGAAAAAAACCTTGAGATTTGACTGCAGGGGAGCAGTAGGGCAACGAGCAGGTACTCACAGGCAAGTACTTCATGGAATACCAAGGTAAGGAGTGGAAGGAGTTACCTTTGGGAAAGGTTGAGTAGTGGCCTCAGGAGACTAGAGAGGCAATAAGTAGGTACCCCAGGAAAGTGCCTTATAGAATAGTAGGGTAAGGAGTGGGGGGGGGAAGGTGTTTCCTTGGAAAAGGTTGAGTAGTGGACTCGGGAGACTAGTGGAGCAAAAAGTAGGTACCACAGTAAAGTGCCTTCTTGAATACTAGGGTAAGAAGTGGGGGAGGAAGGTGTTGCCTTGGAAGAGGTTGAGTAGGGCTGCAGGAGACTAGTGAGGCTAATCAGCAGGTACCACAGGAAAGTACCTTATGGAATAGTAGGGTAAGGAGTGGGGGAGGAAGGTGTTACCTTGGGAGAGGTTGAGTATTGGCTGAAGTAGGGTTCAAGATTACAAATCCCCCTCAACAAGACATGACCACTGAACTCCTATTTTACTTGAATCACATACTATGCAGATTTAATAAGATGGTGCCAGGCTGAGTTTGGAAGATGGGGTAATTGTAGATAATATATTATGGAGGGAATTGTATTACCCTGTGTGGCATGATGCAAGAGGCCTCGTCCATCCTTATCGGTTTGGCTCACGCTCGTGCTAGTTTGCAGAAGAAATGCACACACAACAAGAGAATTCTGAAAGGTAAGAGAGAAAAGGGACTATTCAATATGATTCTGTCAGTTTAGGGGAAAATGTATTAGGAAATATCCAGAACCATCCAAGAAAGGAAATGAAGTCTGCATCTGCAAGGGGGTCTCTGGTACAAGCTCCACAAGATCATGAAACTTCACTGCCATTTTGGGGACAGGAAGAGTTTATAGACCAACGCCACTGCCCCCTTGTGGATAAGTGATATTGTCTCACAGGAGTTTTATGTCCTGAATCAGCTCAAAACTGGGTTTTTGTAATGATGAACCTGATTGAACTACTACATGCCGCTATGAATAGCAGGTGATCAGAATACCCAACACTGTAAGAGGCTCAAGGAAGGCATTTACTGAAAGTACAGCCCGGATTAGTGGGGTGTATCCCCTCTCCTCGCTCCGCACCCAGTTCACATGTGCTCCATGAGCAACAGCATCAGCCATAGTTGGGAGACAGCGATGTTCTACTGCTCAGTACAGAAGGGCCCCAGGATGGAGGTTACGTACATCATTCCCATCCACAGTTTCAGCCCCTTGCAGGGAGACACAGTCATGGTTATTACTCCCAACTGACAATCTTTACACATCCAACTCTTTCTGTATATGAGTAAGAGCAACAGTTGCCCCTGGTGGGTGGTGAAGGGCAGTATGTGTGAGGACTGGGTGCTCCTAACCTCTAACAATCCCCATGTAATGGGTGGGATTCAGTTGCTTTGTGGGGTTATGAACATCTGTGCAAAAAAGTGTTCAACCCCATCCTTTCTGATGTCACCACCCCCTTATGGTCCTGTGCCAATAGAATTTACAATCTAAAGTCCTTGTCCCATTCACACACACTAGGGGCATTTTCATCAGGACCCAATGAACAAGCTGTATGTGTTTGGTGTGGTATGACCAGAGAGTGCCCAGTGGGGCAACTTATAGTCACGCGCAGAGGGTGTGCCCAACACTGGTTTAGGCCTGAGTAATGGCCTTGTTGGTTTCCGTAACCTGATTGGTCGGCTGTTTTCTGAGTCCGTCTGTTTCTTTAGTATTCTGTCTTTGTGACACAGGGCTGCTGATTGGTCGGCTATTCTCTGTTTGTGCAAAGGGCCTGCTCACTGGTTTTATCTCCAGCCCGGGCCTGGCTTTGGGACTGCTTGATGGAAGGTCAGGCTGACTGTGACAGGGGCTTGTAGGGAGCTTTGTGGGATCTTAGTGAGAAATTTCTTCTCTACATATTTGGCTCAAATCTCCTTCTTGCTGCTGGGGGCAAATGTTATACAAGGGGCCACTGGGGGTTGAAATGTTTTAAGTAAGAATTAAAATATTCTGTCATAAGGTTATCATATAAAAAGATTCAATTAATATCATGAGGCCCATAGTGCCCCTTGCCTGCATTGCGGATACAAGAAACCTGCATATAAGGACCTAACATTCTACCAATAACTGGATACGAATGAAAGGAGTAGTTCACCTTGAACTGGACCATTAGTAACATATAGACTTTTATACTTTGTTTATTCTGTGGTTTTATTTGGTTTTTTGTTCAACAGTAGAGATGGTTTCTCACACACAAATACTTATTGGGGATGCTGGGGTCAAAAAGTTATTGATGGATGTGGCTCTCCAGAGTGATATTGTTGCTGATTTGTAAAGAATAGGAGATTGTTTTTAACACACTAAAAGAGTGAGAGTTAAGGCGAAGAACCCCTTTAAGAAGGTAAATGAGTTGGATCCCTGAATGTATCCAGTCTCAGAAGCCCCCATAGAAACCAATATTTCTAGATCACAGTGAACTGGCTGCTGTTGGTTTCCTCATGTTCTTATCTTCTATTCGGGCTTTGTAGATCCTGTTGATGGTGTTGTTTCCAAATTCACACATCAGCTATGGACAAGAGTGTGGATAACCAAACATGTAAAACACGGACTCATCCCATGGAGTGACATGTTCTGTTTTCAGAATCAAAACTACCACTAAGTTGATTGGACCTTTAATGTCTTTCCCTGCATAAGAGAGTGGGGTATAATATACTTACCATCAACCATGTCTACTTTCTCTCTCTCTCTCCTGGAACTGCCCCTCGTGAGCCTCCACTTCTGCACCCCGTACCTCTCCAGTCACTATAGATTCCTGGGCTGCAGAATGGGTTGTACTGGGGGCTGCTACAAACTGATGGAGGGTGAATTACTCACAGAAGGGGAATGTGGTGGAGAATGTATCGAAGTCGAAGGATTTAGCGCTATTACTACGATCGAATGATTCAAAGGATTTTCCTTTGATCAGAAAATTGTTAGGAAGCCTCTGAGGACCTTCCCCATTGGCCTCAGTAGGTTTTAGGTGGCTAAGTAGGGGGTCAAAGTATTTTTTAAAGAGTACTTCGACTATGGAATGGTTGAATAGTCTATGGTCGAAGTAACCATATTCGACCATTCGAAATTCTAAGTATTTTTTCTTCTAATCCTTCACTCGAGTTAAGTAAATGGGCCCCTCAGCTTTGGGGGGGGGGGGGGCAGGAATTGCCAATAAATGTTTCTTCCCTTCCACCTTCTCCCTGATCCTTCCTTGTGCCACCAACGTACTCCCAGACCCAACTACACAGAGCAGAACATACAGTAAATCCAATGAGTCCTGACCCCACTATACAGAGTAGAACATACAGTAAATCCAATGAGTCTGACCCAACTATACAGAGCAGAACATACAGTAAATTCAATGAGTCTGACCCAACTATACAGAGCAGAACATACAGTAAATCCAAGGAGTCCTGACCCAACTTTACAGAGCAGAACATACAGTAAATCCAATGAGTCCTGACCCAACTTTACAGAGCAGAACATACTGTAAATCCAATGAGTCTGACCCAACTATACAGAGTAGAACATACAGTAAATCCAATGAGTCCTGACCCAACTATACAGAGTAGAACATACAGTAAACCCAATGAGTCCTGACCCAACTATACAGAGCAGAACATACAGTAAATCCATGAGTCTGACCCAACTATACAGAGTAGAACATACAGTAAATCCAATGAGTCCTGACCCAACTATACAGAGCAGAACATACAGTAAATCCAATGAGTCCTGACCCAACTATACAGAGTAGAACATACAGTAAATCCAATGAGTCTGACCCAACTATACAGAGTAGAACATACAGTAAATCCAACGAGTCTGACCCAACTATACAGAGCAGAACATACAGTAAATCCAACGAGTCTGACCCAACTATACAGAGTAGAACATACAGTAAATCCAATGAGTCTGACCCAACTATACAGAGTAGAACATACAGTAAATCCAATGAGTCCTGACCCAACTATACAGAGCAGAACATACAGTAAACCCAATGAGTCCTGACCCAACTATACAGAGCAGAACATACAGTAAATCCAATGAGTCTGACCCAACTATACAGAGTAGAACATACAGTAAATCCAATGAGTCCTGACCCAACTATACAGAGTAGAACATACAGTAAATCCAATGAGTCCTGACCCAACTATACAGAGTAGAACATACAGTAAATCCAATGAGTCCTGACCCAACTATACAGAGCAGAACATACAGTAAATCCAATGAGTCTGACCCAACTATACAGAGTAGAACATACAGTAAATCCAATGAGTCTGACCCAACTATACAGAGTAGAACATACAGTAAATCCAATGAGTCTGACCCAACTATACAGAGCAGAACATACAGTAAATCCAATGAGTCTGACCCAACTATACAGAGTAGAACATACAGTAAATCCAATGAGTCTGACCCAACTATACAGAGTAGAACATACAGTAAATCCAATGAGTCTGACCCAACTATACAGAGTAGAACATACAGTAAATCCAATGAGTCCTGACCCAACTATACAGAGTAGAACATACAGTAAATCCAATGAGTCTGACCCAACTATACAGAGTAGAACATACAGTAAATCCAATGAGTCCTGACCCAACTATACAGAACAGAACATACAGTAAATCCAATGAGTCCTGACCCAACTATACAGAGCAGAACATACAGTAAATCCAATGAGTCTGACCCAACTATACAGAACAGAACATACAGTAAATCCAATGAGTCCTGACCCAACTATACAGAGCAGAACATACAGCAAATCCAATGAGTCTGACCCAACTATACAGAGTAGAACATACAGTAAATCCAATGAGTCTGACCCAACTATACAGAGTAGAACATACAGTAAATCCAATGAGTCTGACCCAACTATACAGAGCAGAACATACAGTAAATCCAATGAGTCTGACCCAACTATACAGAGTAGAACATACAGTAAATCCAATGAGTCCTGACCCAACTATACAGAGTAGAACATACAGTAAATCCAATGAGTCTGACCCAACTATACAGAGTAGAACATACAGTAAATCCAATGAGTCTGACCCAACTATACAGAGTAGAACATACAGTAAATCCAATGAGTCTGACCCAACTATACAGAGCAGAACATACAGTAAATCCAATGAGTCTGACCCAACTATACAGAACAGAACATACAGTAAATCCAATGAGTCTGACCCAACTATACAGAGTAGAACATACAGTAAATCCAATGAGTCTGACCCAACTATACAGAACAGAACATACAGTAAATCCAATGAGTCTGACCCAACTATACAGAGCAGAACATACAGTAAATCCAATGAGTCTGACCCAACTATACAGAGCAGAACATACAGTAAATCCAATGAGTCTGACCCAACTATACAGAACAGAACATACAGTAAATCCAATGAGTCTGACCCAACTATACAGAGCAGAACATACAGTAAATCCAATGAGTCTGACCCAACTATACAGAGCAGAACATACAGTAAATCCAATGAGTCCTGACCCAACTATACAGAGCAGAACATACAGTAAATCCAATGAGTCCTGACCCAACTATACAGAGTAGAACATACAGTAAATCCAATGAGTCTGACCCAACTATACAGAACAGAACATACAGTAAATCCAATGAGTCTGACCCAACTATACAGAGCAGAACATACAGTAAATCCAATGAGTCTGACCCAACTATACAGAGCAGAACATACAGTAAATCCAATGAGTCCTGACCCAACTATACAGAGTAGAACATACAGTAAATCCAATGAGTCTGACCCCACTATACAGAGTAGAACATACAGTAAATCCAATGAGTCGGACCCAACTATACAGAGCAGAACATACAGTAAATCCAATGAGTCTGACCCAACTATACAGAACATACAGTAAATCCAATGAGTCCTGACCCAACTATACAGAGTAGAACATACAGTAAATCCAATGAGTCCTGACCCCACTATACAGAGTAGAACATACAGTAAATCCAATGAGTCTGACCCAACTATACAGAGTAGAACATACAGTAAATCCAATGAGTCGGACCCAACTATACAGAGCAGAACATACAGTAAATCCAATGAGTCCTGACCCAACTATACAGAGTAGAACATACAGTAAATCCAATGAGTCTGACCCAACTATACAGAGTAGAACATACAGTAAATCCAATGAGTCTGACCCAACTATACAGAGTAGAACATACAGTAAACCCAATGAGTCTGACCCAACTATACAGAACAGAACATACAGTAAATCCAATGAGTCTGACCCAACTATACAGAGTAGAACATACAGTAAACCCAATGAGTCTGACCCAACTATACAGAGCAGAACATACAGTAAATCCAATGAGTCTGACCCAACTATACAGAGTAGAACATACAGTAAATCCAATGAGTCTGACCCAACTATACAGAGTAGAACATACAGTAAATCCAATGAGTCTGACCCAACTATACAGAGCAGAACATACAGTAAATCCAATGAGTCTGACCCAACTATACAGAACAGAACATACAGTAAATCCAATGAGTCTGACCCAACTATACAGAGTAGAACATACAGTAAATCCAATGAGTCTGACCCAACTATACAGAGTAGAACATACAGTAAATCCAATGAGTCTGACCCAACTATACAGAACAGAACATACAGTAAATCCAATGAGTCTGACCCAACTATACAGAGCAGAACATACAGTAAATCCAATGAGTCTGACCCAACTATACAGAGCAGAACATACAGTAAATCCAATGAGTCTGACCCAACTATACAGAACAGAACATACAGTAAATCCAATGAGTCTGACCCAACTATACAGAGCAGAACATACAGTAAATCCAATGAGTCTGACCCAACTATACAGAGTAGAACATACAGTAAATCCAATGAGTCCTGACCCAACTATACAGAGCAGAACATACAGTAAATCCAATGAGTCCTGACCCAACTATACAGAGTAGAACATACAGTAAATCCAATGAGTCTGACCCAACTATACAGAACAGAACATACAGTAAATCCAATGAGTCTGACCCAACTATACAGAGCAGAACATACAGTAAATCCAATGAGTCTGACCCAACTATACAGAGCAGAACATACAGTAAATCCAATGAGTCTGACCCAACTATACAGAACAGAACATACAGTAAATCCAATGAGTCTGACCCAACTATACAGAGCAGAACATACAGTAAATCCAATGAGTCTGACCCAACTATACAGAGTAGAACATACAGTAAATCCAATGAGTCCTGACCCAACTATACAGAGCAGAACATACAGTAAATCCAATGAGTCCTGACCCAACTATACAGAGTAGAACATACAGTAAATCCAATGAGTCTGACCCAACTATACAGAACAGAACATACAGTAAATCCAATGAGTCTGACCCAACTATACAGAGCAGAACATACAGTAAATCCAATGAGTCTGACCCAACTATACAGAGCAGAACATACAGTAAATCCAATGAGTCCTGACCCAACTATTCAGAGTAGAACATACAGTAAATCCAATGAGTCTGACCCCACTATACAGAGTAGAACATACAGTAAATCCAATGAGTCGGACCCAACTATACAGAGCAGAACATACAGTAAATCCAATGAGTCTGACCCAACTATACAGAACAGAACATACAGTAAATCCAATGAGTCCTGACCCAACTATACAGAGTAGAACATACAGTAAATACAATGAGTCCTGACCCAACTATACAGAGTAGAACATACAGTAAATCCAATGAGTCTGACCCAACTATACAGAGTAGAACATACAGTAAATCCAATGAGTCGGACCCAACTATACAGAGCAGAACATACAGTAAATCCAATGAGTCCTGACCCAACTATACAGAGTAGAACATACAGTAAATCCAATGAGTCTGACCCAACTATACAGAGTAGAACATACAGTAAATCCAATGAGTCTGACCCAACTATACAGAGTAGAACATACAGTAAACCCAATGAGTCCTGACCCAACTATACAGAGCAGAACATACAGTAAATCCAATGAGTCTGACCCAACTATACAGAGCAGAACATACAGTAAATCCAATGAGTCTGACCCAACTATACAGA
Source organism: Xenopus petersii (assembly GCA_038501925.1). NCBI lineage: Eukaryota > Metazoa > Chordata > Amphibia > Anura > Pipidae > Xenopus > Xenopus petersii. The sequence continues at coordinate 160,021,419 of CM076676.1, read as the reverse complement.
GTAGAACATACAGTAAATCCAATGAGTCTGACCCAACTATACAGAGTAGAACATACAGTAAACCCAATGAGTCCTGACCCAACTATACAGAGCAGAACATACAGTAAATCCAATGAGTCTGACCCAACTATACAGAGCAGAACATACAGTAAATCCAATGAGTCTGACCCAACTATACAGAGCAGAACATACAGTAAATCCAATGAGTCTGACCCAACTATACAGAACAGAACATACAGTAAATCCAATGAGTCTGACCCAACTATACAGAGCAGAACATACAGTAAATCCAATGAGTCTGACCCAACTATACAGAGCAGAACATACAGTAAATCCAATGAGTCCTGACCCAACTATACAGAGTAGAACATACAGTAAATCCAATGAGTCTGACCCAACTATACAGAGCAGAACATACAGTAAATCCAATGAGTCCTGACCCAACTATACAGAGTAGAACATACAGTAAATCCAATGAGTCTGACCCCACTATACAGAGTAGAACATACAGTAAATCCAATGAGTCTGACCCAACTATACAGAACAGAACATACAGTAAATCCAATGAGTCTGACCCAACTATACAGAGCAGAACATACAGTAAATCCAATGAGTCTGACCCAACTATACAGAGCAGAACATACAGTAAATCCAATGAGTCTGACCCAACTATACAGAGTAGAACATACAGTAAATCCAATGAGTCTGACCCAACTATACAGAGCAGAACATACAGTAAATCCAATGAGTCCTGACCCAACTATACAGAGTAGAACATACAGTAAATCCAATGAGTCTGACCCCACTATACAGAGTAGAACATACAGTAAATCCAATGAGTCTGACCCAACTATACAGAGCAGAACATACAGTAAATCCAATGAGTCCTGACCCAACTATACAGAGTAGAACATACAGTAAATCCAATGAGTCTGACCCCACTATACAGAGTAGAACATACAGTAAATCCAATGAGTCTGACCCAACTATACAGAGTAGAACATACAGTAAATCCAATGAGTCTGACCCAACTATACAGAACAGAACATACAGTAAATCCAATGAGTCTGACCCAACTATACAGAGTAGAACATACAGTAAATCCAATGAGTCTGACCCAACTATACAGAGCAGAACATACAGTAAATCCAATGAGTCTGACCCAACTATACAGAGTAGAACATACAGTAAATCCAATGAGTCTGACCCCACTATACAGAGTAGAACATACAGTAAATCCAATGAGTCTGACCCAACTATACAGAGTAGAACATACAGTAAATCCAATGAGTCTGACCCAACTATACAGAGCAGAACATACAGTAAATCCAATGAGTCTGACCCAACTATACAGAACAGAACATACAGTAAATCCAATGAGTCTGACCCAACTATACAGAGTAGAACATACAGTAAATCCAATGAGTCTGACCCAACTATACAGAGCAGAACATACAGTAAATCCAATGAGTCTGACCCAACTATACAGAGTAGAACATACAGTAAATCCAATGAGTCTGACCCAACTATACAGAGTAGAACATACAGTAAATCCAATGAGTCTGACCCAACTATACAGAGCAGAACATACAGTAAATCCAATGAGTCTGACCCAACTATACAGAGTAGAACATACAGTAAATCCAATGAGTCTGACCCAACTATACAGAGTAGAACATACAGTAAATCCAATGAGTCTGACCCCACTATACAGAGTAGAACATACAGTAAATCCAATGAGTCTGACCCAACTATACAGAGTAGAACATACAGTAAATCCAATGAGTCTGACCCAACTATACAGAGTAGAACATACAGTAAATCCAATGAGTCTGACCCAACTATACAGAGTAGAACATACAGTAAATCCAATGAGTCCTGACCCAACTATACAGAGTAGAACATACAGTAAATCCAATGAGTCTGACCCAACTATACAGAGTAGAACATACAGTAAATCCAATGAGTCTGACCCAACTATACAGAGTAGAACATACAGTAAATCCAATGAGTCCTGACCCAACTATACAGAGTAGAACATACAGTAAATCCAATGAGTCTGACCCAACTATACAGAGTAGAACATACAGTAAATCCAATGAGTCTGACCCAACTATACAGAGTAGAACATACAGTAAATCCAATGAGTCTGACCCAACTATACAGAACAGAACATACAGTAAATCCAATGAGTCTGACCCAACTATACAGAGTAGAACATACAGTAAATCCCAGTCATTATCAGTTAATATCAATCACTATAAGTCATTAGCCAATAGGAGGAGCCCGAGTTGAAGGGAAGCGAGTAGATTACGATCCAGTCGGACAGTAAAGGTCTCCCCGGGCCGAGGGGTCGGACACTCAGCTCCAGTCCCTGGTTGAACTCCTGGGCCGGCTGTTTCCGGGCGGCGGTTCTGTTCCCGTTGCTCAGGGAGACCAATGTGCCACTCACACATCCTCCTTAGTTCCGCCCCCACCGGAACTGTCATTCCGCTCTGGCCGGATGTGACGCTACGCCTGCCGGAAGCTCTGCCTAAGCGGAAAGTGGCCGGTCTGCGGATACGGGTGAGGGAGCCTTCGTTACTTCTATTGCCTGAAATGTCCCAGCGAGCTTGCACTCTAATTCCTACCTCCTGTGCTCTGCTCGAGCCTTCATTGCACTGTCCTCTTACCAGGCCCCACCTTTACTTCTAGACTCTGGATTCCTTCTCACTTAATCCCTCCTTCCCTCCTCTTCCACTGCAACTCCCAGCACCCCTCCCTCTTCCACTGCAACTCCCAGCACACCTCCCTCTTCTATTGCAACTCCCAGCACCCCTCCCTCTTCTGCTGCAACTCCCAGCACCCTCCCTCTTCTGCTGCAACTCCCAGTACCCCTCCCTCTTCTGCTGCAACTCCCAGAACCCCTTCCTCTTCTGCTGCAACTCCCAGCACCCCTCCCTCTTCTGCTGCAACTCCCAGCACCTCTTCTGCTGCAACTCCCAGCACCCCTCCCTCTTCTGCTGCAACTCCCAGCACCCCTCCCTCTTCTGCTGCAACTCCCAGCACCCCTCCCTCTTCTGCTGCAACTCCCAGCACCCCTCCCTCTTCTGCTGCAACTCCCAGCAGCCCTCCCTCTTGTATTGCAACTCCCAGCACCCCTTCTGCTTCCTTTAACACTGCAACTCCCAGCACCCGCTCCTCTTGCACTGCAACTCCTAGTACTTTCTTCCTCTTGTGCTGCAGCTCTCAGCATCCCCTTCCTCTTGCACAACTCCCAGCATCTCCCTTGTCTTGCACTACAACTCCCAGCGCCTTTTTCCGCTTGCACTACAACTCATATATTTATATATAGTGATCATATCCCCTTATATATTTATATATAGTGATCATATCCCCCTTATATATTTATATATAGTGATCATATCCCCTTATATATTTATATATAGTGATCATATCCCCCTTATATATTTATATATAGTGATCATATCCCCTTATATATTTATATATAGTGATCATATCCCCCTTATATATTTATATATAGTGATCATATCCCCTTATATATTTATATATAGTGATCATATCCCCCTTATATATTTATATATAGTGATCATATCCCCTTATATATTTATATATAGTGATCATATCCCCCTTATATATTTATATATAGTGATCATATCCCCTTATATATTTATATATAGTGATCATATCCCCTTATATATTTATATATAGTGATCATATCCCCTTATATATTTATATATAGTGAATGATCATATCCCCCTTATATATTTATATATAGTGATCATATCCCCTTATATATTTATATATAGTGATCATATCCCCTTATATATTTATATATAGTGATCATATCCCCCTTACATATTTATATATAGTGATCATATCCCCTTATATATTTATATATAGTGATCATATCCCCCTTAACTGTCTCTTCTCCAGTGTAACCAACCCCAACATGCCTGTCTCTATAACTGATCCTGTATGTATATACACATAGGTGCTACCACAAGAGGTTTGGGTCCAGTACATGTGACTCTGGTTTCTTGACTTTCACATCACTTACATTGTCCCCTCACTTCCCATTAGGTCCTCGTTTGCCCATCACAATGCCAGCGCTACTGGAGAGACCCAAACTGTCCAACACGATGGCCCGGGCACTGCACAAACACGTCATGATGGAGAGGGAGCGCAAGAGGCAGGGTAAGTTTTCTTTTGGACACTTGTCTTAAATAATATTATTAATAATATAACCTCTTTATAATGGCTCACATTATTATACAGTACCTGGTGGAAAGACTGACATACATACTGTGTGTAGGAAGTAATGGATTATATATATACTGTGTGTAGGACGTAATGGGTGATATATATACTGTGTGTAGGAAGTAATGGGTGATATATATATTGTGTGTAGGAAGTAATGGATTATATATATACTGTGTGTAGGAAGTAATGGGTGATATATATATTGTGTGTAGGAAGTAATGGATTATATATATACTGTGTGTAGGAAGTAATGGATTATATATATACTGTGTGTAGGAAGTAATGGATTATATATATACTGTGTGTAGGAAGTAACGGGTGATATATATATTGTGTGTAGGAAGTAATGGGTGATATATATACTGTGTGTAGGAAGTAACGGGTGATATATATATTGTGTGTAGGAAGTAATGGATTATATATATACTGTGTGTAGGAAGTAATGGGTGATATATATACTGTGTGTAGGAAGTAATGGATTATATATATACTGTGTGTAGGAAGTAATGGGTGATATATATACTGTGTGTAGGAAGTAATGGGTGATATATATACTGTGTGTAGGAAGTAACGGGTGATATATATACTGTGTGTAGGAAGTAATGGATTATATATATACTGTGTGTAGGAAGTAATGGATTATATATATACTGTGTGTAGGAAGTAATGGGTGATATATATATTGTGTGTAGGAAGTAATGGATTATATATATACTGTGTGTAGGAAGTAATGGGTGATATATATATTGTGTGTAGGAAGTAATGGATTATATATATACTGTGTGTAGGAAGGAGAGGCTGTCATTGGCTGTGGGGAAGGAAGGGCATCACAAGTGCCAGTACATTGAGTCTCCAAATCTCTTGCCCCTGGGCTACTTCAGCTTTACATGGAAAAAGATGTATCTGCCCAGCTACAAGTTCCTGATTATATAGTGAATAAAGTACCCCCTTTTGTAAAATATAAGGATATTATTAGTTACCGAGGAGTTACATGACCATATAAAAACACGAGGCCGAAGGCCGAGTGTTTTTATACAGGTCATGGAACTCCGAGGTAACTTCTAATATCCTCATATTTTACAACTGGGGGTACTTTATTTATTATAATACACAAATTTTAGTGAGTCATGTGACAGAAATGACATCACTACTCACCGTTTATAACTGATGACATCACTACTCACCGTTTATAAGGATATAATTTACAGGATATTCATGGCTTTTGTGTATTATAATCACGTATTTGATACCCCAGACTGGGGCTCCTATAAGCAGAAAACTGCTCCTCCCTGGGGTACTTTTTAGTCGGCACCACTCAGTGATCTCCTTCTTGCTTTTTCCTTGTGTCTCTCTACTGCTCATGTATCAGCCATGGACATGAAAGTATTGGAGATGGGGATGACTCTATGGTGGACACTGAAAAGTATTCACCAGTCTGTCAGCTCATTGCCTCACCTACAATAATCCTGGAAGATTAAGTAAAGAGGTTTGGCCATCACACATCTGAGCCCTTCTTAGGGTTAAATCGATGTAGTCCTGGGCCATTGTTACTTTAAGGAGTTCTACTTCCTTTGCTCTTCCTCCTGAGTCGCCCAGTTTCTTCCAGGTAACTGTATTGTGTGGGGTTATTGAATAGGAAACCTTCATCAACTGTACATAGATGGGAAGCAGTTTAACACTTCTGCTTTCTCTTTGTTTCCTTCAACTAATTTTCCTGCCTCCAAATTTCTTAACTTTCTTTAAACTTCTCCTGTAGTATTCTTCTAGAAATTCTCTGTCACATACCCACTTACACTATCCTCGCCCACCAATGCACCAATGGGGAAGCTTCACTAAATACATGAGCAATTTCTAGATGGGATGTTCCTAGGGCCAGTGGGATGTGCCTAGTGCTGTTGGGTTGTTCTTAGGACTAGTGGGGTGTTCGTAGGACCAGTGGGGATTTCCTAGGGCCAGTGGGTTGTTCCTTGGGCCAGTGGGGTTTTCCTAGGGCCAGTGGGGTTTTCCTAGGGCCAGTGGGTTGTTCCTTGGGCCAGTGTGGTGTTCCTAGGGCCAGTGGGGTGTTTGTAGGGCCAGTGGGGTGTTTGTAGGGCCAGTGGGGCGTTTGTAGGGCCAGTGGGGTGTTTGTAGGGCCAGTGGGGTGTTCCTAGGGCCAGTGGGGTGTTCCTAGGGCCAGTGGGGGTGTTCCTAGGGCCAGTGGGGTGTTCCTAGGGCCAGTGCGGTGTTATTTTGGGGCAGTGGGGTGTTATTTTGGGGCAGTGGGGTGTCTGTTGGAAACATATCCCTTAGTTGTGACTTTTACAATGTCTGTTTGGCAGAGGAGGAGGAGGTGGACAAGATGATGGAGCAGAAGTTGAGAGATGAACAGGAGAGGAGGAGGAAGAAGGAGATGGAAGAGAGGATGTCCTTGGAGGAGACCAGGGAACAGGTGAACCACTAAGGGGAGAGATGGCAGTACAGGGCTGAGGCTGGGCAGGGCTACTGATAATCTGGTGCCAGTATAGTGATATGTAGGACAAGTGACATGGGAAGTCTTCATGGGAAGTGATGTCATGAGCAAGTCCAGTAGGTGCTGAAGGGGTAACAGCAAGAGATGCCAGAGGTTCTGGCCAAGCGATGTAATGGCAGTACCACTCTAACCTAATAGCACTAACTCTGTGTCCCTGCAGATCATGAAGCTCCAGGATAAACTGAATTCACTACAGGAGGAGAAGCACCAACTGTTCCTGCAACTGAAGAAGGTTCTTCATGAGGAGGAGAAGAGGAGAAGAAAGGAGCAGAGGTGAGGGAGGGAATGGTGTCTCTGTGTAAGGTGAAGACTGTGTGGGGTCCAGAAGGAACCTAGGGGCAAATTCACTATGATTCGTAGTTGCGCCAGCGTCCGCTTCGCCGCACTTCGCCAGGCGTATTATTGCCAGCGCTACGCAAATTCACTAAAATCCGAAGTTGCGCTCAGGGGAAGCGTAAGGTTGCGAAGTTGCATTAGCGTTAATTCGCCAAGCAAAGCGAAGTTACGCTAGCGATGCTTAATTTGCATACGGCGCCAAATTGAAGTTACAATGGAGGTACAGGTAGCATCACTACACAAGCCTGGGAAACCTTCAAAACAGCAAATAAAATGTTTATTTTGCCCTACACATGTGCCCACTGTATAGTTAAGTTGCCATGAGTTAGGGAATTTAGGGGGGAAGGAGGGGAGCCCCAAAAATTTTTCGATCTTTTTCAGCCTATCACCCATAAAAAAAGAAAAAACGCTTGGGACTTAGAAAATTTTTTAACTTTTTTTGAAGCAGTCCCTATCTACTCTATTGCACTTTGCCTGGTCTGAGGTGGCGAAGGAAGTCTGACGTAAAAGGTAGCGTTCAGAATAATTCGCGCGTCAGTGAATTTGCGTAGTTATGTCCTTGCTCAAATTCGCCAGGCGTAAGGGTGCAAAGTAACACTAGCGAATTAATGCTAGCGTTAGGCGCTTCGTCCTTTAGTGAATTTGCCCCCTAGAGAGAACAGAACATGGGGAGGAGACTGAGGAAGCATCAGATGTAAGGGGGTGGAGACTGAGTAAAGATCAGAGGTAATGGGGTGGAGACTGAGGAAGGATCAGAGGTGAAGTGAAAAGAGATGGGAAAATGGAAGCTGAGAAAGAGACAGAGCTGAGTGGGAGACTGAAGAAGGAGCATAGCTGGGGGAGAAGATTGTGGAAGGAGGAGCCATGAGGGGTAGGGTGAGGGGAGGATCATGCCATTGTTATGCTCAGACACATTGTTGGGTATGTGGCACATAGGCAAAGGAGTGAGTTTATTGTGCAGTTTGCAGTGACTAGGGTCAGACTTACCAGCCACACTTGCCCTGATGGAGGCAGGTAACATATAGTGGTGCTGTGTAGAAACAAAACATAGTTGCAAGTATTGGTTCCTGCTCAAGGAATAATAGTTTGGTTCAGAGGTCGCTTCATAGTGCTCCCCACATGCACCTCTCTGTGATTGGTCGAGTAATCTTGCTCACACTCTGTCATGTGACTCCCAGCTGTCTTTGCTGTTAGTGCAGAAGAGAATGGCAAAAGTAAGACCCCGTATAGTGAGCGCCCCCACATGCAAATGCTTAATACTAGAGGTACCACGATACAGTGCCCATGTGATCTGTACAGTCTCAGTCATCTCTTCTCTTTATCTCTTCTTCCGTGTCCCAGGGTTGTTGTGCCCCGTCATTAGCAAGTCTATTCATCCATAAATATGCTAATAGTCTTATAGTAGTCAACTGTCATAGTAATTATCCATTACACTGTTTTACTTCCCCTTTATCTTTCCCCACAGTGACCTAACAACCCTGGCATCAGCTGCGTATACTCAGGGCATGGTCATGCACACGGGAGCCCACCTCATTAATATGCAAGGTAAGTGACTCCTCATTAATATGCAAGGTAAGTGACTCCTCATTAATTGCAAAGTAAGCGACTCCTCGTTAATATGCAAAGTAAGTGACTCCTTATTAATATGCGAGGTAAGTGACTCCTCGTTAAGTAGGGATCCACATTACTCTGTGCTGCGGTTTAGCCATATACAATACTCAGCAATGGGGCAACAGCAGGTTATTATATTATTAGTACCCAACCCCTCCCCCGTGCCAGTAATCTGCTGCCCTATATTGGGAGAGTGGTTATCAGCTGCCCAATCCTGGGGGGGTGACTTAGCTCCAGTATGGCCGACGCCAGAGCACAGTTGATAGTATAAAGGGATTTATACTTACGATAAATGTTTCTCTAGTCGGCCCTCCTGTCAGTGCAGACGTATGGGTTATGTCCAGGTTCACCTCTGGAGGCAGGACAGAAGAATTGGTCTCTTGGCCCCTCCCTCAGGATATATAGGCTCCACCTCTGTTCCTCAGTTCTGTTATAAAGCTCAGTGAGGTGGTTGAAGAGACAGCAGGATATGAAGGAAGGTCAAGAGACAAGAGTAGGAATAAATAGAGATAGAGAGACAAGAGAATAGAGTCCTCATACCCATACTAAAATCAGCCTGGGTGGGACTTACTGGCAGTGCAGACGTATGGGACGTTCCAAAGCTGTCCCTCAATAATTTGGGTGGGTATAGACTGATTTTAACCCATATGAATTTCAAACATGTCGCTCAGCAACTGTAGCTTGCAAAACTTTACGGCCAAACACGGCCGATGCAGAAGCAAAAACGTGTAAGTGGTAAAACTTAATAAAAGTGTTGGGCGAAGCCCCCGTAGCTGCCTTGCAGATTTGTTGTGGCGTAGCTAAATTCTGGAGAGCCCACGAGGTGCTCTGTGCTCTGGTACAGTGGGCTACCACTCTGAACGGTTTCTGTTTGTGACTGAGCAGGTAGGCTTGGTTGATAGTCTCTACGAGCCACCTGGCAATAGTGCGTTTGGACACAGCTAGGCCTTTGTGTGCGGGTGAGTAGGAAATCAAAAGCGAATCCGAGCACCGAAACTCAGCCGTTTGTTGTTTGTAAATCCGAATTGCCCTCACAACGTCCAGCTTGTGAAGTTGACCTTCTTTGGCATTATGTGGATTCGGACAGAATAAGGGAAGAACTATGTCCTGATTAAAGGGGACCTGTCACCCTAAGAAATAATTTCAAATTCTTTTCCTTCATGTTGGTTGAGCAAAATAAACTTTACTTACACTGTATTTATTATTTACATTTTGTTTCCTTCTGTCTTGGAATTATACAGTCATAGCAAGCAGGCAGCAGCCATTTTGTGGACACGGTTATTAAGGGAAATTGTGTATCACCCCAAAATCTTGTGTATGCACCAGAATGGGGGACCTGATGTCCATGTGCAGTGCCCTACACAATTATAGAGCCTGAGGAGGGAAGGGAGAATGTAAGGAGAGCAGTGACATGTAGGAAGTGGTGAATGGAAAGTGAAAGTAATTGACTGCCACTCCTCTATGCCACAGGCATAGAGGCGGGCAGGTAATATTTGATTGACAGTTTAGATATTTAAACACCTTTATAACAGGTATGGATGTTTTAATGAAAAAAAATTTGGGGTTTTATATTTAATTTGCAAAGGACTTTCATTATGCAGCTTTTTATGTGTAGGTGACAGGTCCACTTTAATATGAAAAGCCGAGACGACTTTAGGGAGTAAACCAGGAACTGTCCGAAGAACAACCTTGTCGTTATGAACAACCAGCCAAGGTTCCTTATGGGACAACGCCGCTATCTCAGACTCTCTTGGCTGAAGTGATCACAATGAGAAAGGCAACCTTAAGAGTCAACCATCGTAGGTCACAGCTGTGAAGAGGTTCAAAAGGCTGATAAAACCAATGTGAGATCCCAAGGGGGTGTAGGGTTCCGAAAGGGAGGCCTGGCCCTCAATGCCCCTTGGAAAAACTGTTGGATATCCGGATGATCTGCCCATTTCACTTGGAATAGAATAGAGAGGGCAGATACGTGAGCCTTAAGAGTGCTAGGTGCCAAACCCTTTGCAAAACCTGCAGCAAGGAAGTCAGTAATAATCTGTGACGTGCTATTTTCCCACAACTGCTGATGGTTGGAGCACCAGCCAATGAACGTCTTCCAAACTTTGTAGTAAGCTTTGGCTGTAGTCTTTTTACGTGCTAGCAGCAGAATATCTATCGCCGCTGGGGAAAACCCCCGTTGGGACCACAACTTGGTCTCAAGTGCCAGGCCGTCAAACGCAACAGAGGCAGATTGGGGTGTCACACTGGTCCCTGCAGGAGAAGGTCGGACCGCATGGGCAGTCTCCAGGGTCTGGAAATGGACATGCTGATTAGATCTGAGTACCACAGTCTGTTGGCCCAGTCCGGAGCAATTAGGATAGTGGTCGTCCCTTCCTGTTTGATTTTGGCAATGATTCTGGGTAGAATCGGAAGTAGTGGGAAGGCATAGACCTTGTGAAAGTTCCAGGGAATCACTAAGGCATCTGTGAACGCTGCTCTTGCATCTTTGGTTCTGGAGCAATAACATGGAACTTTGAAATTGTGTTGGGATGCCAGAATGTCGATGTCTGGTACCCCCCACTTGTTGGTGATTTGGGAGAATACCTCGGGATGTAAACTCCATTCCCCCTGGTCCAGTGTTTGTCTGCTGAGTAAGTCGGCTTCCCAATTGAGGACTCCTGGAATAAACACTGCCGAGATGGCCGGAACATGGAGTTCGGCCCATGTCAGGATCTTTGTCGCCTCCAGCATCGCTTGCTTGCTGCGGATTCCCCCTTGCTTGTTGACGTAGGCTACTGCCGTGGCATTGTCTGACTGAATCCTGACTGGGTGCGCACGGAGGAGGCTGGACCAGCCCTGAAGGGCCAACATAATTGCTCGAAGTTCCAGTACATTGATTGGTAGTCGGGACTCTTGGAGGTCCCAGCGACCTTGTAGAGTGTGTTCACGATAAACAGTCCCCCAGCCGAACAGGCTGGCATCGGTTGTCACAACTTCCCACTTGACTGGAGCCCAACTTTTGTCCGATTGTAGGTGAATTCTGTTGGTCCACCAATAGAGGCTGCTCCTGGTGTGAGGAGAGATGGGAATGGTTTGTTGAAGATCCTGATGATCTTTGTTCCAGCACTGCAAAAAATTGCGTTGTAGAGGACGCAGATGAAATCTGGCGAACGGAACTGCTTCGAGAGCTGATACCATGAACCCTAAGAGCTGAAGGCAATCGCCGGCCATCACTGTGGTTTGTTGTAGAAGTTTCGTAGTATTGTTGACAAGATTGTTGATCTTGTCCTCGGGAAGTTGTACAGTGTTTGGAGTCGAATTGTAGACCCAAAAAGGTTATGCTCTGGGAAGGAAGGAGTGAGCTTTTTCAGTGGTTTATCAGCCAACCGTGTTGTGAAAGAGTTTGCAGGGTGATCTCCATGTCCCTGACAGATTGCTCCTGAGTCGTTGCTTTGAGTAGTAGATCGTCTAGATATGGTAACACATGAATCCCCATTGTCCTCAAGTGAGCGATCAATGGTGCAAGCACCTTGGTAAACACTCTTGGAGCTGTACAAAGTCCGAACGGGAGAGCTACAAACTGGAAGTGTTGGTCGTCGACTGCAAAACGGAGAAAGGGTTGAGAACTGGGGTGGATGGGAACATGGAGGTACGCATCCTGGAGGTCGATCGACGTCAGGAAGCAGTCGGGTTCCATGAAGGCTATGGCCGACCTGATCGACTCCATTTTGAATTTTTGGTTGTGAATGAATAGATTCAACCTCTTGAGGTTCAGTACTGGCCGGAAGGACCCTTCTTTTTTTGAGACCAGGAAGAGATTGGAATAGAATCCTTTGAATTTTTGAAGTTGTGGCACAGGAACGATAACTTGTGATTGTTGTAGGTCCAGGACGGCTTGCTTTAAGGCTTGTCGTTTGTGTGGAGGCACCACGGATGGAACGAATTTTCTTGGAGGCAACATGGTAAAATGAATTCTGTAGCCATTCTGGATAATTTGCAGAACCCAATTGTCTAGAACGTGTGTTTCCCAGCATGACAGGAAGTTTGACAATCAACCTCCTACTTTGGATGCTGGGTCGTGGTGGGGGCAGTCAGGTAGAGGTGGGTTTGGTGGTGGTAGGCTTCCTGTGCCTACCTGGTTGTTGCCACTGCGTCTTATTACGCCTTGCACCTTGGTCTGAGCCGGTGTTACGAAAGTTAGGTGAGCGAAAGGAACGAAAATTGCGGTTAGGAGTGGACCATGTCCACCTATTGGTGGATCTGTTGGGTTGATCCATGTGCCCTCTTTTTCCTGGTGGAAGGAAAGTACTCTTCCCACCTGTGACTTCCGTGATGATTTGCTTGAGATCAGGGCCGAACAAGGACTCACCAGTATAGTACAGTTTCAAGAGCTTATTCTTAGAGGCGGTATCCCCTGACCAGTGACGAAGCCAGAGAGCTCGTCTGGGCATCACCGAATTTGTGGAAGATCTTGCTGCTAGCCGAATAATTTCTAACGATGCATCGGCTAAAAAGGAAAGGGCAGTGTTAAGTCTACTCATGTCCCCTACTAACTCCTGGGCTGAAGTAGGAGGGTTCTGGGCAATTTCTTGTGCCCAATGTCTAGCTGTGTGAGCAAGGCCTGCTGCTGCTGTGGCTGGTCTGAGGATTGCCGCCGTTTGAGAGTATGCTCGTTTGAGTGAAGACTCTAATTTTCTCTCCATGGGGTCTTTAAATGCGGACTCTTCAGTTGGTAGTGTCGTTTGTTTGGAGAGTCTGGAAATGGCCGAATCTACCCTAGGAGGCTTATCCCATACTTTGCGCTGTTCCTCCGGAACAGGGTAGGTATCGTAAAAATGTTTCGATAAGTTAAAACGGCGGTCAGGTTGTGACCATTCTGTATCAATAGTTTTAGTGATGGATGTAAAAATAGGAAATGCACGGGATTTCTTTTATGGACCCCCAGCACCTTATCTGCCTTTGAGACTGTCACAGTTTCATCTTTTATTTCTAAAGTTGCCATCATCTCCCTCAGGAGTTTCTTGAGGTTTAGCAAAAGTAGGTTGTTCAGTGTCTGAATCACTCTGTGAATCTGAGCTGAACTCCCCTGATTCTGGTGCAACTGAGTCCAAACAAGACATGGCATCTATGCGGGAGGAAGGACCTGCCTCAGAATCTGAAGCATCAGGTGGGGAGTCCAGTGCCTTGCGCTTAGTGCTGTTGTTGGAAAGTGGGAGGCTGAAGTACAGTCTTTACCCATTCTAAGAATTCCCCTAGTTGTGGAGGGACTGGTGGTGCTGCGCTGCCGGTTGTTGGTGTATGAGGCAAAGAATTATCATTACTGTGTAATTCCAACAAGGGTGAATTATTATTTGTGAGCTGTTGAGGAGACAGGATGGGCGGCTCCATGGGGCTGCAGTCAGTACATGGATTGTGACTTATGAAGTGTATACTTACATTTCTTGCACTTGGCCCCTTTGACAGGCTTTTTAGCTGGTTTCTTAACAGATTTAGCAGCCTGTATATCCTCCCTGAGTTCTCTTAAGGAGTCTGACCTCTCCATATTATAGAAATATGATGCCTTTACCAGATACTGTTGGCTGTAGAAGCTGGTGGCTGCTGAGATGCTGCTCCTTGTACTTAACTGTGATACTGGAAACGCCAGAAGGGGTAGAACAGACTGCGCGCCCTGTAGCTACGTGCTCGTGGTAAAACAAAATGGCGGTGATGACGTCATCGCGCTGCACCATATATGGAGAGCCGCATGTGCACGACCAAGGCGCGCCAAGACGCACTGTGATAGCGTCACCATTGAATGGCGCGCTCACCACGCAGCCTGATCACAGAATGGCCTGGGTCAGGATAAGTAAGACACTAGCAGGGAATGAGAGGTATAGTGCAAAGCTGGATAGGGGGCTGATTGAGGCAGCGCCAGTCCACTTGCTGTAATTGACAGCAAGGAGGGATAGACAGGCTAAGGAGATAGCCAAATAGAGCCCCATGGTTTGTGGCCTCCTGATTCCACTCGCTGCAAACTGCCAGCAAAGGGAGATAGGCATACCAGTGAGGAGACAGCCAAACTGAGCCCCATGGTTTGTGGCCTCCTGATTCCACTCACTGCAAACTGCCAGCAAGGTGGGAGCAGGCACAGTGCTGGTATATTGCACTGGATATATCCATAGGATGTGTGCTCAATATTCCACTTGCTGCAATATGCCAGCAAGGAGGGAACAAACAAATGTTGGGAGACAGCACTGCATGCCTCCATCTGTAAAGGAAAATAAAAACGTAGCAATGAGATTCTATCCTTCACCTCCAAGGCAGGACAAAAGAACTGAGGAACAGAGGTGGAGCCTATATATCCTGAGGGAGGGGCCAAGAGACCAATTCTTGTGTCCCGCCTCCAGAGGTGAACCTGGACATAACCCATACGTCTGCACTGACAGGAGGGCCGATTAGAGAAATATGGTTTTATTAAGTTGTGATAGAAGCTTTTTGGCTGCTGTAACTGTTGTATGGATTTGTGCACAGCAGGTTCCCCATAATGAAGAACTTAGGCAGCCTATTGGTTCTCTTGTGATCTCTGCTTTATTTTATCCAATGATTTTGTGTCTCTCAGGCAGCCCAGGAGGACATTCCCGAAACACCACTCTCATGTCTGATCGAGCCAAGCAGATGTTTGGACCCCCAGTCATTGCTGTGAGTCAATTAGATCTCATTTACTCCGCCCCTTTACCAGTTTGGAGAAGGGGGTTCAAGTGCAGGTTGTGTTATGGAAAAAGTATTGGATAAATGGGGGATTATTAGTAGATGAGGTTAAGTACAGACTGTTACACAGATATTAGATAAGTATTGATGATATTTATCATACCTATTTGTGTCCCTCCTCAGGGGCACCACTACTCTTCCCAGACATCCTTCAGCCCAACAGCAGCAGAACACGGCCAGTATCAGAGCAGCCCATCCAGCCACGGCCCTTATACTGTAAGCCAATCACAGCACAGCTTTGCAGCAGGACAGGCTGGCCCAGTTAACTATGCAGGGAGTCAGCCAATAAGAGGTAAGAAGGGCGGCGGCCTGCCCTGCTCTCCCTGAGTTATTTCATTTTATATATATATATATATATATATATACACCTGTTATTTTCATTACACAAATGTTTATTTTGCTTTCACACATTCTTTTACTGTGCATTGGCTGAGCTCTGTATAAACAAGCCCCTGTCACACTGTCTTGTGAATTTTGGATTATAATAAGCAGAAGTGCATTATGCAGTGCTGACTCCCCCTGGCATTAGTGTGGAAGGGTCCACTTACCTGATGCCCCTTCTCTGCTCAATATAAAGAGGCCCAGTTGCCCACCCTGCCTCTGGGCAAAGGGAATGTATGGGGTTTATTTGGGTTTTTACTGTTCCCCTGTCTGTATTGCTGCTCCAATAGAAGCCTGAGAGTGTGCCTTAACCCTCCGTGTGCTGAAAGGAACAGAGCTGAATGTTAATTAACCATTTGACTGTGTGTGTAAATAACATTAACCCTTTCATTGCTGGTGATTTGGTACAAAGTACCTCTTTCACTGCTGTTACAGTGGGTGGGGGGGTGTTGATGTATGACAGAGTGAGAGTAATAAGACTTTGTGGGTTTTGGGGTATCAGGGCTGATTTGGGGTGTGCAATTGCACTAAGAGATAAAATGTTTAACCCCTTACAGCTGGGTCTGAGGTGGTGCCTCCGTAACATAGACCAAACATGGAGGAGCTTCAGTTTCCCTTTATTACAACACAAAGGCCATAGATACAATATTAACCCCTCTCCCTTCACGTGTATCTCTCTCCCTCTGTGTGTGCAGGTCCCTCTGCCTTCCAGACAATGCAGTACCTGTCCCATCAGCAGCCGGGGTACAGCATGCACAGTCACTATACTGGCGCCCACGCAGGTGAGTGGCCCCAACATTTCTCTCACTTCCCCTCCCACTGCCCATAGAGCCCAAATGGGTCAAATTCAGAGTCACGTCTAACCCCCGGCTCATCTAATTAGCAGGGTTGCCCTTGTGCCACGAGAGAGTCACGTCTAACCCCCAGCTCATCTCAGTAGATATCACAGGATTGTCCATGTGTCATAAAGAGTCACGTCTAACCCCCAACTCATCTCAGTAGATATCACAGGATTGTCCATGTGTCATAAAGAGTCACGTCTAACCCCCAACTCATCTCAGTAGATATCACAGGATTGCCCATGTGCCATAGAGATTAGATGTAGGTGACTTGGCTAGTAGAGTGACAAGTGTACTAATAAATGTACAAGAATAAAGTGGCTGTGACATCAGTAGTGTACCGTGACCTCCATGTGATCCGCGTCTCACACTCCATTTATAGTGCCCAACAGATGCTCTGCAACTTTCTATTTATATGGCCCAGACTTGATTGTGACTCAGTACAGCTTGTATTGCTACAGACACTTTATTGGCTCAATGGTGACTTCTGGGTACTGGGAATTCGTTAGAAACTTGATCTCAATTGTACCCCTGTCATTTCCTCCAACCAGTTCTTCAGTGTAACATCCAGTAATTACTGTGTATTGCTGACATTCCCTCCATACTTTCCCATGTCTCTATGCCTCCTTCATGATTTCTCTATGCCTTTTTCCTGATGATTCTATGCCTCCTTCCTGGTATCTCTATGCCTTCTTCCTGTCTCTTTTATGCCTCCTTCCTGGTATCTCTATGCCTTCTTCCTGTTGTTTCTATGCCTCCTTCCTGGTATCTCTATGCCTTCTTCCTGTCTCTTTTATGCCTCCTTCCTGGTATCTCTATGCCTTCTTCCTGTTGTTTCTATGCCTCCTTCCTGGTATCTCTATTCCTTCTTCCTGTCGTTTCTATGCCTCCTTCCTCGTATCTCTATGCCTCCTTCCTGTCGTTTCTATGCCTCCTTCCTGGTATCTCTATGCCTCCTTCCTGGTATCTCTATGCCTTCTTCCTGTTGTTTCTATGCCTCCTTCCTGGTATCTCTATTCCTTCTTCCTGTCGTTTCTATGCCTCCTTCCTCGTATCTCTATGCCTCCTTCCTGTCGTTTCTATGCCTCCTTCCTGGTATCTCTATGCCTCCTTCCTGTCTCTTTTATGCCTCCTTCCTGGTATCTCTATGCCTCCTTCCTGTCTCTTTTATGCCTCCTTCCTGGTATCTCTATGCCTCCTTCCTGTCTCTTTTATGCCTCCTTCCTGGTATCTCTATGCCTCCTTCCTGTCGATTCTATTCCTCCTTCCTGTCGTTTCTATGCTCAACTCCTGTCTCTCTCTCTCTATTTTCTGATATTTCCAGAATTCTCTTCCCTTCTGTGTGTTTCTTGTTGGCTGTCTCTCCATTCCCACTGACACTCTTTCCCTAGTTCCTTCCCTCTGACCCACAGACTGGCTCTCTTCTTGCGCTCTCGCCTGTTCATGTTGCTGTCTCTCTCAGGTTTCATGCCCACCAGCACCGGGATCCCCCTGCAGAAGCAACTGGAACATGCCAACCAGCAATCTGGATTCACTGACTCGGTGAGTGCCAACATCTTCTCCCTTCCCCTCTCCTAAAGCAAAACAGTGGGCTGCTATGAGAATTTTTTATCTTGCTGCAAAAACACCCAGAAATGGGCAGCTGTCTTTCTAGTTACTGACCTTATAAAGCTGCTAATAGTCACTGGGCAAGATGGAGGAGACCTTAGGTACAAGTGAGATCCTGGAGGCCAGACACAAGTCAAGATGCTAATAGTCACTGGGCAAGATGGAGGAGACCTTAGGTACAAGTGAGATCCTGGAGGCCAGACACAAGTGAAGCTGCTAATAGTCACTGGGCAAGATGGAGGAGACCTTAGGTACAAGTGAGATCCTGGAGGCCAGACACAAGTGAAGCTGCTAATAGTCACTGGGCAGGGTGGAGCAGACCTTAGGTACAAGTGAGATCCTGGAGGCCAGACACAAGTGAAGCTGCTAATAGTCACTGGGCAAGATGGAGGAGACATTAGGTACAAGTGAGATCCTGGAGGCCAGACACAAGTGAAGCTGCTAATAGTCACTGTACAGGGTGGAGCAGACCTTAGGTACAAGTGAGATCCTGGAGGCCAGACACAAGTGAAGCTGCTAATAGTCACTGGGCAAGATGGAGCAGACCTTAGATAGAAGTGAGTTCCTGGAGGCCAGACACAAGTGAAGCTGCTAATAGTCACTGGGCAGGGTGGAGAATGCCTTAGGTACAAGTGAGATCCTGGAGGCCAGACACAAGTGACGCTGCTAATAGTCACTGGGCAGGGTGGAGAATGCCTTAGGTACAAGTGAGATCCTGGAGGCCAGACACAAGTGACGCTGCTAATAGTCACTGGGCAAGATGGAGGAGACCTTAGGTACAAGTGAGATCCTGGAGGCCAGACACAAGTGAAGCTGCTAATAGTCACTGGGCAAGATGGAGCAGACCTTAGATAGAAGTGAGTTCCTGGAGGCCAGACACAAGTGAAGCTGCTAATAGTCACTGGGCAGGGTGGAGAATGCCTTAGGTACAAGTGAGATCCTGGAGGCCAGACACAAGTGAAGCTGCTAATAGTCACTGGGCACAAATAACTCACAGATAACTTTTGTGTCATCCTAGTCCACCCTACGTCCCATGCACCCCCAGGCTCTGCAGACTCTCCTTCCCACACCGCAGATAACCGTGCCAATGCAGCCAGCCAAAGTAAGTCTGCTCATTCACCAAACAGCTAGCATTACCTTGGGCACAATGATTGGCATCTCACACTGATTAAAACTGGGTTCAGCTTGATGGAGGTGCCTTTCTTCAAACTCAACAAGTGATTTACTATGTAGCATGTCAGCCTAACGCATATATGTTCTTCTCCACTAACTCTGTGGTGTCTCCGCCCACATTCATCTTTCCTAGGGACACAGATACCCCCAGTCAGTGTTGCATCTTGGTACATCTCACTACTCCCATCTGGTATTGCACATAAATTCACCCAATGCTCCACCTAGCTACAGCCACCCCCAAGAAATTCCTTCTCAGTACCCACCTAAACTAATCCCATGAGATTTCGCTCCCCAACCATCTAAACATGAGTTTCTTCCACTCAAGACAAGCACATTCTTCCCAGATACAGCCATGCACAAGAAGTTCATTACTAACTCCACCTAAGCTAATTACGTGCTTTTCTCCTCACCCATCTAAGCCAACAGAATGAGTTCCTTCACCCAAGCCAAGAACATGGAGTATCTTCCCTCTCCCACCCAAAGAACCACATAAAGTTCCTCCGTGGTCCATCCCCACAATTTATGTGCAATAAATAAACGTGGGAGCAGATTTCAGCTCCAGTGTGTTGCACAAACACTGCAATCCCACACAGCTAAGTTCCATACAGAGCACAAGAGAAAATGGAGCACCAACGGAGCCGATTATTGGTCCGTTAAAAAACAGAAATTTATTGAAAAATCAATAAAAATGGTAAAGGCATGCCCAGAACATTTTGTAGGCTGCCAAGCTTCTGAGGAAGTGCCCGGTAGTCACAAAACATGTAAAGCGGGCAGCCTACAATATGTATTTTTCTCGTGCCCCATATATGGAGAGTCTCACGTACACTTACCTAAGCCAATCACTTGGAGTTTCTGTCCCACCTATGAAATAAAGCCACACACATGGATATCCACTTATAGCCTTTTTTGAATGTACAGCAGGGAAAGTAAGTATTAAATGCATCTTTGGTTTTCTCAGTAAATCTATTTCCAATGTGGCTGTTGATACGAAATTGACACCAGATGTCCAAACAAATAAGTGAGGACTTACCCTGGTGGTCTAGTGGGCCGGAGGGGACGCCTGCCACGCTGCTCCTCTCTGTAAAAGTGCCGGCTTCCTTGTGGCGCGCATTTCCTATCCTCGTATGCGCATTGACACTGACGTCAGCACGCAGTGGCGCAAAATTCAAACACTATTTAAAGGGAATACTCTGAATAGCGCTTTGCCTGTTCTTGGTTCATCCTTGTGAGTTCCTGGGTGCTATTTCTGATAATCCTGATATTCTGATTCCTGTTTGTCCCCTGCCTGATTGACTATTCTGACTTCTGTGATCCTGACCCCTGCCTGGTAAACCGACTATTCTACACTCTGTAACCTGACCTGTGCCTGTTTTGACCACTCTTGATTGATCTCCCGGCTTTGACCCTTGCCTGTCTGACTCCATTTGAATTCTGCCCTCACCTACCCGGCCTATTTGACTACGTTTTCATCTAAATCCTTGAACTGTGACCTTTTGCCCAAATACTTTGCTTAACGATCGTGCCCCTCTGCTCGTCCAGAACCCTCGCTTGGCTCCTCTCTTAATAGGACCTTGCAGCATCCAATTAGCCGAGGGCTCCTCCCAAGGTTAAAGGCGGAAGCAAGAGCCAAGACCAGGGAGCTTAGCATTGGTTCTGGATTCTTCGTGACAAAATGAAGCTATGTCTAATAAAGTGGAATGACAGACGGAATAATGACGTATTTAATACTAAGAAATAAAACCTTTGTTAGTAATGACTTCAAGCCTCCTTTATGGAGAAACTAGTTGCATTGCTCAGTTGGGATTTTGGCCCATTCTTCCACACAAATGGTCTTCAAATCTTGAAGGTTCCAGGGCCTCTTCTATGAACTCTGATCTTCAGTTATTTCCATAGATTTTCAATTGGATTCAAGTCGGGTGATTGACTGGGCCATTGTAGCAGCTTTATTTTCTTTCTCTGAAACCAAGTTTCCTTGTTTGGGATGATTGTCTTGGTGAAATGTCCACCCGTGTTTCATCTTCAGCATCCCAGTACATGTCCTGGTACATTTCTCCATTCATCTTTCCTTCAATTGAAGTCTGCCAGTACCATACGCTGAAAAACAGCCCCACACCATGATGATCCCACCTCCAAACTTCACAGTTGCTATGGTGTTTTTGGAGTGTTGTGAAGTGCCATTTCTACTCCAAACATGATGTGTGCAATGACATCCAAAGAGTTCAGTTTTGGTCTGACATGGTGAGGGTACATAGAGGCCATGTTGGTTGAATGCATATGTGTAGTTTGAAACAACTGTTCATTCAAGTTCTTTCTGAAGTTCTCCACCAGTGATCCTTGGCTCTTGGACAACTTTTCTGATTACTCTTGTGACTGCTCTGTCAGAGACCTTGCGAGGAGCACCTGGTCTTGGCTGGTTTAGGGTGAAATGAAGTTCTCTCCACTTCTGGATTGTGGCCCCAACGCTGCTCCCTGGAACATTCAGAAATACGTCTGTAACCTATGCCATTAGTATGTTTTGTAACAATAAAGTTGTGAAGGTCTTGAGGGAGCTCTTTGCTTTTACCCATCATGAGATGCTTCTTTAGTGATACCTTGCTAATGAGAAACCTTTTCATAGGCCATCAGTTAGGACTAAACCAACTGATCTTAGGTGGCAGGATTGATTTCTATAGACACATTTCAGCAGGTTTCTTGGCTTCCCAGGCCTTTTTGCACCTCCTTTTCTTCACGTGTTCAATACTTATTCCCTGAATCATTCCACTTTATTACACATCAATTATGGACTTATTTCTTTTGATTTCTTTGTGTGGATTACTTGGGTAGCTAATGACATCTGGTATCAATTTCATGGCAATAGCCCCATTAGAAATAGATTTACTGAGAAAACCGTTAACGTGTTCAATACTTATTTTCCCTGCTGTATGAGAGCTTGCTTGTCCTGCAAAGGTTTAGGAAAAGTGAAATGGCTGAACAATTGGTGCCACTGATGGAACAAACTTGCCTATCTGCTCTTCCATTAGTTACATCTTCTATAAGTGGACTTTGCACAGTATGTAATGTTTTATTTCTAATTCCTGTCACTTTGTTCTTTCCCTGACTCTCCTTACTTGCTCTCCTGCCATTCATCTCTCCTTGTTGCCCCTCCTACATCCCTCCCTCCTTGTTTTACCCATGTTCTTGCTCACTGCTCCACCGACATCTCTCCTACATCCCTCCCTCCTTACCTTCGTTCTTGCTCACTGCTGCACCGACATCTCTCCTACATCCCACCCTCATTGTTTTACCCTCGTTCTTGCTCACTGCTCCACCGATATCTCTCCTACATCCCTCCCTCCTTACCTTCGTTCTTGCTCACTGCTCCACCGATATCTCTCCTACATCCCTCCCTCCTTACCTTCATTCTTGCTCACTGCTGCACCGACATCTCTCCTACATCCCACCCTCATTGTTTTACCCTCGTTCTTGCTCACTGCTCCATCGACATCTCTCCTACATCCCACCCTCATTCTTTTACCCTCGTTCTTGCTCACTGCTGCACCGACATCTCTCCTACATCCCACCCTCATTGTTTTACCCTCGTTCTTGCTCACTGCTCCACCGACATCTCTCCTACATCCCTCCCTCCTTACCTTCGTTCTTGCTCACTGCTGCACCGACATCTCTCCTACATCCCACCCTCATTGTTTTACCCTCGTTCTTGCTCACTGCTCCACCGACATCTCTCCTACATCCCACCCTCATTGTTTTACCCTCGTTCTTGCTCACTGCTCCATCGACATCTCTCCTACATCCCACCCTCCTTACCCTCGTTCTTGCTCACTGCTCCACCGACATCTCTCCTACATCCCACCCTCCTTGTTTTACCCTTGTTCTTGCTCACTGCTCCACCGATATCTCTCCTACATCCATCCCTCCCTCCTTACCTTCGTTCTTGCTAACAGCTTCACCGACATCTCTCCTACATCCCACCCTCCTTACCTTCGTTCTTGCTAACAGCTTCACCGACATCTCTCCTACATCCCACCCTCCGTACCCTCGTTCTTGCTCACTGCTCCACCGACATCTCTCCTACATACCTCCCTCCTTGTTTTACCCTTGTTCTTGCTCACTGCTCCACCGACATCTCTCCTACATTCCACCCTCCTTGTTTTACCCTCGTTCTTGCTCACTGCTCCACCGACATCTCTCCTACATCCCACCCTCCTTGTTTTACCCTCATTCTTGCGCACTGCTCCACCGACATCTCTCCTACATCTCTCCCTCCTTGTTTTAACCTCGTTCTTGCTCACTGCTCCACTGACATCTCTCCTACATCCCACCCTCCTTGTTTTACCCTCGTTCTCACTCACTGCTCCACCGACATCTCTCCTACATCCCACCCTCCTTGTTTTACCCTCGTTCTTGCTCACTGCTCCACCGATATCTCTCCTACATCCCACCCTCCTTACCTTCGTTCTTGCTAACAGCTTCACCGACATCTCTCCTACATCCCACCCTCCTTACCCTCGTTCTTGCTCACTGCTCCACCGACATCTCTCCTACATCCCACCCTCCTTGTTTTACCCTCGTTCTTGCTCACTTCTCCACCGATATCTCTCCTACATCCCACCCTCCTTACCCTCGTTCTTGCTCACTGCTCCACCGACATCTCTCCTACATACCTCCCTCCTTGTTTTACCCTCGTTCTTGCTCACTGCTCCACCGACATCTCTCCTACATTCCACCGTCCTTGTTTTACCCTCGTTCTTGCTCACTGCTCCACCGACATCTCCTACATCCCACCCTTCTTGTTTTACCCTTGTTCTTGCTCACTGCTCCACCGACATCTCTCCTACATCCCACCCTCCTTGTTTTACCCTCGTTCTTGCTCACTGCTCCACCCACATCTCTCCTACATCTCTCCCTCCTTGTTTTAACCTCGTTCTTGCTCACTGCTCCACTGACATCTCTCCTACATCCCACCCTCCTTGTTTTACCCTCGTTCTCACTCACTGCTCCACCGACATCTCTCCTACATCCCACCCTCCTTGTTTTACCCTCGTTCTTGCTCACTGCTCCACCGATATCTCTCCTACATCCCACCCTCCTTACCTTCGTTCTTGCTAACAGCTTCACCGACATCTCTCCTACATCCCACCCTCCTTACCCTCGTTCTTGCTCACTGCTCCACCGACATCTCTCCTACATTCCACCCTCCTTGTTTTACCCTCGTTCTTGCTCACTGCTCCACCGACATCTCCTACATCCCACCCTTCTTGTTTTACCCTTGTTCTTGCTCACTGCTCCACCGACATCTCTCCTACATCCCACCCTCCTTGTTTTACCCTCGTTCTTGCTCACTGCTCCACTGACATCTCTCCTACATCTCTCCCTCCTTGTTTTACCCTCGTTCTTGCTCACTGCTCCACCGATATCTCTCCTACATCCCACCCTCCTTACCTTCGTTCTTGCTAACAGCTTCACCGACATCTCTCCTACATCCCACCCTCCTTACCCTCATTCTTGCTCACTGCTCCACCGACATCTCTCCTACATTCCACCCTCCTTGTTTTACCCTCGTTCTTGCTCACTGCTCCACCGACATCTCCTACATCCCACCCTTCTTGTTTTACCCTTGTTCTTGCTCACTGCTCCACCGACATCTCTCCTACATCCCACCCTCCTTGTTTTACCCTCGTTCTTGCTCACTGCTCCACTGACATCTCTCCTACATCTCTCCCTCCTTGTTTTAACCTCGTTCTTGCTCACTGCTCCACCGACATCTCTCCTACATCCCACCCTCCTTGTTTTACCCTCGTTCTTGCTCACTTCTCCACCGATATCTCTCCTACATCCCTCCCTCCTTGTTTTACCCTCGTTCTTGCTCACAGCTTCACCCACATCTCTCCTACATCCCACCCTCCTTACCCTCGTTCTTGCTCACTGCTCCACCGACATCTCTCCTACATCTCTCCCTCCTTGTTTTAACCTCGTTCTTGCTCACTGCTCCACTGACATCTCTCCTACATCCCACCCTCCTTGTTTTACCCTCGTTCTCACTCACTGCTCCACCGACATCTCTCCTACATCCCACCCTCCTTGTTTTACCCTCGTTCTTGCTCACTGCTCCACCGATATCTCTCCTACATCCCACCCTCCTTACCTTCGTTCTTGCTAACAGCTTCACCGACATCTCTCCTACATCCCACCCCCTTACCCTCGTTCTTGCTCACTGCTCCACCGACATCTCTCCTACATACCTCCCTCCTTGTTTTACCCTTGTTCTTGCTCACTGCTCCACCGACATCTCTCCTACATTCCACCCTACTTGTTTTACCCTCGTTCTTGCTCACTGCTCCACCGACATCTCCTACATCCCACCCTTCTTGTTTTACCCTTGTTCTTGCTCACTGCTCCACCGACATCTCTCCTACATCTCTCCCTCCTTGTTTTACCCTCGTTCTTGCTCACTGCTCCACCGACATCTCTCCTACATTCCACCCTCCTTGTTTTACCCTCGTTCTTGCTCACTGCTCCACCGATATCTCTCCTACATCCTACCCTCCTTGTTTTACCCTCGTTCTTGCTCACTGCTCCACCGATATCTCTCCTACATCCCACCCTCCTTACCTTCGTTCTTGCTAACAGCTTCACCGACATCTCTCCTACATCCCGCCCTCCTTACCCTCGTTCTTGCTCACTGCTCCACCGACATCTCTCCTACATTCCACCCTCCTTGTTTTACCCTCGTTCTTGCTCACTGCTCCACCGATATCTCTCCTACATCCCTCCTTACCTTCGTTTTTGCTCACTGCTCCACTAACATCTCTCCTACATCCCACCCTCCTTGTTTTACCCTCGTTCTCACTCCCTGCTCCACCCTATATCTCTCCCTGTGTACTAAATGTCTGTGTTCTGTCTCTACAGTCTGCCCTGTCCTACAGCCACCCTTCCCGCTCTGCCTCGCCCGGCGGATACCCTCATGGGACCCCCCCTCAACAGCCCCACACGGTAAGATTGCCATCCTGGGGGGTATTTTCAGTAAGGGTAAAGCAGTTGTTTGATGGTGCAGGATGGAGAGATGAGTTTGGTGGGGCAGACTATACACTATGAGCCCCACTAACTGCCCCGCAGGGCTACTAGCCATTAAGTAACACATTGTGCCACCTCCAGTTCATGTGAAATGTAATGTCATATTAATGTGTATCTCTCTCAGTCTGGATTTCAGGCCTCCCCCCAGCAGAACCCCCGCCTCCCTTTCATGCAACATGGACAGAACCAGCGCTTTTACCACAAATAATGGCTCCTGAGCTTCTACTGACTCCACCTAGAGAACGAGCGGTGACATTGTACCCCCAGACCCACGGCCCTGTCTCCATGCAGTTCTTACACTGAATAAATCGCTTCTCTCTGGCCACGTGTCCCGTCTCTTTATATATCCACTGGCCACACCCACTTGTTCATGCCTAAATCTCACCACACCCACTTGAACAATAATCCAGAAGCGGGTGGCCATAGATGTTTAAGGAGAATTCTTATGTACTCCCCCAGCCTAGCTGAAATGGGCTTTTTTTGTTCAAGGACAAATTGTACATTTAAACGATGGTTTCAGGTCCTACAATAACAATAAGATCTTTTAAAAATCTTCTCATGTATGACACCCGCGTGTGTGATTTTCACTTACACTGAGTTTATTATAGAGCACAGTGGCCCCAGCATTTGTACAGGAGTGGCCCCAGCAGAGGAATATGTGCAATGAGACAAGGGGAGAGCTGCTCCTTCCCATGCACCAATAATAAATGTGTGTTTGTCCTCAACTGCTTTCTGATTGGTGGAAAAGTCAGTTCTAACTGTCCAATCAGAATATGGTTCAGGGCAGCTGCTTGTTAGGAAGTCATGAGAATGTGCCTCTTAGAAAGGAGAATGATGTTAAGGTACAGGGAGCCGGGCTGAGACCCACGGGCTGCACAACATGGACCTGCAGGGGGCCCCCAGTTGCACTGTAATAATCTGTAATAACCAGCTGACAGTTACCTCCCAGTGGCACAGTATTGATCTGTAATAAACTGACAGTTACCTCCCAGTGGCACAGTATTGATCTGTAATAACCAGCTGACAGTTACCTCCCAGTGGCACAGTATTGATCTGTAATAAACTGACAGTTACCTCCCAGTGGCACAGTATTGATCTGTAATAACTTGACAGTTACCTCCCAATGGCACAGTATTGATCTCTAATAAACTGACAGTTACCTCCCAGTGGCACAGTATTGATCTCTAATAAACTGACAGTTACCTCCCAGTGGCACAGTATTGATCTGTAATAAGCTGACAGTTACCTCCCAGTGGCACAGTATTGATCTGTAATAACTTGACAGTTACCTCCCAGTGGCACAGTATTGATCTCTAATAAACTGACAGTTACCTCCCAGTGGCACAGTATTGATCTGTAATAAACTGACAGTTACTTCCCAGTGGCACAGTATTGATCTGTAATAAGCTGACAGTTACTTCCCAGTGGCACAGTATTGATCTCTAATAAACTGACAGTTACCTCCCAGTGGCACAGTATTGATCTCTAATAAACTGACAGTTACTTCCCAGTGGCACAGTATTGATCTCTAATAAACTGACAGTTACCTCCCAGTGGCACAGTATTGATCTGTAATAAGCTGACAGTTGGTCCCCTAGTGGCACAGCAATGATTTGGCCTTTTATCTGCTCATATGGGGCTTGTTTATTAAGAATAATTATTGTGCTCCTTTCCCTCAGCAGCCAATCGGCAATAAGCTTTGAGCGGTCGACTACAAGTTGGGAGAAGAAGTCAGAGGCTGATTGGTTATTTCACATAAATACAAATCACCACCAATATTATACATGAAGCCTAACTGCCCATTCCCTAAATGCTTTGTCTGTGCTGAACCCCCCAATACTCCGGCCATACTGACAAGCTGTACCTCAACTCTGGACTAATGGGGGCACTTTTCTAAATGATCTATAGGCACTTTCATTGTTGTGTATCAGCCTCCTTCATGCCCTCTACTCTACGTCACTGGCATAGGCTCCTCCTCCCCTCATGGCTCCTCCTCCTCCTGACACATTGTCTCCCCTACTGATAATTCCTCTCAATTTGCCTTGCACCGTGGGGCCCCTCACATGAGCAATGAAGGGCCCAGCACATGTGGGGGAGGGGCAATGTGACAGGAGTAGGAGGGCCCCTCACACGTGGGAGGGGCAATATGACAGGAGCAGGAGGACCCCTCACGTGAGCAATGAAGGGCCCAGCACACGTGGGGGAGGGGCAATGTGACAGGAGTAGGAGGGCCCCTCACATGAGCAATGAAGGGCCCAGCACACGTGGGGGAGGGGCAATGTGACAGGAGCAGGAGGGCCCCTCACACGTGGGAGGGGCAATATGACAGGAGCAGGAGGGCCCCTCACGTGAGCAATGAAAGGCCCAGCACACATGGGGGAGGGGCAATGTGACAGGAGCAGGAGGGCCCCTCACACATGGGGGAGGGGCAAGAGGGACACAGGGGCAGCTCAGGCTACAATAATACACAGCAGAGCTTCATGTTTGTCGGGAGCAGAAAGAAATGATGTAAATTGAGGGAAATGAAGGATTTCTTGGTGACTTAGTTGTGAGTATTTTGGCCGGGGAGGCTCCCGTAGCTCTCCTGTGTGTTACTCAATAAAACTCCACTTATTAGCAGGAGGGTTTATTTTCCCTTTAATGAAGTGTTGTGTGAGGCAGATGAGCTGCACGTGAGGGAATCAAGTGCTCATAATCTCCACACAAGGGCCAAAGGCGGGAACGTTACAGCTCAGAGGCTGTACAGCTCGGACAGGAGGGGCGGGCCATCTCGGCGTCACGTGCCCGGCCGCAGCCAATCGGCTCATCACGTTTCCCCACTGACTGAGGCTCGCGCGTGGCGGTTGCAGTTGAGGATTTGTAATTCCCGCCTTCCCGGCGCACAGCCAGTAACGAGAGCGAAAGGCGGGGACAGTTAACGGATTGGCCAATGTAAGGGCGCTGTCCTATGACGGACAGCTGGGCAACCAATCAAATCCTTGGGTCGGTTCCGCTCTGGTATATAAGGCGGGTGCGCGGGAGGGGCCGGGCTCTCAGTTACAGGTGGGGGAGGGGCCCAGAGAGCGAGACACGCCGGTACCGTCATCTCGAGGAGGAGCATGAGTGAGGCGGAAGCCCAGGAGCCCGAACCGGTGGCACAACCGGAGTCCGAACCCGAGATCCAGAAGCCCGGAATTGCCGCGGCTCGAAACCAGGCCAACAAGAAAGTGCTGGGTGAGTCAGGGACACTGCCTCTCACAACAGGCGCTTCTACTGTACGCACTACGGTATCTTCAGGCGCTTATACTATAGGCACTGTGGTAATTTTCAGTTCTGCTATAGGTAATACGGTAACCGGCACTTCTACTATAGGTTATACGGTATCAGCTTACACTTCCGCACTCGCAGGGTCTCGCCTCGTGTTATAATACACCGTGTGATACTCGCTCTGTCTGTCTCACTTCAAACGAGCTTTATTGACAAATACACATGAAGCCAAAGCAGGTAGAGGAGTGGAATGGGCGGGGTTAGGGGGTCAGTCTCTTACATATTGTGCAGCTGTTGTTACTGTCAGTGTCTCCCAGTAGGAAGTGCAGTTTCCTCTCTTTTATGGAAGTGACGGGGAATCTGTGGAAGTGGGGAGGTCCGTCAGTGCTGAGTATTTGGGGTTCCACTGTCTCCTGGTCACATCTCTGGTACAGTCTGTTCTGTGTGGGTCTGTAGGTCTGTCTGTTCCAGTTCTGTCTCCAAGTTGTGGCCACTCAGTCTGTACATAGTCACCATTAGGGATGGGTGAATTTTTTTGCCTCGTTTCACCGAAAAAATGACGTCCATAGACTTGTATGGAGACGTGCGACAAATCTTTTTTGACGCCCATAGACTTTTAATGGGCATCTGCGACATTTCGCCGGTGGCAAATTTTTAACGAAACGGGTCAAATTCGCCCATCCCTGTTCACCATCTGTCTGTCTTTCCTCATATGGGGCCAGTTGTACTCTCTCCCCACTCATTGGTACATACACATAATTCTTCTTTCTATTTCTTTATTCTTTCTCTTATTTGGCTTTTTGTCAGTTGCTGGGAGTCTTGGGTGGGCAGGGTGTTGATTCAGGGTGCTGATGAGTTGGTGTTGTTGATTCAGGGTGCTGATGAGTTGGTGTTGTTGATTCAGGGTGCTGATGAGTTGTTGTTGTTGTTGTTGTTTCAGGGTGCTGATGAGATGTTGTTTCAGGGTGCTGATGAGTTGTTGTTTCAGGGTGCTGATGAGTTGTTGTTTCAGGGTGCTGATGAGTTGTTGTTTCAGGGTGCTGATGAGTTGTTGTTTCAGGGTGCTGATGAGTTGTTGTTTCAGGGTGCTGATGAGTTGTTGTTGTTGTTTCAGGGTGCTGATGAGTTGTTGTTGTTGTTGTTTCAGGGTGCTGATGAGTTGTTGTTGTTGTTGTTTCAGGGTGCTGATGAGTTGTTGTTGTTGTTGTTGTTGTTTCAGGGTGCTGATGAGTTGTTGTTGTTTCAGGGTGCTGATGAGTTGTTGTTGTTGTTGTTTCAGGGTGCTGATGAGTTGTTGTTGTTGTTGTTGTTGTTGTTTCAGGGTGCTGATGAGTTGTTGTTGTTGTTGTTGTTTCAGGGTGCTGATGAGTTGTTGTTGTTGTTGTTGTTTCAGGGTGCTGATGAGTTGTTGTTGTTGTTGTTGTTGTTTCAGGGTGCTGATGAGTTGTTGTTGTTGTTGTTGTTGTTGTTTCAGGGTGCTGATGAGTTGTTGTTGTTTCAGGGTGCTGATGAGTTGTTGTTGCTGTTGTTGTTGTTGTTTCAGGGTGCTGATGAGTTGTTGTTGTTGTTGTTTCAGGGTGCTGATGAGTTGTTGTTGTTGTTGTTTCAGGGTGCTGATGAGTTGTTGTTGTTGTTGTTGTTGTTGTTTCAGGGTGCTGATGAGTTGTTGTTGTTGTTGTTGTTGTTGTTGTTGTTTCAGGGTGCTGATGAGTTGTTGTTGTTGTTGTTGTTGTTTCAGGGTGCTGATGAGTTGTTGTTGTTGTTTCAGGGTGCTGATGAGTTGTTGTTGTTTCAGGGTGCTGATGAGTTGTTGTTGTTGTTGTTTCAGGGTGCTGATGAGTTGTTGTTGTTGTTTCAGGGTGCTGATGAGTTGTTGTTGTTGTTTCAGGGTGCTGATGAGTTGTTGTTGTTGTTTCAGGGTGCTGATGAGTTGGTGTTGATTCAGGGTGCTGATGAGTTGGTGGTGTTGTTGATGATTCAGGGTGCTGATGAGTTGGTGGTGTTTCAGGGTGCTGATGAGTTGTTGTTTCAGGGTGCTGATGAGTTGTTGTTGATTCAGAGTGCTGATGAGTTGTTGTTTCAGGGTGCTGATGAGTTGTTGTTGTTTCAGGGTGCTGATGAGTTGTTGTTGATTCAGAGTGCTGATGAGTTGTTGTTGATTCAGGGTGCTGATGAGTTGTTGTTGTTGTTGTTGTTGTTGTTGATTCAGGGTGCTGATGAGTTGGTGTTGTTGTTGATTCAGGGTGCTGATGAGTTGGTGTTGTTGTTGATTCAGGGTGCTGATGAGTTGGTGTTGTTGTTGATTCAGGGTGCTGATGAGTTGGTGTTGTTGTTGATTCAGGGTGCTGATGAGTTGGTGTTGTTGTTGATTCAGGGTGCTGATGAGTTGGTGTTGTTGATGATTCAGGGTGCTGATGAGTTGGTGTTGTTGTTGTTGTTTCAGGGTGCTGATGATGAGGTTGTTGTTGTTGTTGTTTCAGGGTGCTGATGAGGTTGTTGTTGGTTGTTGTTTCAGGGTGCTGATGAGTTGTTGTTGTTTCAGGGTGCTGATGAGTTGTTGTTGTTTCAGGGTGCTGATGAGTTGTTGTTGTTGTTGTTTCAGGGTGCTGATGAGTTGTTGTTGTTGTTGTTTCAGGGTGCTGATGAGTTGTTGTTGTTGTTGTTGTTGTTGTTTCAGGGTGCTGATGAGTTGTTGTTGTTGTTTCAGGGTGCTGATGAGTTGTTGTTGTTGTTGTTGTTGTTTCAGGGTGCTGATGAGTTGGTGTTGATTCAGGGTGCTGATGAGTTGGTGTTGTTGTTGTTGATTCAGGGTGCTGATGAGTTGGTGGTGTTGTTGATGATTCAGGGTGCTGATGAGTTGGTGGTGTTTCAGGGTGCTGATGAGTTGTTGTTTCAGGGTGCTGATGAGTTGTTGTTGATTCAGAGTGCTGATGAGTTGTTGTTTCAGGGTGCTGATGAGTTGTTGTTGTTTCAGGGTGCTGATGAGTTGTTGTTGATTCAGAGTGCTGATGAGTTGTTGTTGATTCAGGGTGCTGATGAGTTGTTGTTGTTGTTGATTCAGGGTGCTGATGAGTTGGTGTTGTTGTTGATTCAGGGTGCTGATGAGTTGGTGTTGTTGTTGATTCAGGGTGCTGATGAGTTGGTGTTGTTGTTGATTCAGGGTGCTGATGAGTTGGTGTTGTTGTTGATTCAGGGTGCTGATGAGTTGGTGTTGTTGATGATTCAGGGTGCTGATGAGTTGTTGTTGTTGTTGTTGTTTCAGGGTGCTGATGATGAGGTTGTTGTTGTTGTTGTTTCAGGGTGCTGATGAGGTTGTTGTTGGTTGTTGTTTCAGGGTGCTGATGAGTTGTTGTTTCAGGGTGCTGATGAGTTGTTGTTGTTGTTGTTTCAGGGTGCTGATGAGTTGTTGTTGTTGTTTCAGGGTGCTGATGAGTTGTTGTTGTTGTTGTTGTTGTTTCAGGGTGCTGATGAGTTGTTGTTGTTGTTGTTGTTGTTGTTGTTTCAGGGTGCTGATGAGTTGTTTCAGGGCGCATGGTTTGCCCTGGGTCTGGTTGTTCAGCCAGACTTTATGGTGGTGGCTCATGGGGCTGCTGTTGTGTAGATGTGGCCAGTATGAGAGGCCCTCTTGTGTATGACAAACATTAGGGCAAATGTGCCCAGCTCAGGCCGACAGGCAGAGTTTGAGGTGCTCCGGGGGATCTGGAGCAGGTACTTACAGAATTCCAGGTGGGATATTTCTGTTGGGCTAGAATCTAGGGATGCACTGAATCCACTATTTTGGATTCAACAGAACCCCTGAATCCTTTGTGAAAGATTCGGGCCAATAGCAAACTGAAATCAAACCCTAATTTGCATATGTAAATTAGGTGTGGGATGGGGAAAAATATTGTACTTCCTTGTTTTGTGACAAAAAGTCATGCAATTTCCCTTCCCACCCCTAATTTGCATATGTACATTTGGATTGGTTCGGCCAGGCAGAAGGATTCGTCCAAATCCCGAACCAAATCCTGGATTTGCTGCATCCCTACTAGAATCTCATTTGGATTGGTCTGGGTAAGTGACAGGAGCTGACACTTCACTTCCATAGAGGAGGATTGTCGCCTATTCTCTCTCAGGTTACTAAACGCAGTAGCCTACAATTAATTCATTTGTAACACATTTCTTTGTATGTGAGATAAATACATGAATAGAATAAGTTCATAGATCATTGACTACGGTAAATAGATTAATGTAAAATCAATTTAAATATGAAATAAATTCAGTGTTCAGAACTAAATCACATTCTTAATCTAAATGAATTGGGAATATTCACGATCTCAAAACCACATTCATGGGAATCTCTCCTATTAAAGGTGATGTCGATTTGTCAGAAAGGAAAGTGAGTGAATTAGGGTGAAATATCTAATGATCAATTAGCAGCAAGTGACATTGAATTGTAAGTCTAAGCCTCTTGTTGTCGTGTGTGTAATGTAATAAATCCAAAGGCTTCTTCTCTCTGCAGCAATATCTTGTGTATTTGTTGGATTTTGTACTTTCCCATCAGTCAGTGTGAAATGGACACCGACCATCTCATTCATGTGGCTCATTAACTTCCCCCAGGTGCAACTCATATATAATATGTTGCCTTTTTATAGGGGTGCACCCAATCTACTGGTTTGGATTAGGCTGAACCCTCAAATGTTTTGCAAAAGATTTGGCCAAATACCAATGTCAATTCTAATTTGCACATACAAATTAGGGGTCGGAATGGGAAAAGCTTTTATTTCCTTGTTTTGTGACAGTCGCGTGATTTCCCTCTCTGCCTCTAATTTGCATATACAAATTAGGATTTGGTTCTGCTGGGCAGAAGGATTTGTCTGAATTGTGAAGCGAATACTGGATTAAAGGAGAAGGAAAGCTACGGAGGCATTTTATTGCCAATAGATTAGCTGCAATAGTGCAAGCTAGAATGCTATATTTATACTGTAGAATGCTTTACCATACCTGAGTAACAGCTCTAGAAACTCTGTTTGTTTAGAATAGGAGCTGCAGTATTAATGTGGTGTGACATCACTTCCTGCCTGAGTCTCTCCCTGCTCTGGGCTCAGATTACAGTAGAGAAGGGAGGGGTGGGGGGGAGAGGAGCAAACTGAGCATGCTCTTGCCCAGGGCAATGAGATTAAGCTGAAGGCAGGAAGTCTGATACAGAAGCCCATGAGTACACAATAGAAGGAAAGAAATGTGCTGTTTCTTTTGACAGGGGACTCAGAGCAACATTACTTTAGGCGTTTACTGGTATATTTAGATGGACCTTTCTGATAAGGCTTACTTACTTTTAGCCTTTCCTTCTCCTTTAAGTTATAAACATGTGAGCGGATAAATGACAAAGGAGCGATTGTAAGTTATAATATTTCTGATCTTGTGCAACTACCTGCAAACTCTATTGACTTTATCATATACTTACACATCATGTATCTAGTTGTAGCACAAGCAAACAAAACAAGTGCTTGTATCTCCATAGGATATTACACAATGTTTTACAACAACACGGAACAACCGCAGTGCAGGACCTTCTGTCATTTCTCATCTCCATTTAATACAGGAAGGTATTTGTAACTGTGCCTTTTATTTCCTGCTATTTCTTTCTTAATAAATAGTAACAAATGCTGCTTTAGAAATAGTAAAGGGTTCCCTCAACTACAACACACACTCGTTATTGCTTCTGCAGCTTCACAATTTGGTTGGGATGATTATTGTACACTGGTCACCTGACAGTTTCAAATCCAAAAATTCAATTGTGCAATAATGAAACCAATGTGTAAAAACTAAATTGGAGCCATTGTGATTTAAAGGAACAGTAACACCAAAAAATGAAAATTTCATGTAGTGTTGCCCTGCACTGGTAAAACTGATCTGTTTGCTTCAGAAACACTACTATAGTTCATATAAACAAGCTGCTGTGTAGCAATGGCGGAAATTGAAAAACGGCTATATGGCACAGGTTAACTAATGGATAACAGATAACACCATTAGACAGACAGAGCTTATCTGCTGTGTAACTTGAGCTTTTTCTCCTTTGAATGGCTGCCCCCATTGCTATACAGCAGCTTATTTATATGAACTATAGTAGTCTTTCTGAAGCAAACACAGCAGTTTTACCAGTGCAGGGCAACACTACATGAAATTTTCATTACTTTAAAACACTTTCATTTTTTTGGTGTTACATTTTTTTTTCATTACTTTAAAACACTTATTTTTTGACGTTACTGTTCCTTTAAACCCCTGCAAATTTGTTCATTCTCTCTCTGAGCCTGACACGCCTATATGATGACATCATCGTGCCCAGGCTGTACCCTTACTTGTTTCCTATTGGACATTGATACTGCCCTCCCCCTAGTGATTGGTTGGTTGTGCAGTGTAAGCAGTCACATGATTTGGTGATTGGTTGATGACTGGGGTGTAATGGTTTATTTATACTCTCAATAAGCACAAAAGGAACCTGCTTCTCCCAATCTCTCCTTCTGCCTCGACTAGAACTGAACCTTTTCTGGGAATAAATAGCGGCTTTTCTATATTTTTATCTTTGAATAACTTTTTTGCATTAAGTATAATGTCAGTTATGTACTAAATTGCAGCAGAGCCAGTCGTGTTGCACCTCACCTGTTTATAAGCAACTCGTATGAATCCACAGGCTGCAGGGCTAATTAGCAATTCATATAAGCAGTTGAGTCTGCAGCATGAATCTAAATGAATTGCTAATTAGTGCTGCAGCCTGTTTATTCATACGAGTTGCTTATAAACGGGTGAGGTGGTAACTGAGTAAGTGACAGTCACAGCAGAGCACCTTTAACCCCTTAACTGCTGTTTTTTGAACATTTTGTGCTCTCACCCTTGAGGCATTTTGGGGGTGTAGTTTACGCAGGTCCAGACTGGACTGAAACGTTGACAAATAAACGTCACTTTACTTGATCTCATTATGAAGTCCTGGAGTGCGTCCTGGAGCTCCACTCCCACTAAACGTGCACCGGAGGAGACCTATAATCTTAGGGAGTGAGCCCTCACAACGGTGTGGAGGCAGGGTGTAGTGCAACTGTAACTGGATTCAGGGGATAATAATTGGGCGCCAGTGGTTCTTATAACTTAAACATGAACGGGTTTATTGAACATACACAATCCTCAGTGGAGAATACAATAGAGCATGAGAGGATTTAGTATCACATTGAATAGACAATACTCACAGCTCCATATGGTCAGTATTAGTCCCCACAGGCAAGAGAACAAGCTCAGCAGCAATAAAGGTACAACCAGCTTTCAGCCTTTCCCTAAGTGGAACCTGAGGGAATCTATCTACCCTGTTCCTATACACTTAGTCCCTAATACTGGGCTATTAGTACCCGGGATCTTAATCCCTCTGACTCTCCTCGTCGGAGCCTTGAGCTGCTCAGCTAAATAACCTGTCTGTCTGTTACTCCTAGAGTGACCTATAATGGTGAGTAGCCTATTCTTACTAGACCTGACCTGTGTAGGTTCCACAGAGCTCTGCCTCCTGCTCAGGTCAGAACCAGCACAAGATGGACACTGAGATCATGGCTTCAGAGCCTTTTATATCCCAGCACAGTGCCATCTACTGGTCACTCTGAGAAGTAGCAGGGACATAGCTTAGAGCAGAAAGAGCAAACCGTACCCCCCCCCAACTGTATTTTAGGACCCAGTTAGGTGTCCATAACATTGAGGGACTGCCTGCACAAAATACTAGGGGTGGCTATTTTACACATCCCTACACTTGGAATACGTCTACATTATATATGACAGCAGCACCCAGCCAGTACAACTCTGCTGCATTGAAGTGCACCACAGCCTGAACTAACTGTATGTATGTATGCACACACCTACACACACACCTACACACACCTACACACACACCTACACACACCTACACCTACACACACCTACACCTACACACACCTACACCTACACACACACACCTACACACACACACCTACACACACCTACACCTACACACACCTACACCTACACACACCTACACCTACACACACCTACACCTACACACACCTACACACACCTACACACACCTACACCTACACACACCTACACCTACACACACCTACACCTACACACACCTACACCTACACACACCTACACCTACACACACCTACACCTATACACACACCTACACCTATACACACACCTACACCTATACACACACCTACACCTATACACACACCTACACCTATACACACACCTACACCTATACACACACCTACACCTATACACACACCTACACCTATACACACACCTACACCTATACACACACCTACACCTATACACACACCTACACCTATACACACACCTACACCTATACACACACCTACACCTATACACACACCTACACCTATACACACACCTACACCTATACACACACCTACACCTATACACACACACACACCTATACACACACACACACACACACACCTCTACACACACACCTACACACACACACACCTACACACACATATACACACACATTTCTGGAACAACATTTACAGCTCTAAATAACAAGAAAAAATATATATATTTTTCATAAGATAGGGATTTATAGCAGAAAAATATTTAAGTTTATGCACAAAAATTCAGCTCATTTGGAAAGTCTCAATGCATACAAATAGTCCCTGGAGTCACCTCAGCTGCTGAATAATGATTTTTTTATTGGGGTAAATACACAAAATTATACATTGACCCCCCCCCCTTATAATATATTTCTGGAAAGTACAAGTGCCGTCTGCCATACGCTCCATTATAATCCAATTCACATTCATAAAAATGATTTCCTTTTTCTGTGTAATAATAAAACAGTCGCTTGTACTTGATCCCAACTAAGATATAATTAATCCTTATTGGAGACAAAACCAGCCTATTGGCTTTATTTCATGTTTAGATGATTTTCTAGTAGACTTAAGGTATGAAGATCCAAATTACCAAAATATCCCTTATCTGAAAACCCCCAGATCCCCAAGCATTCTGGATAACAGGTCCCATACCTGTACTTGATCCCAACTGATACAATGAATCCTTATTGGAGGCAAAACCAGCCTATTGGCTTTATTTCATGTTTATGTGGTTTTCTAGTAGACTTGCGGTATGGAGATCCAAAATACAGATCCATTATCTGGAAAATCCCAGGTCCCGAGCACCTTGATCCCCACCCATCTGCTCAGTTAAGTCTCTGCAGCTCACTCTCCCTCTCACAAACTTGTAACAGTTTCTCTTCAAGGGACACTGTCACGGGAAAACATGTTTATTTCCAAAATGAATCAGTTAATAGTCCTGCTCCAGCAGAATTCTGCTCTGAAATCCATTTCTCAAAAGAGCAAACTGATTTTTTTATATTCAATTTTGAAATCTGACATGGGGCTAGACATATTGTCAATTTCCCAGCTGCCCCAAGTCATGTGACTTGTGCTCTGAAAGTTGGAGTCACCCCCAGCAGCCAAACAAAAGAACAATGGGAAGGTAACCAGATAGCAGCTCCCTAACACAAGATAACAGCTGCCTGGTAGATCTAAGAACAGCACTCAATAGTAAAATCCAGGTCCCACTGAGACACCTTCAGTTACATTGAGAAGGAGAAACAGCCTGCCAGAAAGCATTTCTCTCCTAAAGTGCAGGCACAAGTCACATGACTTGGGGCAGCTGGGAAATTGACAATGTCTAGCCCCATGTCAGATTTCAAAATTGAATATAAAAAAATCTGTTTGCTCTTTTGAGAAATGGATTTCAGTGCAGAATTCTGCTGGAGCAGCACTATTAACTGATGTGTTTTGAACAAAAACATGTTTTCCCATGACAGGATCTTTCAGGACCTGATGCTGCTCAAGGTTCCCAGCACAGGAAGCAGTGGCAGATTGACAGCAGACACAGCCAATAGGAGTTCAGGTAGCTGACAGTACAATGTGTGATGTCATATAAGGAAGTGGAGTATCGACTGTAGTGTTTTTGGGGGTCAGTGACCCCCTCCCAGCACAGGGTCCGTGTGGAACGGAAGCATTAGTAGTACAGGGAAACTTCTTCAACTGTACTTTTAATTTTCTGTGACAACGTGTTGTATTAATGTTACATGTCACTTTGTTACCCACATCAACAACCCCTTTAATACCTTGAACATGTGATCTACATAAATATAAACAAATGACTGAATTCTGCCTCATTCCACCTAAATCTACAACTTGTAACATGTTTTGTATCTCCCAATCAGGAGTCTCATTATTTTAGCAGAGGCTGCAACAACCTGTCAATCAGCTGGGCCACATTTCCACCAGCCAATAGATGAAGTCTCTGCTGGGAGGTCACTTTTATGCACCTTTAGTCAAATATGAAACCTACAAACACTTGCCTCCCCCTCAAAATGAGACTCGGGGACCTATTTATCATGCGGTGTAAATATCCGACTGAAACTTGCGCAGCGCAACCAATCGGCAATTAGATTTCTGCAAAAGCAAAGATCTGATTGGTTGTTATGAGCAACATCACTGCTTTACTCTGTATAATAAATCTGCCCTCCCCTTTATCAATTCCCCTGTTATTTGCAGAAAGCTCTCCTTTAGCTGCAGGCCCCTCCCATTACACATTGGGGCGGCACTTGTATGTGATCCACACTGACTGTCATATTGTGTTGCAGCCACTCAAGTGCAAGGAACAGTGAAGTGGTTTAACGTTCGCAACGGCTACGGATTTATCAACAGGTATGTGACCTACCTCCTGGCACTCACCTCAAACATGCCCCTCCCCTGGGCTATAATAGGCTGGGGGCACTTTGTCTAGTGATTGTGGCCAGTACTGTCAGGTTTGGGCTCTAGGGGTGCTACTGACACCCAGCTAGGACTAGTGAGGGGGGCACCCATTGTTACTAAGCTGTGTATTTCCCCAGTGTAAAGAGAAGGTTTCTCTGAATGTAGCTCAAGTGTCAGCTCTTGGGATCAGAAGTTATAAGTGCTGCCATTGACTGTCTCTTCTTCTTCCTCTCACAGAAATGACACCAAAGAAGATGTGTTTGTGCATCAGGTGGGTGCTGTGTCCCCTCATACAGCTGGTGGCTACCTGGTGGCTACCTGTTGGCTTGTACAATCCAGAATGGGCCAGTGCTCATGGGGAGGAGGGTTTGTATAACAAATAACTGTGTGTGTGCGGTTCAATTGTGGGGGGCAGTCTCCCACTGAAACATGAGCTCCCCACTATCCGTTGTGTAACTAGGACTGGTTGCTATGGGTTACTGCCCAGTGTTTGTGAATTGTTGTACAATGTGAGTGACATTTCGATTTGTCCCACAATCCCCTGCTCTTTCCCATGCTCATTGGTCTATTTTGTGGGAGCAGTAGAAGAAGAGTAACCCCCCAATACTTATTGGTAATTGTATCACTTGTTCAGACCTGTGTGTGAGACTTCACTCACTCTCATTAACTCTCATATTTACTGCCATTAACCCCTTCAGCTTCACTTCTCTGCTGGTTCCCCTCTGTATCTTCCTCCAAGGTCATTTATTGTGGGAGGTGCCGCTTCTCATCCGTCTTCTTGTCCCGCCCCTCGTGCATATTCTCCTTTATCCCCAATTCCCTCCTGTACCAGTGTATTTACCTTTCTGTTTGTATAAGACTTAGTATAGTGTCTGCTCTTTACTCTCTGCTCCTTTATTGTCCCACGTTTAACCCTGTCATACACTATACACTCTTACACATTCCTTTTAAAGGGAAACTGTCATGGGAAAACATTTTATTTTTTTGCTTTTTCCTTTTTTCAAAACGCATCAGTTAATATGGCAGCTCCAGTAAGAATTCTGCTCTGAAATCTGTTTTTCAAAAGCGCAAATGAATATTTTTTTTATATTTAAATCTGACAATTGGGAAGGTAACCAGGTAACAACTCCCTGACACCTGCTGATGGATTATTTGTATTGCTAAGTGTTCTCCCTGGCCCCACCTATTGCTACGTGTCACAATTCATTGGTCATTGGTGGGGAGGAAAGGAAATCTCACCATCAGCATAGGAAGGGGTTCTTTACTGTAAGGACAGTCAGGTTATGGGATTCCCTACCAAGAGAGGGGAATGAGTGATTCATTGGTGGGGAGGAAAGGAGATCTCACCATCAGCATAGGAAGGGGTTTGGCTATTAGATGACTAATTGTCAGTCATTACTCCCAGCTAATCTGTGCCAGTACATTGTCATCATGTTGTTGTGTTTGTGCAGTGACTGGCCATGTTGGGGTCCCTGGGGGTATCCGTATGACATGTAATTGTTGATATTGTGTCCCCCCCCCCCCCCCAGACTGCAATAAAAAAGAACAATCCACGGAAGTTTCTGCGCAGTGTGGGTGATGGTGAGACGGTGGAGTTTGATGTCGTAGAAGGAGAGAAGGTGAGAGCTGCCCTGTTGGTAAGTGGGGTACAGGCCAGACACCCCAATCTTATCTCCTGTTTCCCACGCAGGGAGCAGAGGCGGCCAATGTGACGGGCCCAGGAGGGGTCCCAGTTAAAGGGAGTCGCTTTGCCCCAAACAGACGCAGGTTTCGCCGGCGTTTCTACAGGCCCCGTGCGGATACTGCGGGAGAGTCTGGGGGTGAAGGGGTTAGTCCTGAGCAGATGAGTGAAGGGGAGAGAGGGGAGGAGACTTCCCCACAGCAGCGACCCCAGCGTAGGCGACCCCCTCCATTCTTCTACAGAAGGCGCTTCAGAAGGGGTCCCAGACCCAATAACCAGCAGAACCAGGGAGCAGAGGTAAGTGTCTCAGCAAGTTACCCATTTAATGTCTATGCTGTAGACTGTAAGCTCTTGTGACAAGGATTCCCTGTCCTCTGTGTATTCACTGTATGAATATATGGACTTTGATTGCCTTGCAGGTTACAGACCAGTCTGAGAATAAGGACCCAGTTGCCCCCACATCGGAAGCCCTGGCTAGTGGTGATGATCAGCAGAGACCGCCCCCTCGCAGGTTCCGACAAAGATTCCGCAGGTTTGCCCCTAGTTATGGTGTATAGGGCAGGTCCTGGGGGGGGGTTGGTTATACAGGTCCTGCATGTATACATTGTGCCAGTGAGTTGTTGGGTGTACCAAGGACCAATCCCAGCAGGAGTGGGTGCTAAAGGATCTCATCCACATCTGATCCTAAAGTGTTAACCCCTTACAGGCCTTTCCGTCCTCGCCCTGCACCTCAGCAGACCCCAGAAGGAGGTGACGGAGAGACCAAAGCTGAATCTGGGGAAGATCCTCGGCCGGAGCCACAGAGGCAGCGTAACCGACCTTATGTCCAGCGGCGCAGGCGCCAAGGGGCCACCCAAGTAGCGGCCACAGCCCAGGTCTGTTTATTACTGGGGGTCATGATGGGCGGGGCCTATATCAGGTGATTAACTGCTTGTTACCCTGACAATCTGTAGGGTGAGGGTAAAGCAGAACCAGCTCAGCACCCTGCTTCTGAAGAAGGGACCCCCAGTGATTCACCCACAGATGACGGAGCACCTGTTCAGGTATTGGTTATATAAGAGGTCTCCTCCAGTGCCACCATGTGCCCGTACTCTTGTGATGAGCATATTGTGGCAAGTACAGGTGGGGGGGCCCATTGTGCACTAATTCTACTGAGCACAACTGGAGGCTATTGCACTAACTCTTGTTTTGTTAGAGCTCTGCCCCGGATCCAGGGATTGCAGATACACCTGCCCCAGAATGAACTCATCCGCTGCTAGAAACGTGGCATTTTCAGGGGCACAGGTAGGAATGATTTCAGATACCCATCAGCTGCCATTCACTCTTCCTTCTGCCCCTCTGCCAGCCGTGGGGGGTTGCTATGGTACTTTCCTTGGTATTCTCAGCAGTTGCTATGTAGTGTATAAAGGGTTGTGAGCCCAAGAGCTGACTCTTGTCTCTTTCCTTACACAGGTGCCAGCGCTCTTCCATCTTCCGGCTGCACTGGATTCCATGGGAATATTTGGGACACTGCAATAGTTCACTTTAATTGGGGGTGTTCCCCCTGCACTGTTTGTATTGGTGGGAGGGGCTTGTTTGCACTTTGTTTGGGGCGTTCTGTTTTATTGCACAGAGTGATGCAGCAGTAAAGATGGAACTGCACCTCCAGTGTCCCATGTGTTTCTTTCCCCAACTCATCTGCCACGTAATGAGTCTGCTTTATTCCCACCTTATTTATGACTCGTGTAGCTGCTAAACTCCTGCACCAAACCTGCTCATTACACAAGTGTGTGCCCCTTTAAGGGCTTT
This sequence comes from Xenopus petersii, assembly GCA_038501925.1. NCBI lineage: Eukaryota > Metazoa > Chordata > Amphibia > Anura > Pipidae > Xenopus > Xenopus petersii. Next base: position 159,977,400 of record CM076676.1, on the reverse strand, counting down.
TATGTGCTTCATCTAGATTCCTGGTATAGACACAAGTTCTTCCCTAAATGGAAATGGGGGGGGGGGGGGGTCCCCGGTCCCCGGTCCCCGGTCCCCTCTGAGCCCCTGTTACATGTGGGACCCTGCCTGTCAATCAGGAAGCAGCAGCTTTGACATACTGGGTAATTAGGCAAAATAGCAAATGTTTCTAATATAGTTATTCAAAAATGTCATGTCTGATGTAATAGGGTAAACCCTACTTCTCCTTTGCACCCCTATAACATGCACTGGGGCAGAACTGCCTTTAATCCTTATGTCACAGGTGAGACCCTGACACAAACTGGGCAGCTCTGTCCCCTGTGACCCCCTTCAAGTCACTGATTGGTTACTGACAGGTTAGAGGGGTGCAAAGGAGAAGTAGGGTTCAAGCATTACATTAGCCACGTGCTCACTCCAGCCTTTATACAGGACATTTTTGGATAACTTAATATAGAAACATTTGTTATTTTGCTTATTTTAACAACAAACTGTTCCTTTAAAGCTGCGTTTTGGGGGGGGTGGACTTTTCTGCTTGGCAGTCCATGTGGGACCCACGTAAGCCATAAGGGGAGCTCTGCTTAACTGCACTTCTACTTCTGTAGGACAACTCCATGCTCCTCACTAGGTACTTGGCCAGAGAAGACTTGTGCTCTGTATCTTACACATGAGGTTTCCATCAGTTTTTACTTTCTTTGTTGGCTACAAGTAATTCCTCCACAATGGCCAATGCTTGGGCTTCCCACTCTCCTGAGTGAGGTTATGGCTGGCCATGTAGGTAAGACTCCTCTATCTCCTGAGTAAATTCCAAAGGATCTTCCATGGGACCTCTTGGCACCATATGTATGTTCCAAGGTGGGACAACTGTCCCTGGTGTGATGTGTAGTAGACCCTGTATTAACTGAATCATCTGACAATTTGTTGCCCACTGAGCCTGGCTACTCCATATAATTCCAAAATGTGATTGATCTGAGACTTAAAGGGGTGTGCCTCCTGTAGCTCAACCCCCTTCACTAGGTTCATGTAAGTTGATTAGTGTTTCTAAAGATCCCTTTTTCCTTTAATTGGCAACCACTGTCATGCGTTTGAAGGGGTCTTGGTGCTAAATTGAGCCCTGATTAGTAAACTGGCTGTTGCTTGGCTATTGACATGTGGAGTAGTGTGACAATTCTGGGTCTCCTCAGCCAGTGAGGAACAATTGCCTCCACTTAGAGGAGTATCTAGGTCTAGAGGAATGTATCCCCCATGTGATCCTGGGGTGGGAATGGTGGGCACAGAAGAGGTTTCTCGGTATGAGGTTGCTCAGCTCTTTACTGAAGTGATGTGAGGGCTGGAGCGATTGGATCAAGTTTCCTTTCACTGGAAGAGCAATGCCCTGAGGCACATTCCACATCCCAGTCTCAACTTGCCTCTTGCTGGGACACAACATATTCACAGGGCTGGGCAGGTAACTTTCATTCCTGCAGCGGCGATTGTTGTGCGGTTCCCAGGAGTTATGAATTTGAGGGAGGGAGCTAAAGGAAATGTGCTTGTGCTCCCCCACATTGCACTCTTCTGTGTACCCCCACTTCTGCCCTGTATCTACATCTGTTGTTACAATTATCCCAAAGAAGGATAAAGTGTTTCACTTAAATGTCTCCCCTATATATACTGTTCAGATTGTAAAAATAGTGAACCACCACTGTTATGCCCCCAAAATACCATAATGGAATGATAGAGGAGCCTCAATCCCAGGCCACCAACCATACTCCCTCTAGAAGGGCTGCCTCAGAGCAAGTGCCACAAATTCCACCTCAGTTACGGGATTTCTTTTAAGAGTGAGACCACATTTCAGCCCCTGCTCAACCACAGGCTACCCAACAAAAAGCTTGAGTCCCCTACAGAACGATTGGACGCTGAGGAGGTGCCATCATCCAATATTGATCTGTTTTCACTCCATGATTCAGAATCTCAACTGTCAGATGAGGCTGTCTCAGACAGACACAGTGACTCAGAGCAAGTCACTTTTGCAAAATCAGACATCTCCAAAAAGCTACTAAAAAGACTTGATGGCAACAAACCACCCAAAGTGGACTCTGCCATTGCCAGACTCTTCAGACAAACTACACTGCCGACAAGATACAAAGACCCCATGGATAAAAAGTTGGAGTCGTCGATAAAAAGAGCATGTAACCACTCAACCGCAATCTGACAACCAGTAGCCGGATTAGCCACAACTGTAAAGCACTGGGCACAGGAAATTACCCACCAACCACCTGCGTCCGCTCAAGAGTTGGCAGCAGACATCAATAGGTTAAGTATCACCCTATCTTTTATAGCGGATTCAGTCTTGGAAATTATCTGCCAAGTCGATGGCCAATTGGGAGGTAGCCAGAAGAGCTCTCTGGTTAGGGGATACAGCTTCCAAGAACAAGCTAGTGGGGGTTACGATATACAGGGGAATCCCTGTTTGGACCAGACCTCTAACAAATTGTCACAGGAGGAAAGAGCACCTTCCTCCCACCTGGTAAGAGGGGGCGCACTGATAAACCAAACAGACTTTCTTCCAGGGGAACGTGGTGCACAACTAACCATAACCTCTGTTCCTTTTGTGCACCAGACTTTTGTACCAGAGTATAAGGCGCAAAAGACAACAGTGGCAGCAGTCAAATAGACAAAGGAAAGCTGCCACTACAAAACCTAACTTGGCTCACAGGCCTTCCTTCAGGTTGCAGTAAGAGACAGCACTTCCAATTTGCAGCTCTCCTCTTCGGACTCTGCACTGCACCGCAAATGTTCACAACAGTCCTAGCGCCCATAGTGGCAAGGAACACTTGAGAACCATGGGGATCCATGTGCTACTGTAACTTGATGACCTCCTTCTCAGGGCAACATCACAAGATCAAGCAGCCACGGATACAACAATAACCCTACGAGTACTACCACAACATGGGTGGCTTTTAAACCACAGCAGAAGCTCCCTGCTACCCGCTCAGCAGATACGCTTCACAGAGCTACTATTCGACAGATCATACAATGGATTGGGGACAAAGTCGGCACCATCATCTCCAGCATGAGATGCCTTCTCAACAAGCCAACGTAACGGCAACAGACTGCCCCCAGTTACTGTGGTTCATGATAGAGGTGATCCCCCTATGCCAGATTTCACTTGTGACCGCTACAGCACAACTTTCTTCAGGGCTGGAACAAAGATCTCCAGCAAAACGTCCCAATAGCACCACAAACCAGGGTCAGCCTATTGTGGTGGAGGGTTTGGGCACACCTCACGTCTGGCAGAAGCTGGGCACCACAGACCTGGGAGATCGTGACAACTGACTCAAGCACATTCTGGTGGGGGGCAGTGTATCGCACCTACACTTTGCAGGGTCACTGCACTCAATATTAGTCTCGCTTACCAATCAATGTGCTAGAACTTCAGGCCATAGTGTTAGTCCTTCGAGGCTGGTCCAACATCCTTCAAACCAGTCTGAGTTCAAACAGACAACACCACAGTGGTGGCCTATGTGAAAAACAAGGAGGAACATGCAGCATGATGGCCATGCAGGAGGTAACAAAATTCTTAGTGGGCAGAACACCACGTACCATCACCTTCTGCAGTTTATATTCCCGGAGTCTTAAACTGGGAGGCCAACTTCCTCAGCCTGCAGATAATCGACCAGGGAGAACGGGGCCTTCATCACAAGGTCTTCACACAAATAACCGACTCATCCGCATGTTTGCACACTTGAAACAGAAACAATTTGGCAAAAAAGGTGGTTTAAAAGTCAATTTTTACTATTTGTTCATAAAAACATTTTATACAGACAATGCCTTACAAAACATGGCATAATTTTGACAATATTAAAAAATAGCAAAGAGTATCAACCACCCATTAGTTATATGCAGCAAGAAAGAAATTAGCAAGGGAGCGGATACACCTACCAGAAAAATGAGAATGGCCCCAACGTTTTGGCACCAAGGCCTTTGTCAAGGGGATTCTGATGTTTACCAAGTTTGCAAGAGGTATAAATACCCTGTTCAATCACCAGCTGGACGCTTCGTTTGCGCGCTACCTACACTTCCGGTATACGTGACGTCACTTCCGCCGATGAGTCATCAGGCTTGGTGCCGTGGCGCTATACTGCGCATATTCAAAGAGGAGGCACACGCATTTGTTTATGCCGTTACTAGGCAACTTCCTCTGCATGTGCCATTGTTTATTTATATTCAAAGGGGGAGCATGCGCACCAATTAACCTTGTTGCTCATTTTTCTGGTAGGTGTATCCGCTCCCTTGCTGATTTCTTGCTTGCTGCATATAACTAATGGGTGGTTGATACTCTTTGCTATTTTTTAATATTGTCAAAATTATGCCATGTTTTGTAAGGCATTGTCTGTATAAAATGTTTTTCTGAACAAATAGTAAAAATTGACTTTTAAACCACCTTTTTTGCCAAATTGTTTCTGTTTCGAGTGTGCAAACATGCGGATGAGTCAGTGATGTGGGTTACCTGAGGTAGTGGTAACACTTGTTTCTGCACCTCCATTCATTACTAATTGTGTATGCTTCACACAAATAACCACCAGATAGGGGACACCAGACATAGATTAGCATCCAGACACAAAGTTCCATGTTACTGCTCCAGGGAGCCAGGGGCGGCATTCATAGATGCCCTGGTAATCCCCTGGAACTTCAAGAGAGTCTATGCATTTCCCCCGCAACCAATACTATCCAGGATTATTGGCAAGATCAAATGGGAAGGAGTGATAATACTCTGCCCCCAAATGGCCCATCAGAATCTGGTACACAGATCTTGTGAGCATGTCTATATCCAAACACGATTTACTACTCCAGGGCCCAGCTCCACCCCCCAACCTGCTTCGTTTGACAGCCTGGTATTTAAGACCCAATTGTGGGCTCAGAGGTTTCTCTGTGACAGTGATAGACCTAATGCTACAGGCAAGGAAAACATCCACACATGAAGCCTATCCCAAAGTCTGGCTAATGTTCCTCCAGTGGTTCTTCTCCGGGAAACTTATATGGGAGCACCACACATGGGAGGTGTATGTAGCATGAATATCCAGAACCATACTATCATTTTATATATTTACTATATATTTACTATAACACACAACTGTAAAAGTCTCCGTATAGGATGGAGAATGGCTGCAGTGTTAACAGAAAATGCTCAAACATTTCCAGAAATGAATATTACCTTCATGTCACCTAGCCAGCCTTGCACATGACACAAACATAGGCTACTGGCTCTGCCATATATACTAGCCATGAGCCCCAATAAAACAATTCTCCATATTCTCCTGCTGCAACAATAATTGCTCCCTTTGAACCTCTTCACTCCTGTGACCTGAAATGGTTAAACTTGAAAGTCCTTCCTTATTGCCATTTCTTCAGCCAAAAGGGAATTGGACTACAGCGCTATCATATATGGAACCATGTCTTCTAATTCCCAGCCATAAATTAGTCCTGTGCACAGTTCCCAGATTATTACTAAAAGTTGTGACAATTCCACATCAACCAGGAAATTGTTCTTCCTTCTGCCCAAATCCAGGGAAGGCAACTACTCACTCCATGTGGTCAGGGCAATCAAGACTTACTGAAAGAGGACCGTGGCTTTCAGGTGCTCAGATGGGCTGGAAGTCTTATGCTCCATCACACGATGACTTGTAGAGACAATTAATCAAGGCTTCACTCTCAACAACAATTTACAGCAGTTCAAAGCTACAACTCACTTAACAAGGGCACAAAATGCTTCCTGGACCCATCAGAACTTGGTCTTCACCAAATACTTTTATTAAGTTTTATCAAACGTTTTTGCTTCCACTTTGGTCTTGTTTGGCCGCAAAGTTTTACAAGCTGCAGTTCCATAAGTTGTATAAGAGAATACTTCTAGTTCAGCCTACCCACCCGTTGTTAAGGGACAGCCTAACCCTAATACTCAGCTTTTGGTGGTCCCCATACGTCTGCACTGACAGGAGGGCCGGCTAGAGAGAAAGGGATTTTGTGGTCATGGGCTGATTTTAGTATTGCTGAGAAGACTCTCTATTCTTTATCTTCCATACTGTTGTCTCTTGACCTTCCTTCCTACTTGCTGTCTCCTAAACACCTCACTGAACTTTCCAACAGAACTGGGGAACAGAGGTGGAGCCTAAATATCCTGAGGGAGGGGCCAAGAGACTAATTCTTGTGTCCCACCTCCAGAGTTGATGAAGACATACGTCTGCATTGACCGTTCAAGCCTACTAGAAAATAATTATCCGTGAGTATAAAATCCCTTTAGTGTTCTGGCCTTGGAAGTTCTAGGGTTCTGTAGGCAGGGCCGCCATCAGGGGGGCACAGCGGGTACAGCTGTACCGGGCCCGGCAGTCTTGGAAGTGTGAAGGGGGGCCCGGCCGCTCTACACTACCTGGATTGCAGGGCCCTCCTTAAGCGAATATTCAGAAGAAGCAGCCAGAAAAGAGTTAACAGGCACGGCTCCGCTGCCATCTCTGCAGCACAGTTCCTCACAGCATTTCTGCCTGCCTGTGTGAGACCGCACACTGACCAATAGCAGCGAAGGTGTGTCACAAACCTGCCTCTTCCCACTTGCTTTCTCAACCAGGCGCTTATTGGATAGTTTCTCCATTTGATCCCGTGCCTCCTCGTGTCCAATGACAGGTTGAATGCTAGTGAGGGAACGTCAAAGCTCTGCTCGCAGTCATCTTAAAACAGGTTGTTGTTTTTTTTTTAACCCCTAACCACCAATGTTTTTTATGTTACTTTTATGAGGCACCATGGACACCAATGTTTTTTTTTAAACTTAAGGGGTGCCCTGGCCAGCAATATTTTTTTTTTAACTTATAGGGGGCACTGGACACTTTTTTTTATAGCTTGTGGAAGCGGGGCTAGCCACCAATTTTTTTTTTTAACTTGTAGGGACATGCTAACCACAAATGGCTTTTTATAACTTGTTTTTTATAACTTGTTTGGGGGGGGGGGGTAGTTTTAGCTAGGATGAATGTGTGGCTTTTTTTAATGTGATGTGGGTGGGATCTGGGGTGGGGCTTTGGGTCATGCTGGGGCGGGAACAAGGGGGCCCAGAATATTTTGTTGTACGGGGCCCCGTGTTTTCTGATGGCAGCCCTGTCTGTAGGAACAGACCATCTATTCCAGTGGTCCAGTTTGCATGTCGGAGGTCACTTTCCATAGGAAGGCTCCAGAACTGGAGAGGTTACCTGTCTGTCTCAGGAACTCCCAGAGGAGCAGAAGGAGCCTGAGCAGGTGATTGAGTCTAAAGTGATTGAGCTGCTGCCGGAGGTTGAGCCAGGCCAGAAGCTGGTGAATTTGTGTCCCTGGAGGGAAGAGTAAAAGGGGCTTTGTGAAAAGCCTGAATATTCCACAATGTGGAAAGCAACTTGTATAGTAAGAAGCCCAGAGTGGGGACAACTTTGTGTAAAGCTGAAAAGCTAACTGTGTGCGAACTGTGTGCTGTGACTTTATGTTGGAAAAAGTCCTAAATAAACCTGGTTTTGCCTGAAGTGGCCCTGTCCTTACCTGCCTACTATAGCGAATTCCCCTACAATTGCAAGTACAGCCAGCTTGTCCCGCTTTTCTCTGGTTTGAGTGTGGCCCCAGGCAAAGCAACTGGTATAGAAACACTGGGCTACTGGAAATGTTCTCCTTGTGCAGAACATCTTCTGGTTCCTCTGTATGTTCTGCCTCCATCAGCCAAAGCTTCTTCTTCTTCACTTCCTCATGTCCAGACACTTCTTTCCAGCAATCGCCCAGTATTTCCCCAGAGCTGGAACATGAACTCACATTGTTTTTTGGGGATTTTTGGGAACAATTGTTTTTAAAGGCAAAGTGTACTTGGGCAATCTTTCTTCCTAATGGTTTTTATGGTTTCTGCACAGTGTGGGTTGGAGCAAGAGCTGACAATTGTTTGTGCCAGTGTTTGTCCTGGCAGAGGCATATCTACCCCCATGGGCACTTGCCAACAAGCACAAACTTTTAGCTTTTATCTTTTTGGAAAGCCCATTGACTGGGATTAATTGGGATCAACAACGTCCTCATCAGAAAGGCAAATGGCAGAGATGTTGGAGTCCCGAGTCCTCGCTGTCCTTCTCTGTTCCATGTGCAACAACCCCCCCCCAACCCAGGGGCTCCACAAGAACCATATTGTGCCAACCCCTCCCTCAGTGACCCCCACAGACTCGCCCACTTACCCTTCCTTGTCCCACAGTAAGAAACGAGGGGCAAGTCATGTTTGGGGTCCCCCCAGCTCACTCTCTATAACTCCACTGGAGCTTGAGTGGGGGAGGGGGAGCAGCAGAGAGATCTCTGATTGGTGCTGAGGGGGGAGCATGTGGCTCCAGGAGGGGCCGAAACAAAGAAAGAGACACTAGTGAAACGAGGGGCCACACTGGGCTACTTCCCCACTGACTAACACACGGGCTACTGGCCCTGACTGACAATCTATGGCTTGTGGCAAATGCCAGAGGGGCGTCTGTCTACTTGTAATGTCTGCGACCAGGAAATCCTTATAATAATAATAATAATAATAATAATAATAATAATAAAGACGTTTTTCTGATTCAGACCCCAATGTTCAGTTCCTACGGCTGCAGGTTCAGGTCTCTGTGTCACATCTTGGGACACTTCATAAAGGACTGAGCCCGGAACATATAGTCTAACTACACTGCTAAATACACACATTAAATATACTGACTGGAGCTGCTTCATTCAATTTGCTTTCCTCATATCCTTATAATATACACACACCTCTATACCCACAACAACCCCTCAGTGACTTCTAATATCCTTATCATTTACAGTAGGGGGTACATTATCCCTTATAATACATGAGTGATACTCAGAGTTCCCTGTATAACTCAGCCTGCAGCCTTGTGCCTTTATATGGTCACAGAACAACCCCTCAGTGACTTCTAATATCCTTATCATTTACAGTAGGGGGTACATTATCCCTTATAATACATGAGTGATACTCAGAGTTCCCTGTATAACTCAGCCTGCAGCCTTGTGCCTTTATATGGTCACAGAACAACCCCTCAGTGACTTCTAATATCCTTATCATTTACAGTAGGGGGTACATTATCCCTTATAATACATGAGTGATACTCAGAGTTCCCTGTATAACTCAGCCTGCAGCCTTGTGCCTTTATATGGTCACAGAACAACCCCTCAGTGACTTCTAATATCCTTATCATTTACAGTAGGGGGTGATACAGATTTCTCACTTCATATCTATAGGTACCCCAAGTGGAATGCAGTGGGCTGGAGGAGGAGCTAGTTAGAGGGATTCAGCACTTTTGGGGTTATTGCTGTCACTATTGGGGGGGATGCCGTTTTGCCTGGAAGTGGTACTTACCTGTTTCCCCAATGTCTGACATAGGCCTCGTCCAATCAGCTTGTGTTTGTTACATAAGTCCTTGGTCCTTAGCAACATCACCCGCCCCTTTTCATCGTTGCTCCGCCCAACCTGGGGCCCAATAGTCTGAATGGGCAACTAATTGCCTGTAGTGAATAGCAAGGCCTGGACTGGCAATCTGTGGGTTGTGGCAAATGCCAGAGGGGCTGCTATAAGGTGCCATAGAAAGTCAGTATTTAGTGGGCTGGTGGGGGCTGATTGGGCCTCTGTGTACCTGAAATGCCAGGGCCTATTTTAATTCTCAGTCCGGACCTGGTGAATAGCCCCCCTACTGTATCTCACGCCCCCTCCCCATCTAGTGAAACTGGGACACTATTGTCCTTATTTACACATTTGCCCTTTGCTCAGAGTCATGGGGTGCAATGTGTCCCCCCGCCCAGGGGGCGTGGCATGAGAGCAGGAGGCGGGGTTTGTGAGAGATAAATGAGAGCTATATTTGGGGCACACACACATAATAATAATAAGAATAATAATAAGAATAATATATGTACATAATAATTATATATACCTGACACATGTAATACACATATTTATATATAAAAGTCCATGTCCAGTTACGGTGGCTCCGAGGGCTCAAGTCCTGGCCTAGGCCTCGTCGGGGCCCCCCAAACTCTCCATCTCGGTACTTGCCTTCACCTCCTGATCCAGGAGCGACGGGTTCCTCTTGCGGAATCCATGGGAAATCTCATCGAAGGATCTGCCCCGAGTCTCCGGCACCCGCAAATAAGTGAAGATGAGGAAGGCGAGGAGTAGGGCCCCGAAGAGCAGGAACACGTAAGGGCCACACAGATCCTGGGAGCCAGAGAGACATGTGAGAGGGGCACAAACACCTATAATATATATATATATATACATACACTATATATGGACTTGATCCTCTGATACTCACTGAGTAATCTCATCTCCTTACGTACACACAGCTGGGGGCTCAGGCTATAAACTGAATATATTCCAACTGGTCTTCACTGACTATTGGATCTACTGTCAGAACTGGATAGTGTTTGTATTTCTACTCCTACTCACTGAAACCTATGTGCCACCCACTCTCCATAGTCACTCCTTATACTCACTCCCATACTCACTCCTCATAGTCACTCCTCCTACTCACTCACCCTACTCACTCCTCCTACTCACTCCTCCTACTCACTCCCCATACTCACTCCCCATACCCACTCCTCATACTCACTCTTCATACTCACTCCCCATACTCACTCCCCATACTCACTCCTCATACTCACTCCCCATACTCACTCCCCATACTCACTCCCCATACTCACTCCTCATACTCACTCCCCATACTCACTCCCCATACTCACTCCCCATACTCACTCCCCATACTCACTCCCCATACTCACTCTTCATACTCACTCCCCATACTCACTCCTCATACTCACTCCCCATACTCACTCCCCATACTCACTCCCCATACTCACTCCTCATACTCACTCCCCATACTCACTCCCCATACTCACTCCCCATACTCACTCCCCATACTCACTCCCCATACTCACTCCTCATACTCACTCCTCATACTCACTCCCCATACTCACTACTCATACCCATGCTTACTCTACATTCTCATGCACTATACCCATGCTCCATACGCTGTCCCATACCCACAGCCCATAGTCTCCGCACACTATACCCAGTCCCATACTCACCCCTAATATATGTGCCCCTTACCCACTGGCCATTCCCTCAGTCCATACTCTCCCTCCATTGATGCCTCTCACACTACATTATAGCCATTCCCTCATTAGCCGGCCCAGCAGGGACCTCTCTCACATTGTGCCCGATGCCCATACCCTGAGTGCTGTTCCCTGATAGTGGGCTCCAGCCCTGTCTCTCTCCCCCTCTCTCTCTCTCTCTGTCTCTCTCTCTCTGTCTCTCTCTCTCTCTCTCTCTCTCTCTCTGTCTCTCTCTCTCTCTCTCTCTCTCTCTCTCTCTCTGTCTCTCTGTCTCTCAAATCAAATCAAATCAAATGAGCTTTATTGGCAGGACCAAATACATTAAGCATTGCCAAAGCAGGTAGAGGGGTGAAATGGGTGGGGTTATGGGGGGGCAGTTTATGGGAATAGGGGAAAGTGGGGTCTCTCTCAGTCTATGACAGTCTCTTATATATTGTGCAGCTATGTCTCTCTACACCCCAGGACAAACCTCACTGAATAGACTCCGCCCCCTCCAGGGCACTGTCACTTACCGCCACATACTGGAAGCCCATTCCAATGATGAAGTTGGAGGTCCAGTTGGTGAAACCTGCGATGGCCATGGCTGCCGGCCGGGGGCCCTGACTGAACAGTTCTGCCACAATGAACCATGGGATTGGACCAGGGCCGATCTCAAAAAAAGCCACAAAGCCAAAGATGGCCGCCATGCTGAGGTAACTGAGAGTGGGCACTGTCTCCTGTGAGGAACCCACCCGAGAGATACACAGTCAGTCTCGACATTACCATTGCCCACCCATCCCTCTTACTCTTGCCTCAACTCTACACCCCTCTCTCCCTATATCTGTATCTCTGTATCCCCCTCTCTCTCTACTCATATCTTTATCCCTCTCTCTACTCATATCTATATACTTCCCTCTCTACTCATATCTATATCCCTCTCTCTACTCATATCTATATCCCTCTCTCTACTCATATCTATATCCCTCTCTCTACTCATATCTATATCCTTCTCTCTCTACTCATATCTATATCCTTCTCTCTCTACTCATATCTATATCCTTCTCTCTCTACTCAAATCTTTATCCCTCTCTCTACTCATAGCTATATCCTTCCCTCTCTGCTCATATCTATATCCCTCTCTCTACTCATATCTATATCATTCCCTCTCTACTCATATCTGTAGCCCTCTCTCTACCCATATCTATATGCCTCTCTCTACTCATATCTATATCCTTCTCTCTCTACTCAAATCTTTATCCCTCTCTCTACTCATAGCTATATCCTTCCCTCTCTACTCATATCTATATTCCTCTCTCTAATTATATCTATATCCTTCCCTCTCTACTCATATCTATATCCCTCTCTCTACTCATATCTATATACTTCCCTCTCTACTCATATCTATATCCCTCTCTCTACTCATATCTATATCCCTCTCTCTACTCATATCTATATCCCTCTCTCTACTCATATCTATATCCTTCTCTCTCTACTCATATCTATATCCTTCTCTCTCTACTCATATCTATATCCTTCTCTCTCTACTCAAATCTTTATCCCTCTCTCTACTCATAGCTATATCCTTCCCTCTCTGCTCATATCTATATCCCTCTCTCTACTCATATCTATATCATTCCCTCTCTACTCATATCTGTAGCCCTCTCTCTACCCATATCTATATGCCTCTCTCTACTCATATCTATATCCTTCTCTCTCTACTCAAATCTTTATCCCTCTCTCTACTCATAGCTATATCCTTCCCTCTCTACTCATATCTATATCCCTCTCTCTACTCATATCTATATCATTCCCTCTCTACTCATATCTGTAGCCCTCTCTCTACCCATATCTATATGCCTCTCTCTACTCATATCTATATTCCTCTCTCTACTCATATTTTTATGCCTCTCTCTACTCATATCTATATCCTTCCCTCTCTACTCATATCTTTATCCTTCTCTCTGCTCATATCTATATCCTTCTCTCTCTACTCATATCTATATCCCTCTCTCTACTCATATCTTTATCCCTCTCTCTACTCATATCTATATCCTTCCCTCTCTACTCATATCTATATCCCTCTCTCTACTCATATCTATATACTTCCCTCTCTACTCATATCTATATCCCTCTCTCTACTCATATCTATATCCCTCTCTCTACTCATATCTATATCCTTCTCTCTCTACTCATATCTATATCCTTCTCTCTCTACTCATATCTATATCCTTCTCTCTCTACTCAAATCTTTATCCCTCTCTCTACTCATAGCTATATCCTTCCCTCTCTGCTCATATCTATATCCCTCTCTCTACTCATATCTATATCATTCCCTCTCTACTCATATCTGTAGCCCTCTCTCTACCCATATCTATATGCCTCTCTCTACTCATATCTATATCCTTCTCTCTCTACTCAAATCTTTATCCCTCTCTCTACTCATAGCTATATCCTTCCCTCTCTACTCATATCTATATTCCTCTCTCTACTCATATCTATATCCTTCCCTCTCTACTCATATCTATATCCCTCTCTCTACTCATATCTATATACTTCCCTCTCTACTCATATCTATATCCCTCTCTCTACTCATATCTATATCCCTCTCTCTACTCATATCTATATCCCTCTCTCTACTCATATCTATATCCTTCTCTCTCTACTCATATCTATATCCTTCTCTCTCTACTCATATCTATATCCTTCTCTCTCTACTCAAATCTTTATCCCTCTCTCTACTCATAGCTATATCCTTCCCTCTCTGCTCATATCTATATCCCTCTCTCTACTCATATCTATATCATTCCCTCTCTACTCATATCTGTAGCCCTCTCTCTACCCATATCTATATGCCTCTCTCTACTCATATCTATATCCTTCTCTCTCTACTCAAATCTTTATCCCTCTCTCTACTCATAGCTATATCCTTCCCTCTCTACTCATATCTATATCCCTCTCTCTACTCATATCTATATCATTCCCTCTCTACTCATATCTGTAGCCCTCTCTCTACCCATATCTATATGCCTCTCTCTACTCATATCTATATTCCTCTCTCTACTCATATTTTTATCCCTCTCTCTACTCATATCTATATCCTTCCCTCTCTACTCATATCTTTATCCTTCTCTCTGCTCATATCTATATCATTCTCTCTCTACTCATATCTATATCCCTCTCTCTACTCATATCTATATCATTCTCTCTCTACTCATATCTATATCCTTCTCTCTCTACTCATATCTATATCCTTCTCTCTACTCATATCTATATTCCTCTCTACTCATATTTATATCCCTCTTTACTCATATCTATATCCTTCCCTCTCTACTCCCATCTATATCCTTCTTTCTCTACTCATATCTATATCCCTCTCTGTACTTATATCTATATTCCTCTCTCTACTCATATCTTTATCCCTCCCCTCTCTCTACTCATATCTATATCCTTCCCTCTCTACTCATATCTATATCCTTCTCTCTACACATTTCTATAGCCTTCTCTCTACTCATATCTATATCCCTCTCTCTACTCATATCTATATCCCTCTCTCTACTCATATCTATATCCTTCCCTCTCTACTCATAGCTATATCCTTCTCTCTCTACTCTTAGCTATATCCCTCTCTCTACTCATATCTTTATCCCTCTTTCTACTCATATCTATAGCCTTCACTCTGCTCATATCTATATCCCCCTTCTCTACTCATATCTATATCCCTCTCTCTACTCATATCTATATCATTCCCTCTCTACTCATATCTATATCCCTCACTCTACTCATATCTATATCATTCCCTCTCTACTCATATCTATATCCTTCCCTCTCTACTCATATCTATATCCCTCTCTCAAGTCATATATTTATCCCTCTCTCTACTTATATCTATATCCCTCTCTCTACTCATATCTATATCCCTCTCTCTACTCATATCTATATGCTTCCCTCACCTACTCATATCTATATCCATCTCTCTACTCATATCTATATCCCTCTCTCTACTCATATCTATATCCCTTTCTCTACTCATATCTTTATCCCTCTTTCTACTCATATCTATATCCCTCTCTCTACTCATATCTATATCCTTCTCTCTACTCATATCTATATCCCTCTCTCAACTCATATCTATATCTTTCCCTCTCTACTCATATCTATATCCTTCTCTCTCTACTCATATCTATATCCCTCTCTCAACTCATATATTTATCCCTCTCTCTACTCATATCTATATCCCTCTCTCTACTCATATCTATATCCCTCTCTCTACTCATATCTATATCCCTCTCTCTACTCAAATCTATATGCTTCCCTCACCTACTCATATCTATATCCCTCTCTCTACTCATATCTATATCCATCTCTCTACTCATATCTATATCCCTCTCTCTACTCATATCTATATCCTTCCCTCTCTACTCATATCTATATCCTTCCCTCTCTACTCATATCTATATCCTTCCCTCTCTACTCATATCTATATACTTCTATCTCTACTCATATCTATAGCCCTCTCTTTACTCATATCTATAGCCCTCTCTCAACTCATATCTTTATCCCTCTCTCTACTCATATCTATATCCATCTCTCTACTCATATCTTTATCCCTCTCTCTACTCATATCTATATCCCTCTCTCTACTCATATCTATATCCCTCTCTCTACTCATATCAATATCCTTCCCTCTCTACTCATATCTATATCCATCTCTCTACTCATATCTATATCCTTCCCTCTCTACTCATATCTATATCCCTCTCTCTACTCATATCTACTGTATATCCTTCCCTCTCTACTCATATCTATATCCTTCTCTCTCTACTCATATCTATATCCTTCTCTCTACTCATATCTATATCCTTCTCTCTCTACTCATATCTATATCCTTCTCTACTCATATTTATATCCCTCTTTACTCATATCTTTAGCCCTCTCTCTACTCATATCTATATCCCTCTCTCTACTCATATCTATATTCCTCTCTCTACTCATATCTATATCCCTTTCTCTATTCATATCTTTATCCCTCTTTCTACTTATATCTATATCCCTCTCTCTACTCATATCTATATCCTTCTCTCTACTCATATCTATATCCCTCTCTCAACTCATATCTATATCCTTCCCTCTCTACTCATATCTATATCCCTCTCTCTACTCATATCTATGTTCCTCTCTCTACTCATATCTATATCCCTTTCTCTACTCATATATTTTTCCCTCTCTCTACTCATATCTATATCCCTCTCTCAACTCATATCTTTATCCCTCTCTCTACTCATATCTATATCCCACTCTCTACTCATATCTATATCCCTCTCTATACTCATATCTATATCCCTCTCTCTACTCATATCTATAGCCTTCCCTCTCTACTCATATCTATATCATTCTCTCTCTACTCATATCTATATCCCTCTCTACTCATATTTATATCCCTCTTTACTCATATCTATATCCCTCTCTCTACTCCCATCTATATCCTTCTTTCTCTACTCATATCTATATCCCTCTCTCTCTACTTATATCTTTATCCCTCTCTCTACTCATAGCTATTTCCTTCTCTCTACTCATATCTATATCCTTCCCTCTCTACTCATATCTATATCCTTCTTTCTCTACTCATATCTATATCCCTCTCTCTCTACTCATATCTTTATCCCTCTCTCTACTCATAGCTATATCCTTCTCTCTACTCATGTCTATATCCTTCCCTCTCTGCTCATATCTATATCCTTCTTTCTCTACTCATATCTATATCCTTCCCTCTCTACTCATATCTATATCCCTCTCTCTACTCATATCTATATACTTCCCTCTCTACTCATATCTATATCCCTCCCTATACTCATATCTATATCCCTCTCTCTACTCATATCTATATCCCTCTCTCTACTCATATCTATATCCTTCCCTCTCTACTCATATCTATATCCCTCTCTCTACTCATATCTATATACTTCCCTCTCTACTCATATCTATATCCCTCTCTCTACTCATATCTATATCCCTCTCTCTACCATATCTATATCCTTCTCTCTCTACTCATATCTATATCCTTCTCTCTACTCATATCTATATCCTTCCCTCTCTACTCATATCTATATCCCTCTCTCTACTCATATCTATATCCCTCTCTCTACTCATATCTATATCCCTCTCTCTACTCATATCTATATACTTCTGTCTCTACTCATATCTATATCCCTCTCTCTAGTAACTATTACAACCTGTCTGGACATTACAGTTTCAGTGATATCCGTTTAGAAATGGAAGAGACAAGGAAAGACTGATGTTGCTCTAACCAATAACTCTCCAGTCCTCAGCCAAGTTCTCACCTGTAACACCATTGCCACGGTCATTAATAACGCACAAATGATCATTCCAGCCAATCCCAGCAGGTGAAGTGATAGAGATATAGATATCTCTACTCATATCTATATCCTTCCCTCTCTACTCATATCTATATCCTTCCCTCTCTACTCATATCTATATGCTTCTCTCTCTACTCATATCTATAGCCCTCTCTTTACTCATATCTATAGCCCTCTCTCAACTCATATCTTTATCCCTCTCTCTACTCATATCTATATCCATCTCTCTACTCATATCTTTATCCCTCTCTCTACTCATATCTATATCCCTCTCTCTACTCATATCTATATCCCTCTCTCTACTCATATCAATATCCTTCCCTCTCTACTCATATCTATATCCCTCTCTCTACTCATATCTACTGTATATCCTTCCCTCTCTACTCATATCTATATCCTTCTCTCTCTACTCATATCTATATCCTTCTCTCTACTCATATCTATATCCTTCTCTCTCTACTCATATCTATATCCTTCTCTCTACTCATATCTATATCCTTCTCTCTCTACTCATATCTATATCCTTCTCTACTCATATTTATATCCCTCTTTACTCATATCTTTAGCCCTCTCTCTACTCATATCTATATCCCTCTCTCTACTCATATCTATATTCCTCTCTCTACTCATATCTATATCCCTTTCTCTATTCATATCTTTATCCCTCTTTCTACTTATATCTATATCCCTCTCTCTACTCATATCTATATCCTTCTCTCTACTCATATCTATATCCCTCTCTCAACTCATATCTATATCCTTCCCTCCCTACTCATATCTATATCCCTCTCTCTACTCATATCTATGTTCCTCTCTCTACTCATATCTATATCCCTTTCTCTACTCATATATTTTTCCCTCTCTCTACTCCCATCTATATCCTTCTTTCTCTACTCATATCTATATCCCTCTCTCTACTCATATCTATATCCTTCCCTCTCTACTCATATCTATATCCCTCTCTCTACTCCCATCTATATCCTTCTTTCTCTACTCATATCTATATCCCTCTCTCTACTTATATCTTTACCCCTCTCTCTACTCATAGCTATTTCATTCTCTCTACTCATATCTATATCCTTCCCTCTCTACTCATATCTATATCCTTCTTTCTCTACTCATATCTATATCCCTCTCTCTCTACTCATATCTTTATCCCTCTCTCTACTCATAGCTATATCCTTCTCTCTACTCATATCTATATCCTTCCCTCTCTACTCATATCTATATCCTTCTTTCTCTACTCATATCTATATCCTTCCCTCTCTACTCATATCTATATCCCTCTCTCTACTCATATCTATATACTTCCCTCTCTATTCATATCTATATCCCTCTCTATACTCATATCTATATCCCTCTCTCTACTCATATCTATATCCCTCTCTCTACTCATATCTATATCCTTCCCTCTCTACTCATATCTATATCCTTCCCTCTCTACTCATATCTATATGCTTCTCTCTCTACTCATATCTATAGCCCTCTCTTTACTCATATCTATAGCCCTCTCTCAACTCATATCTTTATCCCTCTCTCTACTCATATCTATATCCTTCTCTCTACTCATATCTTTATCCCTCTCTCTACTCATATCTATATCCCTCTCTCTACTCATATCTATATCCCTCTCTCTACTCATATCAATATCCTTCCCTCTCTACTCATATCTATATCCCTCTCTCTACTCATATCTACTGTATATCCTTCCCTCTCTACTCATATCTATATCCTTCTCTCTCTACTCATATCTATATCCTTCTCTCTACTCATATCTATATCCTTCTCTCTCTAATCATATCTATATCCTTCTCTCTACTCATATCTATATCCCTCTCTACTCATATTTATATCCCTCTTTACTCATATCTTTAGCCCTCTCTCTACTCATATCTATATCCCTCTCTCTACTCATATCTATATTCCTCTCTCTACTCATATCTATATCCCTCTCTCTACTCATATCTATATCCCTTTCTCTATTCATATCTTTATCCCTCTTTCTACTTATATCTATATCCCTCTCTCTACTCATATCTATATCCCTCTCTCTACTCATATCTATATCCCTCTCTCTACTCATATCTATATACTTCTGTCTCTACCCATATCTATATCCCTCTCTCTAGTAACTATTACAACCTGTCTGGACATTACAGTTTCAGTGATATCCGTTGAAATGGAAGAGACAAGGAAAGACTGATGTTGCTCTAAGCAATAACTCTCCAGTCCTCAGCCAAGTTCTCACCTGTAACACCATTGCCACGGTCATTAATAACGCACAAATGATCATTCCAGCCAATCCCAGCAGGTGAAGTGTGCGTCGTCCCGCCCTCTCTATCAGGAACAACTAGAACAAGAGACAAAACCTGATTTTTCAGAAGTTCCCATAGACTTCACCCCCCCAGGCAGCAGATATAGCAGCTCTATCGCACACACTCAATTGAGATTCCAGGGCAATTGGAAACCTAATTAAAGACCAACACCATTAGGAGCTCCATTACCCACCAAAGAAATGGATATAAAAGTGCCATTGGGAGCCCTTTTACCCCCTCAAGAGATAGATCTGCCAGTACTACTGAGCGCCCTGTTACCCACATAGAAGATTGGTATAATATGGCATAATAAATCTGTATCCATGGAATCCAGTCACCACCCAGGAGATATTCCCGTGCCAAGCCATTGGATTTGTGTTCAATTCTCTCTTACCGATACAACAGTAAATGCAGTGTTGACAATTCCAGCCCCAATGGTGGCATAGATAGGTTGCTCCACTCCCGCCTTAGAGAAAATATCCGTGGAATAATAGAATATCTGGAAGCAAAATAAATGTAATTATTAAATATCAATGACACCCTGTTGGGACTCATGTCTGTCTGTCTGGGTCAGAGAATTGGGCTAGGGGGTACCTATGAATTGCCTTCAACATAGACTAGTATGGTTTCTACTCCCTCCTCTAACACTTACCCTAACTCTAACCCCTGCTAGGCTGGGGCTGTGGGGATACCCCAGGAGTGAAACAGGCACATGTAGGACAATGTCATTATGGGGGGGGGGGGTACCCTAATATGTGCAGAGTACTCACAGCATTAATGCCAGACAGTTGCTGGGACAGTTGCAGGATGATGGCCACCACGATTGGCTGCCGATAGTTGCGAGAGCGGAAGATTTGCAGGATGGACACCTTGGGCTCTGAGTCCATCTGTCTCTTCTCCTCCTTCATGTCAGACAGATCGTTGGTAACATCGAGGAGGCCGGTGAAGCGCCGCAGACCTTATCAGGTGACAGGAGAAACGGGATATTTATCAATTGATACACCCAGTGCCCTAATGCCATCTTGTCTATGGGAGAAGACCTTCTCAATAATGTCCCTACATCATTCACATAGAGGCCCGGATACTGCTTCAAACCTGATCTAATATCAACTGCCCAGAGCAGGAGACAATGAGGCAATAGCCACCACCACATGCAATGCTTTCATTTTACAGACTGGAGTCCTCTCCAACAAAATGCTCAGGCACCTTCAGTGACCAGCTCCTAGGTACCAGCTCCCTCAGAAGAAGCCTTGTTTCTCAACTCCCAGGCACCAGCTCTTACTATTAATTACTAACCTTCAATTACAGCCCATAGATAAGGGCATTCCCAGGCACACCCACCATAATAAGTAAGTAGTGCCCACTCGGCAGCACTCCACTAACAAGGCCACTTACTTTTCTTGGCCTGTGCCTCCTGCTCACACACAATGTAAAGAAAGCGGGGGCTCTCTGGGCAGAATGGAAGCATCAGGGACTGAACAGCAGCTGGGATCAGAGTCACCCAGAAAAGAGCCGGCCACCTCGAACTGGATCCAAGAAACATTTCCAGGCCCAGCACCTGAGGGAACATAATGGGCCACAGTGAGTTTGAGTGAGTGATGGGGTGGTGGGTGGGGGGGGGAGATAGGGAAAACACAGGTCACCCCAGGGTGTGAGAGAGACCTGGGGGAGAAGCAAAAAATGTATGAGTTGCTGAATAAAGGAGCCAATGAGATGGAGGCATTTGAGAGGGACCTGGGTGAAGATGAGTAAAGGGTCTGATGATAACAATCAGTTGGGGCAATTTCCCAAAAGAAAAGTAACACTGTCTCTGTGGGGGGGGGCCCTTTATTCCAGCAAGTGGTTATTGGAAAGAGGGAGAGACTGGGGGGATAAGTGACAGCTGCAAAGTACATATAAGGGAATTAGACACTATGAGGAGGGAGAGACAGTACCTGAGCTACTAGGATGCCAATGACAAGAGACAGCTGATGAAGGGTTCCCAAGGCTCCACGCAGGTGAGTTGGAGAAATTTCTCCCACATACATAGGGACCAAGCCGGATGCCAGACCTGTAGGGGGAGATAGAGAGCAACAATTCTATAGCAATGGGTAAAATGTAAGTCAGATGGGAAAAGGTTAATAGGAAAACCCCTTTGAGGTCAGAAAGATGCTCTACAAGCACCATATAATGGGAATGTGCTGGAACGGGTTCCATATCATAAAACATATTGATGGAATTTTGGTTCTATAAAATGTGATACTGGTACAACATGTTGCAGGTACAATATAGTGACGGATACTGATCGATTACCTGAATATACTCCAATCAGAAACCGCCCCACAATCATCATTTCATATGACTGACAGACCTGGGAGAGGCCCATGAGACTCCCGGCAAGGAAAGCAAATACGTTATTGATAACCATCGCTCGTTTGCTGTGGGGCCACGGGGGAAGGAAAGATAAAAAGAGATTATTGTTCCATTTTTCATACTCAGCAAGTAAAAAGCAATAAAAGTATTTAAAAAATGCCTGACACATACTGACTGCTTGGCCTATACTGAATCTACTGATCTACAGATGGGAGCTTTATACTGAATCTACTGATCTACAGATGAGAGCTTTATACTGAATCTACTGATCTACAGATGGGAGCTTTATACTGAATCTACTGATCTACAGATGGGAGCTTTATACTGAATCTACTGATCTACAGATGAGAGCTTGGCATATACTGAATCTACTGATCTACAGATGGGAGCTTTATACTAAATCTACTGATCTACAGATGAGAGCCTTATAATGAATCTACTGATCTATAGATGAGAGCTTTATACTGACTCTACTGATCTACAGATGAGAGCTTGGCCTATACTGAATCTACTGATATACAGATGGGAGCTTTGCATATACTGAATCTACTGATCTACAGATGGGAGCTTGGCCTATACTGAATCTACTGATCTAGAGATGGGAGCTTGGCATATACTGAATCTACTGATCTACAGATGGGAGCTTGGCCTATACTGAATCTACTGATCTACAGATGAGAGCTTGGCAAATACTGAAACTACTGATCTACAGATGGGAGCTTGGCATATACTGAATCTACTGATCTACAGATGAGAGCTTGGCAAATACTGAATCTACTGATCTACGGATAAGAGCTTGGCATATACTGAATCTACTGATCTACAGATGGGAGCTTGGCATATACTGAATCTACTGATCTACAGATGAGAGCTTGGCATATACTGAATCTACTGATCTACAGATGGGAGCTTGGCATATACTGAATTTACTGATCTACAGATGGGAGCTTATAATATACTAAATCTATTGATCTACAGATGAGAGCTTGGCATATACTGAATCTACTGATCTACAGATGAGAGCTTGGCAGATACAGAATATACTGATCTACGGATGAGAGCTTGGCACATACTGAATCTACTGATTTACAGATGAGAGCTTGGCATATACTGAATCTACTGATCTACAAATGAGAGCTTGGCATATACTGAATCTACTGATCTACAGATGAGAGCTTGGCATATACTGAATCTACCGATCTACAGATGGGAGCTTGGCACATACTGAATCTACTGATCTACAGAAGAGAGCTTGGAACATACTGAATTTACTGATCTACAGATGGGACCTTTATACTGAATCTACTCATCTACAGATGGGAGCTTTATACTGAATCTACTGATCTACAGATGGGAGCTTGGCATATACTGAATCTACTGATCTACAGATGAGAGCTTGGCATATACTGAATCTACTGATCTACAGGTGGGAGCTTGGCATATACTGAATCTACTGATCTACAGATGAGAGCTTGGCATATACTGAATCTACTGATCTACAGATGAGAGCTTGGCATATACTGAATCTACTGATCTACAGGTGGGAGCTTGGCATATACTGAATCTACTGATCTGCAGATGAGAGCTTGGCCCATACTGAATCTACTGATCAACAGAAGTGAGCTTGACACATACTGAATCTACTGATCTACAGAAGAGAGCTTGGTGCATACTGAATCTATTGATCTACAGATGGGACCTTTATACTGAATATACTGATCTACAGATGAGAGCTTGGCCCATACTGAATATACTGATCTACAGAAGTGAGCTTGGCATATATTGAATCTACTGATCTGCAGATGAGAGCTTTGCATATATTGAATCTATTGATCTACAGATGAGAGCTTGGGATATACTGAATCTACTGATCTACAGATGAGAGCTTGGCAGATACAGAATATACTCATCTACGGATGAGAGCTTGGCACATACTGAATCTACTGATTTACAGATGAGAGCTTGTCATATACTGAATCTACTGATCTACAAATGAGAGCTTGGCATATACTGAATCTACTGATCTACAGATGAGAGCTTGGCACATACTGAATCTACTGATCTACAGATGAGAGCTTGGTATATACTGAATCTACTGATCTACAGATGAGAGCTTGGCACATACAGAATAGACTGATCTACGGATGAGAGCTTGGCACATACTGAATCTACTGATTTACAGATGAGAGCTTGGCATTTACTGAATCTACTGATCTACAGATGGGAGCTTGGCACATACTGCATCTACTGATCTACAGATGAGAGCTTGGCATATACTGAATCTACTGATCTACAAATGAGAGCTTGGCATATACTGAATCTACTGATCTACAAATGAGAGCTTGGCAGATATAGAATCTACTGATCTACGGATAAGAGCTTGGCACAGGCAGAATCTACTGATCTACAGATGAGAGCTTGGCATATACTGAATCTACTGATCTACAGAAGAGAGCTTGGCATATACTGAATCTACCAATCTATAGATGGGAGCTTGGCAAATACCGAATCTACTGATCTACAGATGAGAGCTTGGCCCATACTGAATCTACTGATCAACAGATGGGAGCTTTATGCTGAATCTACTGATCTACAGATGGGAGCTTGGCGCATACAGAATCTACTGATCTACAGATAGGAGCTTGGCACATACTGAATCTACTGATCTACAGATGGGACCTTTATACTGAATCTACTGATCTACAGATGGGAGCTTGGCATATACTGAATCTACCGATCTACAGATGGGACCTTTATACTGAAGCTACTGATTTACAGATGAGAGCTTGGCACTTACTGAATCTACTGATCTACATATGAGAGTTTGGCACATACAGAATCTACTGATCTACGGATAGGAGCTTGGCATATACTAAATCTACTGATCTACAGATGGGAGCTTGGCATATACTGAATCTATTGATCTACAGATGAGAGCTTGGGATATACTGAATCTACTGATCTACAGATGAGAGCTTGGCAGATACAGAATATACTCATCTACGGATGAGAGCTTGGCACATACTGAATCTACTGATTTACAGATGAGAGCTTGTCATATACTGAATCTACTGATCTACAAATGAGAGCTTGGCATATACTGAATCTACTGATCTACAGATGAGAGCTTGGCACATACTGAATCTACTGATCTACAGATGAGAGCTTGGTATATACTGAATCTACTGATCTACAGATGAGAGCTTGGCACATACAGAATAGACTGATCTACGGATGAGAGCTTGGCACATACTGAATCTACTGATTTACAGATGAGAGCTTGGCATTTACTGAATCTACTGATCTACAGATGGGAGCTTGGCACATACTGCATCTACTGATCTACAGATGAGAGCTTGGCATATACTGAATCTACTGATCTACAAATGAGAGCTTGGCATATACTGAATCTACTGATCTACAAATGAGAGCTTGGCAGATATAGAATCTACTGATCTACGGATAAGAGCTTGGCACAGGCAGAATCTACTGATCTACAGATGAGAGCTTGGCATATACTGAATCTACTGATCTACAGAAGAGAGCTTGGCATATACTGAATCTACCAATCTATAGATGGGAGCTTGGCAAATACCGAATCTACTGATCTACAGATGAGAGCTTGGCCCATACTGAATCTACTGATCAACAGATGGGAGCTTTATGCTGAATCTACTGATCTACAGATGGGAGCTTGGCGCATACAGAATCTACTGATCTACAGATAGGAGCTTGGCACATACTGAATCTACTGATCTACAGATGGGACCTTTATACTGAATCTACTGATCTACAGATGGGAGCTTGGCATATACTGAATCTACCGATCTACAGATGGGACCTTTATACTGAAGCTACTGATTTACAGATGAGAGCTTGGCACTTACTGAATCTACTGATCTACATATGAGAGTTTGGCACATACAGAATCTACTGATCTACGGATAGGAGCTTGGCATATACTAAATCTACTGATCTACAGATGGGAGCTTGGCATATACTGAATCTACTGATCTACAGATGAGAGCTTGGCCCATACTGAATCTACTGATTTACAGAAGTGAGCTTGACACATACTGAATCTACTGATCTACAGAAGAGAGCTTGGTGCATACTGAATCTACTGATCTACAGATGGGACCTTTATACTGAATATACTGATCTACAGATGAGAGCTTGGCCCATACTGAATCTACTGATCTACAGATGGGAGCTTGGCATATACTGAATCTACTGATCTACAGATGAGAGCTTGGCGTATACTGAATCTACTGATCTACAGAAGTGAGCTTGGCACATACTGAATCTACTGATCTACAGATGAGAGCTTGGCATATACTGAATCTACCGATCTACAGATGAGAGCTTGGCATATACTGAATCTACTGATCAACAGATGGGAGCTTTATGCTGAATCTACTGATCTACAGATGGGAGCTTGGCACTTACTGAATCTACTGATCTACGGATAAGAGCTTGGCATATACTAAATCTACTGATCTACAGATGGGAGCTTGGCATATACTGAATCTACTGATCTACAGATGAGAGCTTGGCCCATACTGAATCTACTGATCTACAGAAGAGAGCTTGGTGTATACTGAATCTACTGATCTACTGATCTACAGATGGGACCTTTATACTGAATATACTGATCTACAGATGAGAGCTTGGCCCATACTGAATCTACTGATCTACAGAAGTGAGCTTGGCACATACAGAATCTACTGATCTACAGATGGGACCTTTATACTGAATATACTGATCTACAGAAGTGAGCTTGGCATATACTGAATCTACTGATCTACAGATGAGAGCTTGGCACATACAGAATCTACTGATCTACAGATGGGACCTTTATACTGAATATACTGATCTACAGATACGAGCTTGGCATGTACTGAATCTATTGATCTACAGATGAGAGCTTGGCACATACTGAATCTACTGATCTACAGATGGGACCTTTATACTGAATCTACTGATCTACAGATGGGAGCTTGGCATATACTGAATCTACCGATCTACAGATGGGAGCTTGGCACATACTGAATCTACTGATCTACAGAAGAGAGCTTGGCACATACTGAATTTACTGATCTACAGATGGGACCTTTATACTGAATCTACTGATTTACAGATGAGAGCTTGGCACTTACTGAATCTACTGATCTACATATGAGAGTTTGGCACATACAGAATCTATTGATCTACGGATAAGAGCTTGGCATATACTGAATCTACTGATCTACAGATGGGAGCTTGGCATATACTTAATCTACTGATCTACAGATGAGAGCTTGGCCCATACTGAATCTACTGATCTACAGAAGAGAGCTTGGTGCATACTGAATCTACTGATCTACAGATGGGACCTTTATACTGAATATACTGATCTACAGATGAGAGCTTGGCCCATACTGAATCTACTGATCTACAGAAGTGAGCTTGGCATATACTGAATCTACTGATCTACATATGAGAGCTTGGCACATACAGAATCTACTGATCTACAGATGGGACCTTTATACTGAATCTACTGATCTACAGATGGGAGCTTGGCATATACTGAATCTACCGATCTACAGATGGGAGCTTGGCACATACTGAATCTACTGATCTACAGAAGAGAGCTTGGCACATACTGAATTTACTGATCTACAGATGGGACCTTTATACTGAATCTACTGATTTACAGATGAGAGCTTGGCACTTACTGAATCTACTGATCTACATATGAGAGTTTGGCACATACAGAATCTATTGATCTACGGATAAGAGCTTGGCATATACTGAATCTACTGATCTACAGATGGGAGCTTGGCATATACTGAATCTACTGATCTACAGATGAGAGCTTGGCCCATACTGAATCTACTGATCTACAGAAGAGAGCTTGGTGCATACTGAATCTACTGATCTACAGATGGGACCTTTATACTGAATATACTGATCTACAGATGAGAGCTTCGCCCATACTGAATCTACTGATCTACAGAAGTGAGCTTGGCATATACTGAATCTACTGATCTACATATGAGAGCTTGGCACATACAGAATCTACTGATCTACAGATGGGACCTTTATACTGAATATACTGATCTACAGATACGAGCTTGGCATATACTGAATCTACTGATCTACAGATGAGAGCTTGGCATGTACTGAATCTATTGATCTACAGATGAGAGCTTGGCACATACTGAATCTACTGATCTACAGATGGGACCTTTATGCTGAATATACTGATCTACAGATGGGACCTTTATACTGAATATACTGATCAACAGATGGGAGCTTTATACTGAATCTATTGATCTGTGTATAGATTGGCACATATTTATGTTACTGATAAAGATTTAGGGTGCAAGACATATTATTGCATGGGCTGGGGGTGACACTCAATGTTTCTTCCCGTCAATGTCAGTTAAGACACATTCAGGAACAAGGAATAGCAATGAGCCAACAGTATTGGGATTGGGTCCAGTTTCCTTTAGAGACGAGCTGGGGCAGAGACACTCACGTGGGTATTTCGGGCCTTTGCCAATGTTTTGGTATCAATATAATCTGTGATTCTTGGGGGAGGGGTGAAAGGAATGAAAGAAATGAGCCTGAACATGTCAGAGGTGCTGCTCTCATGTAAATCCTTAGTTGGGGTCCCATGGGTTTTATTTAGGCTGAGGAGTAGCAGGGGCCCCTCAGAAGTCTCTCTTAGCCCCATTCCTCTCTAATGTAAGTCACAAGCAGCTCATTGTGCGTCAGGCTGGACATGAGGAACTGCTGAGAATATAATCCTGGGAGGATCTGGATGGAGAAAATGTCCCCCCTCTTGTGTTCTGTTGCACCTGCTCATGGGATTTAGAGTCTTCCCGTAGTCGCATATTCCATGGCTTTGTCTGGTGATTCAGTGTCCATCAGTGACCCCTCTCTTCTGTCTCGGGTGTCAATAAAGATGTGCATCATGGGATTTATAGCCTTTACAGTGGAGTGCAGGCTGCTGAGTACTGGGGTGGCACAAAGTGGTTACACAATGGCCAGAGAGTACTGGGTGATGTTACTCCTACTAATAACATCTGTTATATGATCAGCCCCTCACCCCCACCTATTGGAAAAGATCTGGACTTTAGGCTGGGGTGCTAATGGCAGAAACAACTGGGTGCTGCACCTTAGTGAATGGGTCCCATTGGGTATAAAGGAAGAGTGGGAGCTGGATCTGGTCCCTAGTTATGTCCTGATTCTATATGAAAAGCCTTCAACTAGCAGGAGGAACCAAGAACATTGGGCACCAGCATCACATGGAACCAGTACTCACCGCCCCAGCCACTGGGACACAACCCCCACGGACAGTGAGGAGACCATTCCACCAATGGAGAAAATGGCGACAGAAAGAGACCAGAGAGTGCGTAGGAGCCCCGGGTCTATCGAACCAGAACCAGAAGAACTTCGACTTATCCATGATTCGTTGTAGCTTTGCTCAATGATCTAAGGAGGGAGGGTGGGCAATGTTACTGACAGGTAGTTACTGCTTTCATTTGTAATTGTATATAGAGGCCAGGGGGGGCATTCATAAACTCCATTATATATATATATCATACCGGGTTGAGGGGGGGGCACTGCACTAGAAGAGTTGAAATTCCGATTCAACATTTCTGCCTTGTGAGGTTTCCAGCAGCAGCTTTTTGCCACCCTGGTAACTTATGGGCTGCTGCAGTTTCTTCACTGGCCCCCAAGCTCAGACATTGCCCCTGTAACCAGGTGAACAATAATATTACACAACCCTGAGATCCCCATAATGACCTGTACTCAAGAGTCTGGACATCCCCAATAATCAAAGTACTTAATGCTCTTGTAAAAACCCAATACTGCACAAACACAACCCAAAGAGCTCTAACATGGTGCATACTGAATATTCTGGAAAAGCCCAATATTCCAAGTACTTAATACTCTTGTTGAAACCCAATACTGCATGAACACAACCCAAAGAGCTCCAACATGGAGCATACACAATATTCTGGAGATTCCCAATATTCCAAGGTCTTAATGTTCTTGTAGAAACCCAATACTGCATGAACACAACCCAAAGAGCTCCAACATGGAGCATACACAATATTCTGGAGATTCCCAATATTCCAAGGTCTTAATGTTCTTGTAGAAACCCAATACTGCATGAACACAACCCAAAGAGCTCCAACATGGAGCATACACAATATTCTGGAGATTCCCAATATTCCAAGGTCTTAATGTTCTTGTAGAAACCCAATACTGCATGAACACAACCCAAAGAGCTCCAACATGGAAAATACACAATATTCTGGAGATTCCCAATATTCCAAGTGCTTAATGTTCTTGTAGAAACCCAATACTGCATGAACACAACCCAAACAGCTCCAACATGGTGCATACTGAATATTCTGGAGATGCCCAATATTCCAAGTATTTAATACGCTTGTTGAAACCCAATACTGCATGAACACAACCCAAAGAGCCCCAACATGGAATGTACTCAATAATCTGTGATTCCCCAATATTCCAAGTGCTTAATACTCATGTAAACTCAATTATTGCATAAACACTACCCAAACAGAGCCAACATGGTGTATACTCAATATTCTGGGGTTCCCCAATATTCCAAGTAAAGCCAATAATGTGAAGCCATTGGAGCCTTACTGCACCCCATGATATTGCCACTATAATTCCCTTATTGCCAGGGTAAGAAGGCGTAATTACACAAATCACAAAATCAGCTCCAGTCTCTGCTCCGTCTGGGAATTAATATATGTTTCCAAGGGCTCCCAAAAAGAACTGGATCAGAAATACTTTTATACTTTAGTCCCCCAATATAAATCCCCACTCCAGACAGACACATATACTTGTACCTTTTGGGGGGCATTAATAACCCCAATGTTATATCCAAACTGGAAAGATCCCAAGATAGCGGTGAAAACAGAAAGGACAAGGGTCTTCGTCACCCCCGACCGGACCACCTGCTGTAAGAGACAAAATTAACAGGTCAAATTAGAAATTCTTGCTCAGTCTTTTCTGTGACACAACTTTCCCTGATCTTCCCTCTAGCACCCTAACCTTTATCCCATCACTGCTGATATTTCATCTGGTGCTGAACTACATCTCCCAGCATCCCCAGCCAGCTGCACAACCCTGATTATTTATTGTTCCTGTTGCAGCTCCTTCCCATAAACAGACACATGTACAGTTTCTTTACTCTCAATTAATAGTCTGTGGAGCCCCAGAAAGAGTGCCCCTCTCCCATTCCCTCTGCACACTCACCTGCCCCCCTTCAATCGGCTGGAACCCCCCAGAAGGCATTTCTCCTCCGACCCAAGTAACCCTGAGGGAAATCCTTCAATGTGGCCTTGGAATGGCAAAGGGGGAGGAAAGAGACAGACAAGAAGGTCGAGCACAACTTCTAAAGGCAGAATATGGGACTGGTCTGTAAGTGGGTGAGGGGGGCAGGGGTTTAGGGGAAGAGAAGGGGGAGAAAAGGGGGTACAAGGGAAAGGGGAACTGGGGGAAAGGGGAAATATGTGCAAAGCAAAAGAGAGAAGAAAATGCCCCTTAAGGTGAGAGACTCTCTAAAGTAAGTTATATGGGGAGACAGGGAAAAGGGGAGAAGGAGATGTTCAGGGGAGAAGCAGCCAGAGGGGAGAAGAGAGAAGAAGAAGTTGAGGGAGTCCAGGGAGTGGGGTAGAGAGTCCAGACAAGTAGTCCAGGCAGGCAGGGAGTCCAGGCAGGGAGTGGGGTTGGGTGACAGGAGAGCTTTCAGCACAGGAGGGGGCCGAGGGGCGGAGACTGAACTGGGAGGGGCAGAAGCAAAAAGGCCGGAGGCAACAGAGAGGCAGTGAGTGGAACAGAGAGAAAGGGCAGGGAGGTGTGAGGGGGGCGGCAGTTAAGCTCAAGTCTTACCTTGGTGCTGACAGACACAAGCAAACACACAGCCTCCAGACTTAGAAACACTGGGTAGTAGTGGCTACATGAAACTGTCTCCTGGTGGAGGGGTTACAGGATGATAATAGCTGGTATTTCCAACAAGGACAGAGGGAAATGCCAATAAATCTCGTTGCATTGGGTGTCACCCGAATTTTATACAATTACAGAAGAGCTGACAGTCTATATGGAAATGATCAGGTGATAGAGGGGGAGGGAATATGTTACAGAGATGTGATTAATAGACTGGGGGAGTGAGTTCCGTGGGGAATATATAATAATAAAGGTTATTTATCTTGTTCTTATAAGGCCAATGCCCAACTGCCCTTCTGTATCTATGGAGGGACACAGCCTCACCTCAAACTCCGAGGGGTGAAGGGGGGATTAAAGGAGCAGTAACACCAAGAAATGAAGGTGTTTTATAAAATGCAACGTGATATTGTCCTGTGCTTGTAACACTGATCTCTTTGCTTCACAAAAACTAATACAGTTTGTATAAACACACCGCTGTGTAGCAATGGAAATGGCACATGTTAAATGACAGATCAGCTCTATGGAACACCATTATATTCCAAGGAGCCTATCTGCTATGTAACCCCCATGGCTACACAGCAGCTCTATATACAACTGTGTAGTAGTGTTTCTACAGCAAACAGATCCGTTTTATTCTGCCCTGGTCCAAGTTTATCATCCTGCCCCACATCTCATTGACCTTAATCATCCTGCCCACATCTCATTGACCTTAATCATTCTGCCCCACATCCTTATTGACCTTAATAATCCTGCCCACATCTCATTGACCTTAATCATTCTGCCCCACAACCTTATTGACCTTAATCATCCTGCCCCACATCTCATTGACCTTAATCATCCTGCCCCACATCTCATTGACCTTAATCATTCTGCCCCACATCTCATTGACCTTAATCATCCTGCCCCACATCTCATTGACCTTAATCACCCTGCCCACATCTCATTGACCTTAATAATCCTTCCCACATCTCATTGACCTTAATCATTCTGCCCCACATATCATTGACCTTAATAATCCTGCCCACATCTCATTGACCTTAATCATTCTGCCCCACATCTCATTGACCGTAATCATTTTGCCCCACATCTCATTGACCTTAATCATCCTGCCCCACATCTCATTGACCTTAATCATTCTGCCCCACATCTCAATTACCTTAATCATTCTGCCCCACATCGCATTAACCTTAATAATCCTGTCCACATCTCATTGACCTTAATCATTCTGCCCCACATCTCATTGACCTTAATCATTCTGCCCCACATCTCATTGACCTTAATCATTCTGCCCCACATCTCATTGACCTTAATCATTCTGCCCCACATCTCATTGACCTTAATCATTCTGCCCCACATCTCATTGACCTTAATCATTCTGCCCCACATCTCATTGACCTTAATCATTCTGCCCCACATCTCATTGACCTTAATCATTCTGCCCCACATCTCATTGACCTTAATCATTCTGCCCCACATCTCATTGACCTTAATCATTCTGCCCCACATCTCATTGACCTTAATCATTCTGCCCCACATCTCATTGACCTTAATCATTCTGCCCCACATCTCATTGACCTTAATCATCCTGCCCCACATCTCATTGACCTTAATCATCCTGCCCCACATCTCATTGACCTTAATCATTCTGCCCCACATCTCATTGACCTTAATCATTCTGCCCCACATCTCATTGACTTTAATCATTCTGCCCCACATCTCATTGACC
The DNA here is from genome assembly GCA_038501925.1 of Xenopus petersii. Taxonomy (NCBI): domain Eukaryota; kingdom Metazoa; phylum Chordata; class Amphibia; order Anura; family Pipidae; genus Xenopus; species Xenopus petersii. Next base: position 159,943,552 of record CM076676.1, on the reverse strand, counting down.
TTAATCATCCTGCCCCACATCTCATTGACTTTAATCATTCTGCCCCACATCTCATTGACCTTAATCATCCTGCCCCACATCTCATTGACCTTAACCATTCTGCCCCACATCTCATTGACCTTAATCATTCTGCCCCACATCTCAATGATCTTAACTAATCATTCTGCCCCACATCTCATTGACCTTAATCATTTTGCCCCACATCTCATTGACCTTAATCATTTTGCCCCACATCTCATTGACCTTAATCATCCTGCCCCACATCTCATTGACCTTAATCATTCTGCCCCACATCTCATTGACCTTAATCATTCTGCCCCACATCTCATTGACCTTAATCATTCTGCCCCACATCTCATTGACCTTAATCATCCTGCCCCACATCTCATTGACCTTAATCATCCTGCCTCACATCTCAATGACCTTAATCATTCTGCCCCGCATCTCATTGACCTTAATCATTCTGCCCCACATCTCAATGACCTTAACTAATCATTCTGCCCCACATCTCATTGACCTTAATCATTCTGCCCCACATCTCATGCCCGACATCTCATTGACCTTAATGATTCTGCTCCACATCTCATTGACCTTAATGATTCTGTCCCACATCTCATTGACCTTAATCATCCTGCCCCACATCTCATTGACCTTAACTAATCATTCTGCCCCACATCTCATTGACCTTAATCATTCTGCCCCACATCTCATGCCCGACATCTCATTGACCTTAATCATTCTGCCCCACATCTCATTGACCTTAATGATTCTGCTCCACATCTCATTGACCTTAATGATTCTGTCCCACATCTCATTGACCTTAATCATCCTGCCCCACATCTCATTGACCTTAAATAATCATTCTGCCCCACATCTCATTGACCTTAATCATCCTGCCCCACATCTCATTGACCTAAATCATCCTGCCCCACATCTCATTGACCTTAATCATTCTGCCCCACATCTCATTGACCTTAATCATCCTGCCCACATCTTCAATTCTTCTTTGGCTTCTGGAACTTTCCTGTCTCCAGTAAAACTGACGTGTATCAAGTGTATTATTAACAAGACCAAACTAGTGCCTCCTGACTCATTTCTACCACTTGCCTCTATACTAAGAATATATTGTGTATCACTGACTTGCTACTGCCCATAATCTGCCCCCGACCTGCCCCTCTACTGACACTTGTGCACAGATACAAATGAACTTTAGGTGCCAAAGGCAAAGGTCGCGTCTCTATTCTGATCCTCCATGTCAATCAGTTGAGGCAAGTGCTGCACTTGGTCTGATGTAGTTGTACTCTCTGTATTTGGGAAATCTCATCCGCTCATTTGGCTTTAATTATCATCTTTATGTCATGTACCCACAGGGTCAAACTGGGGGGCCCAGGGACCACTGGGGCTGATGCTGCATGGCCCCCTCCAGGTCCCTAGCCGAGCCGCTAAACCCCACCCCCCGCAGCACTGCACATGTGTGTGCTTTGTATTGCCGTGACCTGCCGGAAAAAGGGAGGTCGCGGCAGGAAGCTTAATCTGGGGAGCGAGTCTAGGGAGCTGGTCTGGGGCCCACCGGATTTTCTCTCGGTGCCCCGCCAGCCCAGTCTGACCCTGTGTAGCCAAATAAATTTACTAACATTAAATAATACAATTGAAACTGACACTCCGTGCCTTCATCCCATACCACCATTTTCATTGCTCTTCATTCAATCCTCCTGTATCCAAGCCCTCATACTGTATGTCCTTTATCCATGCCCTCATATAATCTCTCCTTTATCCAGGCCCCCATCCTATCCCTCCTTTATCCGTGCCCTCATCCTATCCCACCTTTCTCCATACCCTCATCCTATCCCACTTTTCTCCATGCCTTCATCCTATCCCACCTTTATTCATATCCTCATCCAATCCCTCCTTTATGCATGCCCCATCCTATCTAACCTTTATCAATGCCCTCATCCTATGCCACCTTTCTCCGTGCCCTCATCCTACCCCACCTTTATCCATATCATCATTCTATCCCACCTTTCTCCATGCCCTCATCCTATCCCACCTTTATACATATCCTCATTCTATCTTATCATTATCCATTCCCTCATCCTATCCCACCTTTATCCATGCTCTCATCTTATCCCTCCTTTATCGCGGCAGGAAGCTTAATCTAGGGAGCGGATTTTCTCTCGGTGCCCCCCCAGCCCAGTCCGACCTTGGGTAGCCAAATGAATTTACTAACATTATTAACATTTGAAACTGACACTCCATGCCTTCATCCCATACCACCATTCTCATTGCTCTTCATTCAATCCTCCCTTATCCAAGCCCTCATACTGTATGTCCTTTATCCATGCCCTCATCCTATCCCACCTTTATCCATGTCCTCATCCTATTCCTCCTTTATCCATGCACTCATCTTATCCCACCTTTATCCACACACCCTCATCCTATCCCACCTATATCCACACCCTCATACAATCCCTCCTTTATCCATGCCCTCATCTAATCCCTTCTTTATCCATATCCTCATTTTATCCCACATTTATCCATGGCCTTATCATATCTCACCTTTCTCCATATCTTCATCCTATCCCACCTTTATCATTGCCCTCATCCTATCCCAACCTTTATCCATGTCCTCATCCTATCACATCTTTATCCATGTCCTCATCCTATCCCATCTTTATCCATGTCCTCATCCTATCCCATCTTCTTCCATGCCCTCATCTTATTCTGCCTTTATCCATGCCCTCATCCAATCCCCCCTTTATCCACGCCCTAAACCAAGCCCTACTTTATCTATGCCCTCATTCTTTACCGCCTTTATACATGCCATTATCCTATCCTGCCTTTATCCATGCCCCTCCTTTTTCCACGCCCTCATCCTATCCCTCCTTTATCCATGCCCTCATCCTATCCCACCTTTATCCATGCCTTCATCCTATCCCACCTTTACCCATATTCTCATTTTATCTTACCATTATCCATGCTATCATCCTACCCTACCTATCCACCATCCTAGCTATATCCTCATTCTATAGCTCCTTTATCCATGCTCTCATCCTATACCACCTTTCTCCATGCCCTCATCCTATCCCACCTTTATCCATATCATCATTCTACCCCACCTTTCTCCATGCCTTCATCCTATCCCACCTTTATCCTTTTCCTCATTCTATCTCACCTTTATTCATGCTCTCATCCTATCTCACCTTTCGCCATGCCCTCATCCGATCCCACCTTAATCCATATCCTCATTCTATCTTATCTTTATCCATGCCCTCTTCCTATCCCTCCTCTATCCATGTCCTCATCCTATCCTACCTTTCTCCATGCCCTCATGTGTGTTATACATGGTACCGGATAAAGCTCAGGTGATACAGATAAAGAATTAGGGGAGACAGAGGACATTGCATTCAATGATCCCATGGCGTAAGGGGGACATGAGACGGAAAAATGCCATTAGTTGGTTACAGAAAAGCTGGGACATTTGTAGAGTGAGTTGGGTTTGAGTGGGTCATTTGGGGAGAATATTTATTTTTAGTCTATTACCCTTATAACTTGTTGTATGGGACTCCTTCATTTCTGTTGGTGACCCCCCGGTGTTATTAAATTCCGCTTGGCATCATATCTAACCAGTCTCCTTTATATTACACTCACTATAACAGGTAATTGCTATCGGGCCCAGGGCATGTGCCATAGTTTAACCCACTGGTGAGTTTTCTATCAGGTTATGTTAGAAAACTGGTAATGCAGCCTTCGATTGTAAGCTCACTGGGGCAGGGACTGATGGGAATGTGATAGAGACCTTAGATTGTAAGCTCAGTGGGGCAGGGACTGATGGGAATGTGATAGAGACCTTAGATTGTAAGCTCAGTGGGGCAGGGACTGATGGGAATGTGATAGAGACCTAAGATTGTAAGCTCACTGGGGCAGGGACTGATGGGAATGTGATAGGGACGTTAGATTGTAAGCTCACTGGGGCAGGGACTGATGGGAATGTGATAGGGACCTTAGATTGTAAGCTCACTGGGGCAGGGACTGATGGGAATGTGTTAGGGACCTTAGATTGTAAGCTCACTGGGGCAGGGACTGATGGGAATGTGATAGGGACCTTAGATTGTAAACTCACTGGGCCAGGGACTGATGGGAATGTGATAGGGACCTTAGATTGTAAGCTCATTGGGGCAGGGACTGATGGGAATATGATAGAGACATTAGATTGTAAGCTCACTGGGCGAGGGAATGATGGGAATGATATATAATGTCAGTGCAGAGGAGTGGGTCGGCAATATATAAGTTGGAGGGTAACAGTGACTGGGGAAGTGGTGCAGGGAATACCCCCCCTCTGTCTGTCTGTCCCTGTGTCCAAGTTTCTTTCCCCCTTCCCCAGTCCTGTCTCTCCCTCCCCCCAGCGCACGTCAATAAAAGGTCGGGGGGCCAGTGCAGCTGTTGTCCGGGGGGGGGTGGGAGCTGAGGGGCACCGTGTCCTTGGCTTGTGACTGGGACTAAAATATCAGGGTAACCCGATCCTGAGCGGAGGGGGGCAGGGGCTGCACGAGACCCTTTGCTTGAGGGGGGGTCTTGTCTCCCACATGAAATAAGGTTAATACTCTTTCATTGTGCACTCCACCCCCTAGATTGTAAACTCTTTGTACCAGACTGCCGTTATACCATTAGATTACTGAGTGTAAGCTCTTTGTACCAGACTGCCATTATACCATTAGATCGTAAGCTCTTTGTACCAGACTGCCACTTACCATTAGATTACTGAGTGTAAGCTCTTTGTACCAGACTGCCATTATACCATTAGATTGTAAGATCTTTGTACCAGACTGCCATTATACCATTAGATTACCAATAGATTGTAAACTCTTTGTACCAGACTGCCATTATACCATTAGATTACTGAGTGTAAGCTCTTTGTACCAGACTGCCATTATACCATTAGATTGTAAGATCTTTGTACCAGACTGCCATTATACCATTAGATTGTAAGCTCTTGGTACCAGACTGCCATTATACCATTAGATTACTGAGTGTAAACTCTTTGTACCAGACTGCCATTATACCATTAGATTGTAAGATCTTTGTACCAGACTGCCATTATACCATTAGATTGTAAGCTCTTCATACCAGACTGCCATTATACCATTAGATTACTGAGTGTAAACTCTTTGTACCAGACTGCCATTATACCATTACCATACCTGGGAGCACTTATATCTGAGAACACTTATACCTGGGAGGACTTATACCTGGGAGCACTTATACCTGGGAACACTTATACCTGGGAGGACTTGTACCTGGGAGCATATATACCTGTAAATACATATACCTGGGAGGACTTATACCTGGGAGAACTTATACCTGGCAGCACTTATACCTGGGAGGACTTATACCAAGGAGGACTTATACCTGGGAGGACTTATACCTGGAAGCACTTATACCTGGGAGGATTTATACCTGGGAGCACTTATACATGGAAGGACTTATAACGGGGAGCACTTCTACCTGAGAGCATACCTGGAAGGATTTATACCTGGGAGCACTTATACCTGAGAACACTTATACCTGGGAGCACTTATACCTGGAAGGACATATACCTGGGAGCACTTATACCTGGGAGGACTTATACCTGGAAGGACTTGTACAAGGGAGCACTTAAAACTGGGAGCACTTATACCTGGGAGCACTTATACATGGAAGGATTTATACCTGGGAGCACTTATACCTAAAAACACTTATACCTGGGAGCACTTATACCTGGAAGGACATATACCTGGGAGCACTTATACCTGGGAGGACTTATACCTGGAAGGACTTGTACAAGGGAGCACTTAAACCTGGGAGCACTTATACCTGGGAGCACTTATACCTGGGAGCACTTATAACTGGGAGGATTTATACCTGGGTGCACTGACACCTAGGAGCACTTATACCTGGGAGCACTTATACCTGGGAGGATTTATACCTGGGAGCACTTATACCTGTGAGTACATATACCTGGGAGCACTTATACCTGGAAGGACTTATACCTGGGAACACTTGTACCTGAGAACACTTATACCTGAAAGCATTTATATATGGAAGGACTTATAAAAGGGAGCACTTATTTCTGGAAGGACTTATACATGGGAGGACTTATACCTGGGAGCACTTATACCTGAGAACACTTATACCTGGGAGCACTTATACCTGGGAGCACTTATACCTGAGAACACTTATACCTGGGAGCACATATATCTGGGAGCACTTATACCTGGGAGGACTTATACCTGGACGGACTTATACCTGGGAGCACTTATACCTGGGAGGACTTATACCTGGGAGGACTTATATCTGGAGGATTTGTACCGGGGAGAACATATACCTAGGAGGACTTATACCTGGGAGGACTTGTACCTGGGATGACTTATACCTGACACTTATACATGGAAGGACTTATAACAGGGAGCACTTATACCAGGAAGGACTTATACCTGGACGGACTTATACCTGGGAGCACTTATACCTGGGAGGACTTATACCTGGGAGGACTTATATCTGGAGGACTTGTACCGGGGAGAACTTATACCTGGGAGGACTTATACCTGGGAGGACTTATACCTGGGAGCACTTATACCTGGGAGGACTTATACCTGGGAGAACTTATACCTGGGAGGACGTAGCCATCAGGGGGGGACAGGGGGGAGAGTTGTAGGGGGCCCTGAGGGTAAGGGGGGCCTGGCCACGCCACACTTTCTGAGAGCTGCTGACTTCGGGAAGGCATGGACATTTAAGGGGCCCTGGCCACCAATTTTCTCATAATATGGGGGGGGGCTGGCCACCAATTTTTTTTCTCATGTGGGGTCCTAGCCACCAATATTTTTTAATGAGGGGCCCTGGCCACAAATGTTTTTTTATGGGGGCCCTGACCAGCAATATCTTTTTAATTTTTAGTAACATGTGGGAACCCTAGCCACCAATATTATTTTTTGTTTTTTTACTGTGTGGTGGGGAAGGCGGAACTGTAGGTGGGGCTTGCGGTTGGGGCCCAGGAAATTTTGACGTATGGGGCCCTGCGATTTCTGATGGCGGTCCTGAGGATGTATACCTGGAAGGACTTATACCTGGAAGGATGTATTCCTGGCTGGACTTCTACCTGGGAGGACTTCTACCTGGAAGGACTTCTACCTGGGAGGACTTATACCTGGGAGGACTTATACCTGGGAGGACTTATACCTGGGTGGACTTATACCTGGAAGGACTTATACCTGGGAGGACGTATACCTGGGAGGACTTATACCTGGGAGCACATATACCTGGAAGGACTTCTACCTGGGAGGACTTATACCTGGAAGGACTTATACCTGGGAGGACTTATAACTGGGAGGACTTATACCTGGGAGCACTTATACCTGGAAGGACTTATACCTGGGAGGACTTATACCTGGGAGCACTTATACCTGGGAGGACTTATACCTGGGAGGACTTATACCTGGGAGGACTTATACCTGGGAGGACTTATACCTGGGAGGACTTATACCTGGGAGGATGTATACCTGGGCGGACGTATACCTGGGAGCACTTATACCTGGGTGCACTTATACCTGGGAGGACTTATACCTGGGAGGACTTATACCTGGACATATACCTATGAATTTGCTGAGAATTCTGGGAAAACATGCTGCATTGTGGGTAAAACATGGTAACTTGGAGCAAGTTACTCAGTGCGGTGCTGAGCCCAGGAGGATGATGGGAGATTATGATCACGTATATATAGCACCAACATATTCTGCAGCAATGTACAATAAATGGATATGTTACACATACATGTGTAACATATATCTCATGTGGGGTCCTAGCCACCAATATTTTTTAATGGGGGGGGCCCTGGCCACAAATGTTTTCTTATGGTGGCCCTGACCACCAATATCTTTTTAATTTTTAGTAACATGTGGGAACCCTAGCCACCAATATTATTTTTTGTTTTTTTACTGTGTGGTGGGGAAGGCGGAACTGTAGGTGGGGCTTGCGGTGGGGGCCCAGGAAATTTTGACGTATGGGGCCCTGCGATTTCTGATGGCGGTCCTGAGGATGTATACCTGGAAGGACTTATACCTGGAAGGATGTATTCCTGGGAGGACTTCTACCTGGGAGGACTTATACCTGGGAGCACTTATACCTGGGAGGACTTATACCTGGGAGCACTTATACCTGGGAGCACTTATACCTGGGAGGACTTATACCTGGGAGGACTTATACCTGGGAGGACGTATACCTGGGAGGATGTATACCTGGGAGCACTTATACCTGGGTGCACTTATACCTGGGAGGACTTCTACCTGGGAGGACTTATACCTGGGAGCACTTATACCTGGGAGCACTTATACCTGGGAGGACTTATACCTGGGAGGACGTATACCTGGGAGGACGTATACCTGGGAGCACTTATACCTGGGTGCACTTATACCTGGGTGCACTTATACCTGGGAGGACTTATACCTGGACATATACCTATGAATTTGCTGAGAATTCTGGGAAAACATGCTGCATTGTGGGTAAAACATGGTAACTTGGAGCAAGTTACTCAGTGCGGTGCTGAGCCCAGGAGGATGATGGGAGATTATGATCACGTATATATAGCACCAACATATTCTGCAGCAATGTACAATAAATGGATATGTTACACATACATGTGTAACATATATCTCATGTGGGGTCCTAGCCACCAATATTTTTTAATGGGGGGGCCCTGGCCACAAATGTTTTTTTATGGGGGCCCTGACCACCAATATCTTTTTAATTTTTAGTAACATGTGGGAACCCTAGCCACCAATATTATTTTTTGTTTTTTTACTGTGTGGTGGGGAAGGTGGAACTGTAGGTGGGGCTTACGGTGGGGGTCCAGGAAATTTTGACGTATGGGGCCCTGCGATTTCTGATGGCGGTCCTGAGGATGTATACCTGGAAGGACTTATACCTGGAAGGATGTATTCCTGGCTGGACTTCTACCTGGGAGGACTTATACCTGGAAGGAATTATACCTGGGAGGACTTATACCTGGGAGGACTTATACCTGGGAGGACTTATACCTGGGAGCACTTATACCTGGAAGGACTTATACCTGGGAGGACGTATACCTGGGAGGACTTATACCTGGGAGGACTTATACCTGGGAGCACTTATACCTGGAAGGACTTATACCTGGAAGGATGTATTCCTGGCTGGACTTCTACCTGGGAGGACTTCTACCTGGAAGGAATTATACCTGGGAGGACTTATACCTGGGAGGACTTATACCTGGGAGCACTTAAAACTGGGAGCACTTATACCTGGAAGGACTTATACCTGGAAGGACTTATACCTGGGAGGACTTATACCTGGGAGGACTTATACCTGGGAGCACTTATACCTGGAAGGACTTATACCTGGAAGGACTTATACCTGGGAGCACTTATACCTGGAAGGACTTATACCTGGGAGCACTTATACCTGGGAGGACTTATACCTGGAAGGACTTATACCTAGAAGGACTTATACCTGGGAGGACTTATACCTGGGAGCACTTATACCTGGAAGCACTTATACCTGGAAGGACTTATACCTGGGAGCACTTATACCTGGGAGCACTTATACCTGGAAGGACTTATACCTGGAAGGACTTATACCTGGGAGGACTTATACCTGGGAGGACGTATAACTTGGAGGACTTATACCTGGGAGGACTTATACCTGGGAGGACTTATACCTGGGAGGACTTATACCTGGGAGCACTTATACCTGGAAGGACTTATACCTGGGAGGACCTATACCTGGGAGCACTTATACCTGGGAGGACTTATACCTGGGAGCACTTATACCTGGGAGCACTTATACCTGGGAGGACTTATACCTGGGAGCACTTATACCTGAAAGGACTTATACCTGGGAGCACTTATACCTGGAAGGACTTATTCCTGGGAGGACTTATACCTGGGAGCACTTATACCTGGAAGGACTTATACCTGGGAGCACTTATACCTGGAAGGACTTATACCTGGGAGGACTTATACCTGGGAGGATGTATACCTGGGAGGACTTATACCTGGGAGCACTTATACCTGGAAGGACTTATACCTGGGAGGACTTGTACCTGGGAGGACTTGTACCTGGGAGCACTTATACCTGGAAGGACTTATACCTGGGAGCACTTATACCTGGGAGGACTTGTACCTGGGAGCACTTATACCTGGGTGCACTTATACCTGGGAGGACTTATACCTGGGAGGACTTATACCTGGACGTATACCTATGAATTTGCTGAGAATTCTGGGAAAACATGCTGCATTGTGGGTAAAACATGGTAACTGGGAGCAAGTTACTCAGTGCGGTGCTGAGCCCAGGAGGATGATGGGAGATTATTATCACGTATATATAGCACCAACATATTCTGTAGCAATGTACAATAAATGGATATGTTACACATACAAAAACAGCAAATAACCAATAGGAGAAGTAAAGAGGGCCCTTCCCAGAAGAGCTTACAATCTAACAGGAGATGGAAAAGGACAACTGTGTCACAAGGGGGTCTCAAGGTGAGTGGGTAAAGGTCAGTTCATGTGTTGGTGTCAGAGAAAACCATTATTATAAGCAGAAACCCAATGCCCTAGCAGAGCAATTCCTATAATAAATTCCCTGACACATAGGGGTGACAGCTGGGACTCACAGGGTGGGAGCAAAGGTCTAAAAGGGGCATGTAAGGGGGGGAGGGGTAAGTCATTGTGAGTTGGAAAGGTTATTTGCCTTTAATCTGTATTTGGATATCATCTTGTTCCTCAGTCTTACTGTACTTGCTGCTCTGCCTGCACAGGGGGTGGGGCTTATTATTATTTTATGTACTGACAGTTAGTCGCACTGGCACATGCTGACAATGACATGATTGTAGTTCAGCTATACAACAGCCTCTACTCCCAGCAGCCTGGGACCTGCCTCTACTCCCAGCAGCCTGGGACCTGCCTCTACTCCCAGCAGCCTGGGACCTGCCTCTACTCCCAGCAGCCAGGGGTGTGCCTCTACTCCCAGCAGCCTGGGACCTGCCTCTACTCCCAGCAGCCTGGGTTGTGCCTCTACTCCCAGCAGCCTGGGTTGTGCCTCTACTCCCAGCAACCAGGGTTGTGCCTCTACTCCCAGCAGCCAGGGTTGTGCCTCTACTCCCAGCAACCTGGGTTGTGCCTCTACTCCCAGCAACCAGGGTTGTGCCTCTACTCCCAGCAGCCTGGGTTGTGCCTCTACTCCCAGCAGCCTGGGTTGTGCCTCTACTCCCAGCAGCCTGGGTTGTGCCTCTACTCCCAGCAGCCTGGGTTGTGCCTCTACTCCCAGCAGCCAGGGATGTGCCTCTACTCCCAGCAGCCTGGGTTGTGCCTCTACTCCCAGCAGCCTGGGTTGTGCGTCTACTCCCAGCAGCCAGGGATGTGCCTCTACTCCCAGCAGCCTGGGTTGTGCCTCTACTCCCAGCAGCCAGGGATGTGCCTCTACTCCCAGCAGCCTGGGTTGTGCCTCAACTCCCAGCAGCCTGGGTTGTGCCTCTACTCCCAGCAGCCTGGGTTGTGCCTCTACTCCCAGCAGCCTGGGTTGTGCCTCTACTCCCAGCAGCCTGGGATGTTCTGATCAATTCAACAGCTTTGGGCTCCTTTCGTACCTTTCAGTGACTTCGTGGTTTTTGGCAATTTTGGTGAAGGGGGCGTGGCTAATGCAGGAAGTGCAGCAGGGCTGGGCCCCCCTTAAACTATGGGGCCTGGTACAGTTGTGTCCCCCTGATGGTGGCCATTATGTCTAATGATCAGGTAGATTGGCACAAGTAGAGGTATGTGAGTGCCCCCTAGTGGCCACGGAAGGTAGAACTGAATAAGGCCCAGACATGAGCAGATTGAAGTTGCCGATAGATTAAGTTGGCAGTTTATTGGGCAGTGTATGGGGCCCTCAGACGGGCTTCTCTGATCAATATCTGCCCAGCTGTCATATGGGTTTGTTTATATGGTCCTTGAACTCCCGTATTCTCCTCATTGTGATCCCTACATTGGGGGACCACGGTCACATCACCCCCATATCACCCACCTCAGTGTGACGTATTGGGGAGAGATCTGTTTGTCTCTAGTGACCGCTGCAAGTTGCTATACACATATATATATATATATAATAAAGTACCCCCTGCTGCAAAATATAAGGATATTAGAAGTTACCTCAGAGTTCTACGACATCATCGGAATCCTCAGTAATTGACATAACTTAAAGGGACACTGACACCAGAAAATAATAGTTTTTTATATCTATAATAACATTATCTTTGAATGCTATTTATCATTTTGCCATAAAAGTATTTGCCTGATGCTTTTACATGACCTTTCTTACCCCCATGTTCCCATACGAGGGGGCTGCCATATTTGTGCAGCAGGAGTCCATTAGAATTAGAAACTAACTGGTTGAGTTGAGAAGGGACAGTCAGGTTGGCAAAACTGTCAGCTTTAGGATCTTCAAGTGACACTTACAAAAGCAGAACGATCAGTGAAAAATTATCAACATGACCTATAGGAAACTTAATGTAGATTCATATTTTGAAAATACATTTTCAAAAAGTGTCAGTATCACTTTAACATAGTAAATAGGGGTTAAAAAAGAAAGACACACGTCCATCAAGTTCAACCTTAAGTCTATATATAACCTGCCTAACTGTCAGTTGATCCAGAGGAAGGTGAAACCCCATCTGAAGTCTCTCCAATTTGCCTCAGAGGGGGAAAAATTCCTTCCTGACTCCAAGATACAATGGGACCAGTCCCTGGATCAACTTGTACTATGAGCTATTTCCCATATCCCTGTATTCCCTCACTTGCTAAACACCATCCAACCCCTTCTTATACCTATCTAATGTATCAGCCTGTACCCCTGATTCACTTCCCAGCTCTCCCTGTAACACCCCTTTCCCTCCTCTAATCTCATTGGCTCCCTCCTGTCTGCTGGGAGGAGCTACTGGTGAATAAAGCATCCGACCCTTCCTTGTACCTATCTAATGTATCAGCCTGTACCCCTGATTCACTTCCCAGCTCTCCCTGTAACACCCCTTTCCCTCCTCTAATCTCATTGGCTCCCTCCTGTCTGCTGGGAGGAGCTACTGGTGAATAAAGCATCCGACCCTTCCTTGTACCTATCTAATATATCAGCCTGTACCACTGATTCACTTCCCAGCTCTCCCTGTAACACCCCTTTCCCTCCTCTAATCTCATTGGCTCCCTCCTGTCTGCTGGGAGGAGCTACTGGTGAATAAAGCATCCGACCCTTCCTTGTACCTATCTAATGTATCAGCCTGTACCCCTGATTCACTTCCCAGCTCTCCCTGTAACACCCCTTTCCCTCCTCTAATCTCATTGGCTCCCTCCTGTCTGCTGGGAGGAGCTACTGGTGAATAAAGCATCCGACCCTTCCTTATACCTATCTAATGTATCAGCCTGTACCCCTGATTCACTTCCCAGCTCTCCCTGTAACACCCCTTTCCCTCCTCTAATCTCATTAGCTCCTCCTGTCTGCTGGGAGGAGCTACTGGTGAATAAAGCATCCGACCCTTCCTTGTACCTATCTAATATATCAGCCTGTACCCCTGATTCACTTCCCAGCTCTCCCTGTAACACCCCTTTCCCTCCTCTAATCTCATTGGCTCCCTCCTGTCTGCTGGGAGGAGCTACTGGTGAATAAAGCATCCAATCAAGCACCTTAACCAGTAACCCTTGGGCTTGTACCCCATCTGTACCCCACGTTCCCAGCGCTGGGGGTTTCAGGGGAACTAAACCCAAATCATTGATGTTACTTCGGGTGGTATAGCAGGTTAGGTTGTATGGACAGTATCAGCAGGCAGGCTCCGGGGAAACCAAACTTGGTTAAAAATCCAAACTTTATTTAGTATTGTAAAACACACTGTGGGAGCAGGCAGGGGAACGGCTTAACGCGTTTCGTGACCCAAGTCACTTCATCAGAAGCTAAAGCGCCCCCTACAGGGATCTAGCATATAAAACCATGTCAATTAAAAATGCAGATTAGTATAAGACCAAAAAAGGCCACTAACGTGTATCCATATATAAATGTAAAAAGTATCTATTACCATATAAATCTGTGATCAAATCCCAGGAAAATAGCAAAAAGGCTAAATAGCAAAATGGGAGCATGTGTGAATGTTACTTCGGGTGGGACTTTGAGCAGTGCTGATATTTACATGGATTTTATATTTTTAGTGGTTTGTAAGACATGAGCGGTTTTAGCCTGCAAATATCAGCTCAACAGCTCTCTATGAAGGTCAGAGGGTCAGCGACCCACCTTTGAATGTTGTGCTCCCTTCCAGCATTCAGTTAACCCTTGGGTTATTGAGTCTTAGTTCAACCTTACAAAAATAATCAGTCCCTTTGTCCAAGTCTCAGTTTAGTAAATAAGAAATCCTGAGTGTTCCCGCAGTTCTGCACCATCAATTCTCCCTTCCAGCAAAATGTATCAGCTGGTGAACCGCAGAAATGGACAACTGGGCGCCAGCACTTGCCACATGGAATGAGGATATTTATGAAGCTCGGCGTTGATTCAATCGATTGCGTTGTCTGTGTCCAGATTCCCCACCGCCATTTTAACTTCGTATATTTCCAATTTAATTCTCCCATTAACTTGGATCTGGATATTTACTGATGATTCCCACCAATAGGGGGCGCCAAAGGCAACAGTTTATGGATTCCACCATCAGTTCTGCATAATGATTAGTTGTACCGTAATATTCCATGTGTGTGTGTAAATAGCTTGATAAATAGGTCAACAACAATTGCTTGCACCACAATTAGTGTCTCTCAGCATGAACCCCCAAACACAAGGGAACACACAGACTCCATACAGATAGTGTCCTGGGCAGAATGAACCCCCAAACACAAGGGAACACACAGACTCCATACAGATAGTGTCCTGGGCAGAATGAACCCCCAAACACAAGGGAACATACAGACTCCATACAGATAGTGTCCTGGGCAGAATGAACCCCCAAACACAAGGGAACACACAGACTCCATACAGATAGTGTCCTGGGCAGAATGAACCCCCAAACACAAGGGAACACACAGACTCCATACAGATAGTGTCCTGGGCAGAATGAACCCCCAAACACAAGGGAACACACAGACTCCATACAGATAGTGTCCTGGGCAGAATGAACCCCCAAACACAAGGGAACACACAGACTCCATACAGATAGTGTCCTGGGCAGAATGAACCCCCAAACACAAGGGAACACACAGACGCCATACAGATAGTGTCCTGGGCAGAATGAACCCCCAAACACAAGGGAACACACAGACTCCATACAGATAGTGTCCTGGGCAGAATGAACCCCCAAACACAAGGGAACACACAGACTCCATACAGATAGTGTCCTGGGCAGAATGAACCCCCAAACACAAGGGAACACACAGACTCCATACAGATAGTGTCCTGGGCAGAATGAACCCCCAAACACAAGGGAACACACAGACTCCATACAGATAGTGTCCTGGGCAGAATGAACCCCCAAACACAAGGGAACACACAGACTCCATACAGATAGTGTCCTGGGCAGAATGAACCCCCAAACACAAGGGAACACACAGACTCCATACAGAGAGTGTCCTGGGCAGAATGAACCCCCAAACACAAAGGAACACACAGACTCCATACAGATAGTGTCCTGGGCAGAATGAACCCCCAAACACAAGGGAACACACAGACTCCATACAGAGAGTGTCCTGGGCAGAATGAACCCCCAAACACAAGGGAACACACAGACTCCATACAGATAGTGTCCTGGGCAGAATGAACCCCCAAACACAAGGGAACACACAGACTCCATACAGATAGTGTCCTGGGCAGAATGAACCCCCAAACACAAGGGAACATACAGACTCCATACAGATAGTGTCCTGGGCAGAATGAACCCCCAAACACAAGGGAACATACAGACTCCATACAGATAGTGTCCTGGGCAGAATGAACCCCCAAACACAAGGGAACACACAGACTCCATACAGATAGTGTCCTGGGCAGAATGAACCACCAAACACAAGGGAACACACAGACTCCATACAGATAGTGTCCTGGGCAGAATGAACCCCCAAACACAAGGGAACACACAGACTCCATACAGATAGTGTCCTGGGCAGAATGAACCCCCAAACACAAGGGAACACACAGACTCCATACAGATAGTGTCCTGGGCAGAATGAACCCCCAAACACAAGGGAACACACAGACGCCATACAGATAGTGTCCTGGGCAGAATGAACCCCCAAACACAAGGGAACACACAGACTCCATACAGATAGTGTCCTGGGCAGAATGAACCCCCAAACACAAGGGAACACACAGACTCCATACAGATAGTGTCCTGGGCAGAATGAACCCCCAAACACAAGGGAACACACAGACTCCATACAGATAGTGTCCTGGGCAGAATGAACCCCCAAACACAAGGGAACACACAGACTCCATACAGATAGTGTCCTGGGCAGAATGAACCCCCAAACACAAGGGAACACACAGACTCCATACAGATAGTGTCCTGGGCAGAATGAACCCCCAAACACAAGGGAACACACAGACTCCATACAGAGAGTGTCCTGGGCAGAATGAACCCCCAAACACAAAGGAACACACAGACTCCATACAGATAGTGTCCTGGGCAGAATGAACCCCCAAACACAAGGGAACACACAGACTCCATACAGAGAGTGTCCTGGGCAGAATGAACCCCCAAACACAAGGGAACACACAGACTCCATACAGATAGTGTCCTGGGCAGAATGAGCCCCCAAACACAAGGGAACACACAGACGCCATACAGATAGTGTCCTGGGCAGAATGAACCCCCAAACACTAGGGAACACACAGACTCCATACAGATAGTGTAATGGGCAGAATGAACCCCCAAACACAAGGGAACATACAGACTCCATACAGATGGTGTCCTGAGGAGAATGAACCCCCAAACACAAGGGAACACACAGACTCCATACAGATAGTGTCCTGGGCAGAATGAACCCCCAAACACAAGGGAACACACAGACTCCATAAAGATAGTGTCCTGGGCAGAATGAACCCCCAAACACAAGGGAACACACAGACTCCATACAGATAGTGTCCTGGGCAGAATGAACCCCCAAACACTAGGGAACACACAGACTCCATACAGATAGTGTCCTGGGCAGAATGAACCCCCAAACACAAGGGAACATACAGACTCCATACAGATGGTGTCCTGAGGAGAATGAACCCCCAAACACAAGGGAACACACAGACTCCATACAGATAGTGTCCTGGGCAGAATGAACCCCCAAACACAAGGGAACACACAGACTCCATACAGATAGTGTCCTGGGCAGAATGAACCCCCAAACACAAGGGAACACACAGACTCCATAAAGATAGTGTCCTGGGCAGAATGAACCCCCAAACAAAAGGGAACACACAGACTCCATACAGATAGTGTCCTGGGCTGAATGAACCCCCAAACACAAGGGAACACACAGCCTCCATACAGATAGTGTCCTGGGCAGAATGAACCCCCAAACACAAGGGAACACACAGACTCCATACAGATAGTGTCCTGGGCAGAATGAACCCCCAAACACAAGGGAACACACAGACTCCATACAGATAGTGTCCTGGGCAGAATGAACCCCCAAACACAAGGGAACACACAGACTCCATACAGATAGTGTCCTGGGCAGAATGAACCCCCAAACACAAGGGAACATACAGACTCCATACAGATAGTGTCCTGGGCAGAATGAACCCCCAAACACAAGGGAACACACAGACTCCATACAGATAGTGTCCTGGGCAGAATGAACCCCCAAACACAAGGGAACACACAGACTCCATACAGATAGTGTCCTGGGCAGAATGAACCCCCAAACACAAGGGAACACACAGACTCCATACAGATAGTGTCCTGGGCAGAATGAACCCCCAAACACAAGGGAACACACAGACTCCATACAGATAGTGTCCTGGGCAGAATGAACCCCCAAACACTAGGGAACACACAGACTCCATACAGATAGTGTCCTGAGGAGAATGAACCCCCAAACACAAGGGAACACACAGACGCCATACAGATAGTGTCCTGGGCAGAATGAACCCCCAAACACAAGGGAACACACAGACTCCATACAGAGAGTGTCCTGAGGAGAATGAACCCCCAAACACAAGGGAACACACAGACTCCATACAGATAGTGTCCTGGGCAGAATGAACCCCCAAACACAAGGGAACACACAGACTCCATACAGATAGTGTCCTGGGCAGAATGAACCCCCAAACACAAGGGAACACACAGACTCCATACAGATAGTGTCCTGGGCAGAATGAACCCCCAAACACAAGGGAACACACAGACTCCATACAGATAGTGTCCTGGGCAGAATGAACCCCCAAACACAAGGGAACACACAGACTCCATACAGATAGTGTCCTGGGCAGAATGAACCCCCAAACACAAGGGAACACACAGACTCCATACAGATAGTGTCCTGGGCAGAATGAACCCCCAAACACAAGGGAACACACAGACGCCATACAGATAGTGTCCTGGGCAGAATGAACCCCCAAACACAAGGGAACACACAGACTCCATACAGATAGTGTCCTGGGCAGAATGAACCCCCAAACACAAGGGAACACACAGACTCCATACAGATAGTGTCCTGGGCAGAATGAACCCCCAAACACAAGGGAACACACAGACTCCATACAGATAGTGTCCTGGGCAGAATGAACCCCCAAACACAAGGGAACATACAGACTCCATACAGATAGTGTCCTGGGCAGAATGAACCCCCAAACACAAGGGAACACACAGACTCCATACAGATAGTGTCCTGGGCAGAATGAACCCCCAAACACAAGGGAACACACAGACTCCATACAGATAGTGTCCTGGGCAGAATGAACCCCCAAACACAAGGGAACACACAGACTCCATACAGATAGTGTCCTGGGCAGAATGAACCCCCAAACACAAGGGAACACACAGACTCCATACAGATAGTGTCCTGGGCAGAATGAACCCCCAAACACAAGGGAACACACAGACTCCATACAGATAGTGTCCTGGGCAGAATGAACCCCCAAACACTAGGGAACACACAGACTCCATACAGATAGTGTCCTGAGGAGAATGAACCCCCAAACACAAGGGAACACACAGACGCCATACAGATAGTGTCCTGGGCAGAATGAACCCCCAAACACAAGGGAACACACAGACTCCATACAGAGAGTGTCCTGAGGAGAATGAACCCCCAAACACAAGGGAACACACAGACTCCATACAGATAGTGTCCTGGGCAGAATGAACCCCCAAACACAAGGGAACACACAGACTCCATACAGATAGTGTCCTGGGCAGAATGAACCCCCAAACACAAGGGAACACACAGACTCCATACAGATAGTGTCCTGGGCAGAATGAACCCCCAAACACAAGGGAACACACAGACTCCATACAGATAGTGTCCTGGGCAGAATGAACCCCCAAACACAAGGGAACACACAGACTCCATACAGATAGTGTCCTGGGCAGAATGAACCCCCAAACACAAGGGAACACACAGACTCCATACAGATAGTGTCCTGGGCAGAATGAACCCCCAAACACAAGGGAACACACAGACGCCATACAGATAGTGTCCTGGGCAGAATGAACCCCCAAACACAAGGGAACACACAGACTCCATACAGATAGTGTCCTGGGCAGAATGAACCCCCAAACACAAGGGAACACAAAGACTCCATACAGATAGTGTCCTGGGCAGAATGAACCCCCAAACACAAGGGAACACACAGACTCCATACAGATAGTGTCCTGGGCAGAATGAACCCCCAAACACAAGAGAACACACAGACTCCATACAGATAGTGTCCTGGGCAGAATGAACCCCCAAACACAAGGGAACACACAGACTCCATACAGATAGTGTCCTGGGCAGAATGAACCCCCAAACACAAGGGAACACACAGACTCCATACAGATAGTGTCCTGGGCAGAATGAACCCCCAAACACAAGGGAACACACAGACTCCATACAGATAGTGTCCTGGGCAGAATGAACCCCCAAACACAAGGGAACACACAGACTCCATACAGATAGTGTCCTGGGCAGAATGAACCCCCAAACACAAGGGAACACACAGACTCCATACAGATAGTGTCCTGGGCAGAATGAACCCCCAAACACAAGGGAACACACAGACTCCATACAGATAGTGTCCTGGGCAGAATGAACCCCCAAACACAAGGGAACACACAGACTCCATACAGATAGTGTCCTGGGCAGAATGAACCCCCAAACACAAGGGAACACACAGACGCCATACAGATAGTGTCCTGGGCAGAATGAACCCCCAAACACAAGGGAACACACAGACTCCATACAGATAGTGTCCTGGGCAGAATGAACCCCCAAACACAAGGGAACACACAGACTCCATACAGATAGTGTCCTGGGCAGAATGAACCCCCAAACACAAGGGAACACACAGACTCCATACAGATAGTGTCCTGGGCAGAATGAACCCCCAAACACAAGGGAACATACAGACTCCATACAGATAGTGTCCTGGGCAGAATGAACCCCCAAACACAAGGGAACACACAGACTCCATACAGATAGTGTCCTGGGCAGAATGAACCCCCAAACACAAGGGAACACACAGACTCCATACAGATAGTGTCCTGGGCAGAATGAACCCCCAAACACAAGGGAACACACAGACTCCATACAGATAGTGTCCTGGGCAGAATGAACCCCCAAACACTAGGGAACACACAGACTCCATACAGATAGTGTCCTGAGGAGAATGAACCCCCAAACACAAGGGAACACACAGACGCCATACAGATAGTGTCCTGGGCAGAATGAACCCCCAAACACAAGGGAACACACAGACTCCATACAGAGAGTGTCCTGAGGAGAATGAACCCCCAAACACAAGGGAACACACAGACTCCATACAGATAGTGTCCTGGGCAGAATGAACCCCCAAACACAAGGGAACACACAGACTCCATACAGATAGTGTCCTGGGCAGAATGAACCCCCAAACACAAGGGAACACACAGACTCCATACAGATAGTGTCCTGGGCAGAATGAACCCCCAAACACAAGGGAACACACAGACTCCATACAGATAGTGTCCTGGGCAGAATGAACCCCCAAACACAAGGGAACACACAGACTCCATACAGATAGTGTCCTGGGCAGAATGAACCCCCAAACACAAGGGAACACACAGACTCCATACAGATAGTGTCCTGGGCAGAATGAACCCCCAAACACAAGGGAACACACAGACGCCATACAGATAGTGTCCTGGGCAGAATGAACCCCCAAACACAAGGGAACACACAGACTCCATACAGATAGTGTCCTGGGCAGAATGAACCCCCAAACACAAGGGAACACACAGACTCCATACAGATAGTGTCCTGGGCAGAATGAACCCCCAAACACAAGGGAACACACAGACTCCATACAGATAGTGTCCTGGGCAGAATGAACCCCCAAACACAAGGGAACATACAGACTCCATACAGATAGTGTCCTGGGCAGAATGAACCCCCAAACACAAGGGAACACACAGACTCCATACAGATAGTGTCCTGGGCAGAATGAACCCCCAAACACAAGGGAACACACAGACTCCATACAGATAGTGTCCTGGGCAGAATGAACCCCCAAACACAAGGGAACACACAGACTCCATACAGATAGTGTCCTGGGCAGAATGAACCCCCAAACACAAGGGAACACACAGACTCCATACAGATAGTGTCCTGGGCAGAATGAACCCCCAAACACAAGGGAACACACAGACTCCATACAGATAGTGTCCTGGGCAGAATGAACCCCCAAACACTAGGGAACACACAGACTCCATACAGATAGTGTCCTGAGGAGAATGAACCCCCAAACACAAGGGAACACACAGACGCCATACAGATAGTGTCCTGGGCAGAATGAACCCCCAAACACAAGGGAACACACAGACTCCATACAGAGAGTGTCCTGAGGAGAATGAACCCCCAAACACAAGGGAACACACAGACTCCATACAGATAGTGTCCTGGGCAGAATGAACCCCCAAACACAAGGGAACACACAGACTCCATACAGATAGTGTCCTGGGCAGAATGAACCCCCAAACACAAGGGAACACACAGACTCCATACAGATAGTGTCCTGGGCAGAATGAACCCCCAAACACAAGGGAACACACAGACTCCATACAGATAGTGTCCTGGGCAGAATGAACCCCCAAACACAAGGGAACACACAGACTCCATACAGATAGTGTCCTGGGCAGAATGAACCCCCAAACACAAGGGAACACACAGACGCCATACAGATAGTGTCCTGGGCAGAATGAACCCCCAAACACAAGGGAACACACAGACTCCATACAGATAGTGTCCTGGGCAGAATGAACCCCCAAACACAAGGGAACACAAAGACTCCATACAGATAGTGTCCTGGGCAGAATGAACCCCCAAACACAAGGGAACACACAGACTCCATACAGATAGTGTCCTGGGCAGAATGAACCCCCAAACACAAGAGAACACACAGACTCCATACAGATAGTGTCCTGGGCAGAATGAACCCCCAAACACAAGGGAACACACAGACTCCATACAGATAGTGTCCTGGGCAGAATGAACCCCCAAACACAAGGGAACACACAGACTCCATACAGATAGTGTCCTGGGCAGAATGAACCCCCAAACACAAGGGAACACACAGACTCCATACAGATAGTGTCCTGGGCAGAATGAACCCCCAAACACAAGGGAACACACAGACTCCATACAGATAGTGTCCTGGGCAGAATGAACCCCCAAACACAAGGGAACACACAGACTCCATACAGATAGTGTCCTGGGCAGAATGAACCCCCAAACACAAGGGAACACACAGACTCCATACAGATAGTGTCCTGGGCAGAATGAACCCCCAAACACAAGGGAACACACAGACTCCATACAGATAGTGTCCTGGGCAGAATGAACCCCCAAACACAAGGGAACACACAGACGCCATACAGATAGTGTCCTGGGCAGAATGAACCCCCAAACACAAGGGAACACACAGACTCCATACAGATAGTGTCCTGGGCAGAATGAACCCCCAAACACAAGGGAACACACAGACTCCATACAGATAGTGTCCTGGGCAGAATGAACCCCCAAACACAAGGGAACACACAGACTCCATACAGATAGTGTCCTGGGCAGAATGAACCCCCAAACACAAGGGAACATACAGACTCCATACAGAGAGTGTCCTGGGCAGAATGAACCCCCAAACACAAGGGAACACACAGACTCCATACAGATAGTGTCCTGGGCAGAATGAACCCCCAAACACAAGGGAACACACAGACTCCATACAGATAGTGTCCTGGGCAGAATGAACCCCCAAACACAAGGGAACACACAGACTCCATACAGATAGTGTCCTGGGCAGAATGAACCCCCAAACACAAGGGAACATACAGACTCCATACAGATAGTGTCCTGGGCAGAATGAACCCCCAAACACAAGGGAACACACAGACTCCATACAGATAGTGTCCTGGGCAGAATGAACCCCCAAACACAAGGGAACACACAGACTCCATACAGATAGTGTCCTGGGCAGAATGAACCCCCAAACACAAGGGAACACACAGACTCCATACAGATAGTGTCCTGGGCAGAATGAACCCCCAAACACAATATACCGTATATACAATTCTCCGTCAGGCAGTGAGTGACGTGTTGGGGTACAGATTACTATTCTGGGGGTACAAATGCTGTTTGGTGTATCTACTTTCTCTATGGGAAACGTTGCAGTACCGGGGGGGGGATGGGGGGGGGTGTGTGTGTGTGCTCTCACTCCTCCCCACAACTCATCAGCCAATCAGCACACAGCTGGGAATTTACTATAATACACATACAGCCTGCAGGGGGCAGCCTTAGTAAGGTCCCTATCACATTCCCATCAGTCCCTGTCCCAGTGAGCTTACAATCTAAGGTCCCTATCACATTCCCATCAGTTTGTGTCCCAGTGAGCTTACAATCTAAGGTATATATATATGTTCCTATAGACCAGTGATCCCCAACCAGTAGCTCGTGAGTAACATGTTGCTCCCCGACCCCTTGGATGTTGCTCCCAGTGGCCTCAAAGCAGGAGATTATTTTTCAATTCTAGTCTTGGAAAATGTTTTAATTGCATAAAGCCAAAGTAAAGTGCCAAGTATAGAGCCTCCTATAGGCTGCCAGCCCACATAGGGACTACCCAATAGCCCTTATTTGTTACCCTAAGGGACTTGTTCATGTTTGTGTTGCTCCCCAAATCTTTCTGCATTTGAATGTGGCTCACAGGTAAAAAAGGTTGGGGAAGCTGCTATAAAGTTACACAGTGAGTAGATAGAAGGTCAGAGAAGGCTAATGAGATAAAGTTACACTAGGAGTAGATGTATTTATAAGAGGGGTATATAATTATTATTATGACATAGAGAGAGAGAGAGAGAGAAGCTGTGACGTCAGCGGTTTCAGTTGAGTCACTGTTTCACTCTCGGTGTCTCAGGTGCCGGGCGGTGACGTCAAGGCGGGTGGGAGGGGCAGGGGCGTGTCGGTGCTGATATAGGAGCTGCAGGAGTCGCACCTGGCTCAGGTATCGGTGAGAGAGCGAGAGGAGCGGATCGGGCGGTTTCTTGGTGTCGTTGGTACAAAGTGGTGAATCGCTGAGCAGTTGGGCCCCTGTGTGTCGCTAGAGATCCCCGAGCTTCTTGTCCAGGGGCCACAGACTCGTTCTTGCCCCAAACATGGCCAACTCCGGGCTGCAGCTCCTCGGCTTCGTGCTGGCGATGTTGGGTTGGATCGCACTGATCGCAGCGACTATTATGCCCCAGTGGAAGATGTCCTCGTACGCCGGGGACCAGATCATCACCGCCGTGGCCATTTATCAGGGACTGTGGATGAGTTGCGCCACCCAGAGCACCGGGCAAATCCAGTGCAAAGTCTATGACTCCATATTACAGCTGGACGGTAAGTGCCCCACCCGGAGCCCCAAACCGGTCCGACTGCTTCTCCCTGGACTCTCCCCATCCCCCTCTGGGGTAATTACACTTCCCTACCTGCCCCACCCCCAGCCTCTCTCTTTACGTATCGGCTCTTTTATTGCCCCAGGCAGGGATGTGCCTTTATCTGCCTCTCATGTCTCCCCTCCCAGTAGCGCCCGTTATTATTCTCATTATCTGCACTGGTGTCTCTTATCTGCTGCTGATTATACTGGGCTGATACTGGGGTCACTGGGTTATCTGACTGCACCGCTTTATACATATAAACTACATCCTACTCCTTACATTATATTATTATTATTATTATATACTTGATATTATATACATTGTATTAGGGTTATATTATTATATACTTGATTATATTATATACATTGTATTAGGGTTATATTATACACTTGATTATATTCTATAGATTATACATGTTGTATTGTATAGGTAGATTATATAGGAGACCTGTTCATGGGGTGTAGGGGTGCTGGTCCCCCTCATTAGCTTTTGAGGGCGTCATGAACAAATTCGGGGTACAGTGGGGTTACATTTCATATACTGCTGGGTGGGTTGTTTATTGTGAATATTTGATGGTTGGGAGAGTTGGTCACAGTCCCTGTGGAAGGGGTGTTGGCTGGGCAGGGGGGGTAACTAGGAAATCTGCAAAGCCCCTCCCCCTGTTTACCTTTCTCTATCCCTGCCCCCTCCCCTGGTTTCTGTGAAACTCACCTGTCCTGCCTGTTGCCATCGAATAGTTTCCCCTCCCCCTTCTCTCCCCGCTCACCTTTCCCTTCATTCCCGGCAGCCTCATCTCCCCCTCGTTTAATACATGGTTTCCAAACTGTCAGGCTGAGGGTCTGGAGCTGTCGGGACTCACTGGCAGTTGGAGTGAGGTTGGGGGAGTCTGGCAGAGACTGAAGGTCAATGAGTGGGGGTTGTCCTTGGAATTCTGGGGGCTGATTAAGTGATGGGGGGCTTAAACAGTGACCCCATGTCTTGGCCCCCAAACCCTCGTCTCTGACTCCATATTGACCCTCATTAGCCCGGGGGCCACAAACAAGTGTAGAAGTTGTCCAATATTCACCTCTATGATCTAGGGATTCTGCTCCCACCAGAGAACAACCGGGGCAGTTGGGGCTACATTTGTATTTCTGGTCCAAGTCCGACCCCCCAGAGCCCATTCCTTTCTCTCCATTCCTAGGACAAGATTGGGGCCCCGCAGGGCTGAGAATCTAATGGCACCAGCCTAGGGCCACTTCACGTGTCTTTGCTCCAGGATTGGGGGGGGGGGCACTATAAAGTCAGTTGTCCCAGGTGTTTGCCCAGGACTGGGGTGGGGGGTTATCATCATTTATTTATATAGCGCTGACAAGATACGCAGTGCTTTACTGCAGTTATAGCAAACGGAATAAATGGTGGATAACAGACAAGGATTAGAGAGTACAATAGGGTTAGAAGGACCTGGAGATTAGAGTTTACAAACTAAAAGGTTAGGGTACAATTGAGACATTAGGATTATATCAACATTTTGTCATTTTTGATACAGCAATGATTAATTAAGGTACATCGAATTATGTTTGAGTTGGTGAATGAAATAGACACAAGAGCTTACAGTCTAAATGAGGCCGGGGCACCTGCCTGGCACTGCCTAATTCTTCAGCTGATTCTCTGGCTCATGTACAGATACCTGCTGCCTCTCTCCCAACAACTCCTTCTTTCAACTACTTACAGCCCTCCACTCACAGTCATTCATGGCTTGGCAGCCGTTCAATCCAGTACAGCCTGCGGCAACTAACTAGCTGAGGAGTCAGGTTGCAGCTACTGAATGTTTCACTAGAAGGATGTAGTCGTGTCACTGACTTGACTTTCCCATGGGGGGGGGGGATCTGGGCTGATGGGTGGGACATGGCCTGATGGGAATGTGATGGGGACCTTAGAGTGTAAGCTCATTGGAACATGGACTGATGGGAATGTGATAGACCTTCAATTGTAAGCTCACTGGGACAGGGACTGACGGGAATGTGATAGGGACCTTAGATTGTAAGCTCACTGGGACAGGGACTGATGGGAGCGTGATAGGGACCTTAGATTGTAAGCTGACTGGGACACAAATTGATGGGAATGTGATAGGGACCTTAGATTGTAAGGTCACCGGGACAGGGACTGATGGGAGTGTGATAGGGACCTTAGATTGTAAACTCACTGGGACAGGGACTGATGGGAATATGATAGGGACCTTAGATTGTAAGCTCACTGGGACAAGGACTGATGGGAATGTGATAGGGACCTTAGATTGTAAGCTCACTGGGACACAAATTGATGGGAATGTGATAGGGACCTTAGATTGTAAGGTCACCGGGACAGGGACTGATGGGAGTGTGATAGGGACCTTAGATTGTAAGCTCACTGGGACAGGGACTGATGGGAATGTGATAGGGACCTTAGATTGTAAGATCACTGGGACAGGGACTGATGGGAATGTGATAGTGACATTAGATTGTAAGCTCACTGGAGCAGGGACTGATGGGAATGTGATAGGGACCTTAGATTGTAAGCTTGCTATGTTGGTGGCATATAAGAGATCAGCTGTGTGTGAGGTGCTACTATTACTATTTTGGGATTTGTGAACGATTCTGCTCAATACTGATCCCAGTCGGCATATGCAAATTAGGGGCGGGAAGGGAGAGCTAAATGTAAAAAAACCAGATACTTTCCTTGTTTATGTGACGAAATATTGCGTGATTTTAATAATTCTGATCGGCGAGACGTGTGTGCTACTGTCTGTAGAACTGTGTGATTGGCAGCTGCGTCTTTCTCTAGGGGTGTCAGCTCTGTGGGCAAGATCATGCAGGTCCCAGGGCGGAGGCTGTAGAGTCCCGTGTAAGAATGTGCTCCGGGTACATTGTGCACTTACTGAGGCCTGATTGTGACACCGTAATTGGAGACAAGTTCTGACCTATGAACGGGGAAGTGTCCCTAGTTCTGCTGCTGTGGGGTTCTGGGGAGTGTTGGGTTATGACAATAGTAACGGGGCTCCTATACGGGGGATAGAGCTGTTGAATTCCTTGGTGAAGAACTTCTGCCTCACACTCCTTTCTCTCTCCCTCCAGCATCTCTGCAGGCCACCCGGGCCCTCATGGTGGTCTCCATCATCCTGGGCATATTTGGAATTGCCGTATCTACCATGGGCATGAAATGCACCACCTGTGGGGGAGATGATAAAGTGAAAAAGTCTCGCATTGCAATGACTGGTGGATTTGTCTTTCTCCTTGGGGGTAAGTACAGACCCACCCTTGTCTCTTCTTTATTGGCCCTTGGTAGGCTGGATGAAATCCTGGCATGGAATATAGTCTAGAACAGTGGTCCCCAACCAGTAGCTTGTGAGCAACATGTTGCTCACCAATCCCTTGGATGTTGGGGTTGGGGGCCCCTGGTCTAGAGATTAACAGAACCTCTTTAGGATGTGGAGCCTGACCCCCATCATTGATGGACTCTTCTTCCTTCTTTTCTAGGTCTTGCAGCTCTCATTGCCTGCTCCTGGTACGGCAATCAGATTATTCGGGATTTCTACAACCCTCTTCTGCCAATCAATACCAAGTAGGTGCCCCGGCTTATGCCCATTGTCTGATATGCACCATTGCCTACTTCTATACGTCCCCTCTAGTAATAATTGTCCCCCAGTGCTAGTACCTTTGCCTAACTCCACCCCAGGTGAGTGGAGCACCCCCAGTCCATCAGCCAGATTCCTTTGTATTTCTAACAAGGTTTCTCTTCTCCATCAGGTATGAGTTTGGTGCTGGTGTGTTCCTTGGCTGGGCCGGTTCCTTCCTGGTTCTTATAGGAGGAGGCCTTTTGTCGTGCTCATGTTCCCGCAAGAATAACTACCAGAAGGGGTACCCCAAGTCTGGAGCGAAGTCTAAAGTTCCATCTTCTGGAAGGGACTATGTCTGATCATGCAAACCTTGTTACACACCTTATTCAAGCAGCACACATCCAGGTCACAGCCCTCCACTTGCACCCCAGCATTCAGCACTTAATGGAAAAGGAGAACTCCGATTGGACAGAGCTTGCTATGTTGTACCCCACCCCGAGGTGGCCATGTTGGACCCTTCCTCTATAATGTGCCTGGCGGGGTGAAGTGGAGGGACACTGGGGTGCTGCTTCCAACTCCATTTGTGTGACTGAAGAATGAACTGACATTTTTTTGTGCTTGTTAAACCTCTTTATTATAATAATGCAGCTGATTGGCTGTGCTGGGCAAATATGTGATACGGGGGGGGGGCTTTTATCGTTAATGAAGTTTGTAAAGGGCATTATTGCGGAATTTTAACTCAAATGCCCAAATCCCCAGATTAACAATAAGCAAGTGTGCCTGAGTCAGCTTGCTAATCGGGTTGTAGGGTGCCCTAGAACCCCACTATGTATCTTGTCTGGATTTATACGCTTTGTAACTTGTAGCAGATTTGTTTCGTTTTTGTAAATAAAACACCTTTTTTTCAATGGAAGATTCCGTTCATTGTCCTTCTGTAGTGACTTTCATGGGCCCCTCTTGAATCTCCTTCCCATACAAGTTCTTAGTGGTTCCTACAGGCTCGGATACATTTCCACCAAACAGCAAGAGATTGCTGCTCACTGGTCTGGAACAGCCAATGAGTTAATGAAATGTACCTAGTTCCCTGGACTCTGTCCTACAGTCGTGGGGTCTGCCTCTTTTCCACTTCTGACTTGCTGGATCGGGATTGCTCATGTAGATGTGGGGAGTCTGGGTATATTCAGTAGGCAACAGATGGTGATGGGAAGAAATTAATGGAAAGAACTGAAGGCTTGGGTCCATCCTGAGGCCCAAGCTTTGCCCTTAAGTCTGAAAATGCCTTCATTTATTCTCTGAATGAAACGTAGGGAAATGGGTAGCACCCAATAGTGTAAATCTTATTTATTCCATAAAGTGGTTTTGCACATCCAAGGGTCCTTGCAAGTGTCTGCACTCTTAGGGTCTGAGATGATGTCCACCTGACTTTTCACTTGCCCATCATACTTTCCATTGACGCTTGGATGTCGATGGTATTTGCAGGTAAGTACTCAGTGAGGGGTAGCAGGGGCCCCAAGGTCTGGGCAAATCTCCATTGTTGAAGTGTAATGATTCAAGAAAGACTGGTAGAAAGAACACTTCTTTTCCTTCAAACTCAGGGAAGTCCCAATGAGAATCAGCCCGTCCAGGCTTTCAGTGGGGACAAGGTTACAACTTATTTTACAAGGTTTCTCACTCCTCTAAGAAGTTCAGGGTTTTACTCAAGATGGAACCTTGGCTTCCATATTTCTGGCAGTACCTCCAAGGTCTTGGCTAATAAATCTTGATCCAAGGTACAGTAGGTGTACTTTCACGTGCAAGTTTGTGAGCCAGACAGAAAATATTAGCGATTTGATGTAGGTAACGAGCATGTACAGTTCACTTGCCTACCCTTTGGCGTTTCCACATCTATTTGAAGGTTCTTGAGACAAGTCTAGCTATTCTGAGGGATTATATCTGACTACTGTCTGGACAATATTCTATTAGTTGCACCAAAACTGAGACAAAGCTGTTGGCAGGCTACAGCAGTTTGTTGTTCATCCCCAATGCAAAAGCCTGGTGTTTTTGGGGCACAACTTGACACAAGGGAATGATTAGTTATTCTTATCCCATGAAAACACTTGTGTAGTCCTACACTGATATCAACTTCTTTGTCTGTTGGAAAAGATGACATGAAGTCTGACCTGTGGGTAAGCATAGAAAGTGGTTTTGGAAAAAGGTAACAGATAATTAAAGGGAAAACAGACATTTTCCTTCCTTTGGAGCTCAGGGTTCTACTACTCAACCAGGTGGAAGATATATCCCCGAGCCGTGCCCAACGCACACTAATAACTGTACTTTGTATGTACGCAAAGAAAGTAATTGCCATACATTGGAAATCCAGGTTGGGGCCAACTGTAAAAAGTTGGGAACAGTTCATTGAGAAATCTATATACCAGATCTGGGACTTATGGATTGAAGTGGACCCTGATGTGAGCTCTCCTAACTGTATATAACATACATAACCTAATATGACATGGATCAAAGGGAGCCCGCTCCCACCCCCTCCATTAAAAAATAAAACAAAGTAATGAGGGGAAAACCCATCTGGACAGAACTATGTCACCTTAGAGGTACACAACAGCCAGTGCTTTGGAGGAGGGTGGGAAGAGGTAAAGGGGTACTCAGTCATTTTTTTCACCCTCTCCATTTTGATTCTATTTCCTTTATGTTTTTACTCAGAATTGCCATCTAGAAACAAAGATTGTTAGCAAGACAAATGGTTAGTATTTCAAGTTTATTGAATATGCAGAAATCTCACAAATAAGACACTTTCTTACTACTTGTATGCAATGCAATTTGGACAATTGAGATGAAAAATTGTTAAAAAAAAACAAAAACCCTAGAAAGTCTCACAGGTTCTACCTCTTGCCGAGCCTCCTTGCATTGTAATCACAACAGACACTTCAAGATCCCTGTGTAACTCATTAAAGGGCTGCTATGTTCTACAATGGCCTATTTCTCACCTCTTTGCAACTGCTTCTCTTTAGTCCGTGTTCCAGAACATTCCTCAGCAGTCTGGCATGTTCCTTCTCTGCTGCCAAACTTGCACAACCAGTAGCATCGCCCGTGTGGAATGTAGGGCACCAGCACTTGTGCCAACACCAGTCTGATGTCACAGCCATTTCTCAATCCCAGCAGGAAGCTCACCTGGGTGCCAGCACCTCTTCAACATTCCCACTATATCTCATTAAATACAATGTCCTATTTCCCACCACTTTGCAACTGATCCTCATCATTCTATATGGGTTTTGGTTTCTGTGCCTACCCTTTACCTACTAACTGCTCCATAGCAACCAATCAGATCTGTTTGTGATGAGGGATCATTTCTTTAATCATTCATCTATTTCTGACCCCTCCTCCTCGCTAGCAGAAGGCTAATTTGCATATGGAGGAAGGTGTAGCTCTTTCATTAGGTTTAATTGTGCCCTGAAGCTACACATGATAAGGACAAAGGCTCAGCAGGGTACATGACTCATGTCATGGGGGGAAGTGAGGGGACATTATTATAGGGACTGTAGTTCAGGGGAGGGAAGTGAGGGGACATTATTATAGGGACTGTACCTCAGGGGAGGGAGGTGAGGGGACATTATTATAGGGACTGTACCTCAGGGGAGGGAGGTGAGGGGACATTATTATAGGGACTGTACCTGGGGGGAGGGAAGTGAGGGGACATTATTATAGGGACTATACCTCAGGGGAGGGAGGTGAGGGGACATTATTATAGGGACTGTACCTCAGGGGAGGGAAGTGAGGGGACATTATTATAGGGACTATACCTGGGGGGAGGGAAGTGGGGGGACATTATTATAGGGACTGTACCTCGGGGGAAGGAAGTGAGGGGACATTATTATAGGGACTATACCTGGGGGGAGGGAAGTGGGGGGACATTATTATAAGGACTGTACCTCGGGGGAGGGAAGTGAGGGGACATTATTATAAGGACTGTACCTCGGGGGAGGGAAGTGAGGGGACATTATTATAGGGACTATACCTCGGGGGAGGGAAGTGAGAGGAAATTATTATAGGGACTGTACCTCGGGGGAAGGAAGTGAGGGGACATTATTATAGGGACTGTACCTCGGGTGAAGGAAGTGAGGGGACATTATTATAGGGACTGTACCTCGGGGGAAGGAAGTGAGGGGACATTATTATAGGGACTGTACCTCAGGGGAGGGAAGTGGGGGGACATTATTATAGGGACTGTACCTCAGGGGAAGGAAGTGAGGGGACATTATTATAGGGACTGTACCTCAGGGGAGGGAAGTGAGGGGACATTATTATAGGGACTGTATCTCAGGGGAGGGAAGTGGGGGGACATTATTATAGGGACTGTACCTCGGGGGAAGGAAGTGAGGGGACATTATTATAGGGACTGTACCTCAGGGGAGGGAAGTGAGGGGACATTATTATAGGGACTGTACCTCAGGGGAAGGAAGTGGGGGGACATTATTATAGGGACTGTACCTCAGGGGAGGGAAGTGGGGGGACATTTTTATAGGGACTGTACCTCAGGGGAAGGAAGTGGGGGGACATTATTATAGGGACTATACCTGGGGGGAGGGAAGGTGGGGGGACATTATTATAGGGACTGTACCTGGGGGGAGGGAAGTAGGGGGACATTATTATAGGGACTGTACCTCAGGGGAGGGAAGTGAGGGGACATTATTATAGGGACTGTACCTGGGGGGAGGGAAGTAGGGGGACATTATTATAGGGACTGTACCTCAGGGGAGGGAAGTGAGGGGACATTATTATAGGGACTGTACCTCAGGGGAGGGAAGAGAGGGGACATTATTATAGGAACTGCACCTCAGGGGAGGGAAGTGAGGGGACATTATTATAGGGACTGTACCTCAGGGGAGGGAAGTGAGGGGACATTATTATAGGGACTGTACCTGGGGGGAGGGAAGTGAGGGGACATTATTATAGGAACTGTACCTGGGGGGAGGGAAGTAGGGGGACATTATTATAGGGACTGTACCTCAGGGGAGGGAAGTGAGGGGACATTATTATAGGGACTGTACCTGGGGGGAGGGAAGTAGGGGGACATTATTATAGGGACTGTACCTCAGGGGAGGGAAGTGAGGGGACATTATTATAGGGACTGTACCTCAGGGGAGGGAAGTGAGGGGACATTATTATAGGGACTGTACCTCAGGGGAGGGAAGTGAGGGGACATTATTATAGGGACTGTACCTCGGGGGAAGGAAGTGGGGGACATTATTATAGGGACTGTACCTCAGGGGAGGGAAGTGAGGGGACATTATTATAGGGACTGTACCTCGGGGGAAGGAAGTGGGGGACATTATTATAGGGACTGTACCTGGGGGGAGGGAAGTGAGGGGACATTATTATAGGGACTGTACCTCGGGGGAGGGAAGTGAGGGGACATTATTATAGGGACTGTACCTCAGGGGAGGGAAGTGAGGGGACATTATTATAGGGACTGTACCTCGGGGGAGGGAAGTGAGGGGACATTATTATAGGGACTGTACCTCAGGGGAGGGAAGTGAGGGGACATTATTATAGGGACTGTACCTCGGGGGAAGGAAGTGGGGGACATTATTATAGGGACTATAGCTGGGGGGAGGGAAGTGAGGGGACATTATTATAGGGACTATAGCTGGAGGAAGGGTTAATATAAGTAAAGAGGGTGTGGGGGATGGGGAGAGAGTCCCTGGTGAGTTGTTATGAGGAAAGAGTCTGTGAGGGAATGTGGGAGGAGTCAGTAGAATTGCTGGGCAGGAAGGAATGTGGAGTGGGCGCTCAGTTACAGGACACAGTCATTACGAGAGGGTGAGTGGGAGGAGCCGCAGTTTAACCCCTTATAGAGAGTATGTGGAACTATAATTGCTGAGACGAGGTTCGGCGCTACCTGCAACTACTCCGCCCACTCAAACCACCTTTCTTCATGTTTAATGACGTAACCCGGAGCATTCCCACCCACTCAGTAGCCAATCCGATGTTTTCCCGCGCTGCAATACTTTTTTCCTCTCACGCGGTGCAGTGACGTCACCAGGCGGAATTAGCCGGAAGTGCAGCTGGTGAATAACGGCGGGACCCAGGGAGTTGTGTTTATTAGTGTCAGTGTGAGTTTATTCATGAATAAGTGTGAGTCGTGCGGCTGCTGTACCCTTGTTAGCGCCCAGTGTCCTCCTGTGGCGTATAACTAGCGCTGTACTTCCGGGGAGAGAGGGGAGGGGCTATACCGGGCGGTGGAGAGAGTCTGTGTCGCTATATAGGTGAACTTCCGCATCTTCACACCGGCTGAAGCCTTCTGCGCCATCTTTGAATTCCTGATGACTCCTGCACTTTAGTCTCCACACCCCCCTCAGTACTGTGGTCCCTGCCCTTTAGTCTCCACGCCCCCTCAGTACTGTGGCCCCTGGTGGGTAAGGGAGGGCCAGTGCTATGGTGGAGCCCAGACTGATGTCTATCTCTCACTGTGTGACGCAGGGGCCCTTGTACCCCACTTTCACTTGTCCCTCAAACTCTGTACTGGCCCTTGGGCTCACATGATGGAGGTGAAAGAGTAAGACCCGCCCCTTTCCAATCTGTGTGTGACAGGAAGTGCTCACTAACTCAGTGGGCCAATGACAAGATTACTATGTGAGACACAGAGCCAGTGGGGGCGTGGCTATACCGTGTATGGGACACATTGCAGTGAGAGAACTCACAGGGCACAATTGCTTCTCACTCACAGTCCTGCCCAGAGCTCATGGCACGTCAGAAGCCTCTTCCCCCTCAGGCAGCTGCTGTGGTATAGTCCAGTGAGAATGGCAGTACGAGCCACCAATCAGCGCACAAGCCAACTAGTCTGTCCCGCGCACACAGTTGCTGAGGGTATAGTCAGGGACGCTACACGCCTGCTGGTTGTTATCATGTACTACAGCATACAGTTCAGCCTGACTGCGCATGAGCAAATGTAAGAGCGGAAACCTAGGGGAACCTACAGCGTGTGACGCGGCGTTTGTAGAATATCGAGCGCGCAGGCGCAGTTGGTTATGTTCCTGGAGGTAGCGATGCACGCGCGCATGCGCTTTGTGACTTGCACGGTGCGGAAGTGACGCGGAGTTCCGCTATGGCGGCTGTCAGAGAGCCCTGCAGCGCCTCCCAGAGCAGAATGGGAGTGTAACCGGCGCCTCAAGCTCAAATTCCTCTCAGCGACTAACGGAGGCTCCTCCTCTGTCCCCCACTGCCCTGCCCGCCCCCAGCGCCCTATTCCCGGGATGATGCGGACTCCAGGGCTCCTCGGCCTCAGGGGCTTCGTGGCCTTCGCTGCCAAACTCTGGAGCTTCGTCCTCTACTTACTCCGCCGGCAGTTCCGCACCGTGAGTCTCTCCTGCCTCTCTCTCTATATATATATCTCGTCTTCTTTTTCTCTCTATGTCTATATATCTATCTATACTCCTCTGTATACCCCTCTGTATATAGTCTTCCTTGTGTCTCTATATACCCCTCTATATATAGTCTTCTATTCCTACCTCTCTATGTGTATATATATATATCTCTATATATCCCTCTGTATACTCCTCTATATAGTCTTCTCTTCCTTCCATATGTCTATATATACCCCTCTGTATACTCCCCTATCTACCCCTCTATCTACCCCCTGCATCCTTCCTTCCTATCTATTGTCATATATTCCTGTACACCCCGGTGTGTGTGTGTATATATATATTTATATAGTGGATAATGTACAATGTACCCCCTACTGTAATTTATAAAGATATTATATCGGCGAGGAGTTATGTGACCATATAAAACCACAAAGTCAAAGGCCGAGGTGACTATAATCGACATTTTGTGTGAAATGTCATGGGGGGTCGGCGTCCAATTCGAGTGCGCCAGCGTAATTTACAGTCTGGTCCCATATGGGAAATGACCAGACTGTAGATTATATATATATATATATATATATATATATATATATATTACATCTAACTCACAAAAGGTCTGCACTCTCAGGACTTACTTGAAAATAAAAAATGTTTTATTAAAAGACTAACATTTCGGCCTCTCCGAGGCCTTTCTCAAAATAAAGAAAAATACATACTGAATGTCTTAAATACTAAAAGATGGTGGGAAGTGTAAATTGGCTGACCAATCATAGACATCATTGAGTCATTGAATAGTTAAATACAATTATACATCTGTGCTTACACAAATCTAAGACTATAGCAGTTAAGACAATCCCAATTAAGTTAAAACCCCCTCTATTACATTCTTAGAAGGCTAAAAAGGATAGAAAAACAATACTATGTAACAATCACTTCCTATTAGATGTTAATCACAAATTAAACATTCTACGTTACATAGTATCAAAAACATGAGTAGGTGAAAGTTCTGATATAAGTTGCCCTCATATATACTAATAATAATCGGATCTATAACATGGCAAGTAAAATATTATGTAGTTCACAAGCCAGGATCCGTATCCATATATATATAAAAAATATAAAAAATAATAATATGGTGTTAACCCCCATTTGTGACCGTGAACAATGGATTAATATAGACCTATGACTGCTGGGACATAATGTTGCCTAATGATAATGCATGCTACGGGGCAAATCCACTTATGTGTGTTATAACAAAACAACATTTGCTTTAACCCTTAATAACTATACAAATTTTTAAACCCAGTGTTATTAATACCATCATGTGGTGGACTCATATTATCAATATGTAACAAGTGTATATTAACCCTAAATATTAATCAATAAATAAAAAAATAAACCCCATTATACTAAACTAAAGAATCAAAATATACAATGTACAAAAATAAAAAACAACTAATAAAAAATACGACCAAAATTAGAAGCACAAACTGTGCTGTGAGTCTGTTCCCCGAGCTGCGTATAGTTCATGGCAATTAGTATGATCACCTGGAAAGCAGTTGAAGGCCCGCTGACTTAGGAACTCCAAAAGGCCAGTGGATAAAACAACCACTGACAAAGGCAACAGAACCCCGACCTCTCGGACCAGAGATACCGGTGATCTTCCATTTGTCGCTATATGCCGGAATCTAACACTGAATATGCCGTGCAAGTCTATTACATGACGTTAACCTCTGACGGGGAGCCTATGGAAGATCTTCTTACCGGTGTATGTCTGGTCCTACAGCATGTGATCTCCTATCTGTCGCTACTTTCCAAGATTGAACACAGTGTGTGGGTTCACTGCCCTGTGCAGGCCTTCGACGGCGAGTCCATCAGGGACCCGCTTGCCGGCGTGACGCTGGCTCTGTAGTTGATCTACGAGAGGTCGGGGTTCCGTTGCCTTTATCAGTGGATGTTTTATTGTCTTAACTGCTATAGTCTTTGTGTAAGCACAGATGTATAATTGTATTTAACTATTCAATGACTCAATGATGTCTATGATTGGTCAGCCAATTTACACTTCCCGCCATCTTTTAGTATTTAAGACATTCAGTATGTATTTTTCTTTACTTTGAGAAAGGCCTCCAATGTTAGTCTTTTAATAAAACATTTTTTATTTTCAAGTAAGTCCTGAGAGTGCAGACCTTTTGTGAGTTATATATATATATATATATATTTATTTATAGTGAATAAAGTACCCCCTCTTGTAAAATATAAGGATATAAGTTACCAAGGAGTTTAATGACCATATAAAAGTACGAGGTCGAAGGCCGAGTGTTTTTATACAGGTCATGGAACTCCAAGGTAACTTCTAATATCCTTATATTTTGCAACAGGGGGAACTTTATTATAATACACACATTTCAGTGAGTCATGTGACAGAAATACTAAAAACAAGAGAAAGCAGTAAAACCACACACTACGTTACTGTAATGAATTGAGATGTAATGATATAAGTGCTTAGTGCTATTATAGTCATATGCTTAGTTCTCAATCAATTTAGCACCAACATACAATTCATGGTATTACAATCCATTGTGTTATATACAAATAATTAAAGTGATTAAGTGATATAAATGAGGTGCTGTGACTTATCTACTCACAACTGATGTATAATCTAAAAGTTCCTGGTTCTTATAGGAATTAAATAAGGTGCTAGTGCTGTAGTTATCATTGTACAGTTAGTTCATGGTATGAAACAATTAGAAATAAAGCGTCAGCAATTCATGAATAAAAGTTAGAAATGAGAATATAGTCTAGAGGTGGAGTTGTCCCGTAGATACTGAGCCCTGGGACATCACACGTGGGACTGGGGTCTCGTTACTACGTCTTGTAAGGAGAGAGAAATAAAACCAACAAATCCTCAGTGACTTACAGATAAAAGAGAATAAAAGGAATAAATGCTGCGCTAATAGCGATACAATTGCATTACATTTCTCTGGATCCGAGATTCAATTAAAATTTAAAAAAGTAAGACTTTAATAATGAGCTTTTTTTTTTTAAAAAAAAAAAGGGTTTGAAGGCTCGCCGGCGTATGTTTCGCTTACGCTTTATCAAGGCAAATGGGATTTTCATCCGTCGCATGGGTTTTTAAAGGAAAACTATACCCCCCCAAACAATGTAGGTCTCTATTAAAAGATACTGAGTAAAACAGCTCAGGTGTAAAACCCTGCTTCATGTAAATGAACCATTATCATAATAATATACTTTTTTAGTAGTATGGGCCATTGGGTAATCATAAATAGAAAATTGCCATTTTAAAAAATAAGGGCCGCCCCCTGAGATCGTAAGATTCACTGTGCTCACATACAAACCACATGTAAGGTCACATGAGCCAATTAACAGACAGAGTTCTGCCTTTTGCTTCCTCACTTCTTCCTGTTACAGTTAGTGTTGTAGTATTTCTGGTCAGGTGATCTCTGAGGCAGCACAGATAGAGTCACGAAATGGTGGTTCAAGGCAAGAGATGTAAAAGGGCAATATTTATGTAAATATATATTCCAGTTTGGTAAGATTCTTTAATATGTCATTCAATTTGATAGAAACTATCTGTTAGTTAAGTATTCATTTTGGGGGTATAGTTTTCCTTTAAAGCTTCAGCGTGTGACATCATTGAGATCTCGCGAGATTCTCACACTTGCTGCACATCGGTCAGTGTGATACTCACAGCTTTCCTAACATGTCAATCACTCAATGATTAGATAATCTCCTCCCATAAGGGGAGGATGTCAGGGTTTTTACCACAGATCTATGGGGAAAAGGGTTACCAACGAGATTTACCATAGCAACCAATATAATGTCCAGAAGTAACATTTCGGTTCACTGTTTTTAATCAAAGCGTTAATATATGTGTATATAGACTTAGATGAATGCCTGGAAAAGCATATTTTCATTTATACCATTAGGAGAGATTGTATTTAATTTAAAAATCCAGTAACTTTCCCTTCTGAGAAGTGCTTGTTCCAGATCACCCTTTTTCATGCCTACATTGATTCTTTCTATGGCCCAGAACTTTAAGTCTGCTGGATTCATATTATGGTATTTTTTAAAATGCCAACAGTAATACAGTTACATAGTAACACCATAACATAGTAACACTGTAACAGAGTAATCCTATATAATAAAGTTGAAGTGTCTCTGCGTCCAGTCCCTGTGTCCGTGGGATTGCGCTACTGCGTATGTGCCACACGGGAGCATCTCTGGCGAATTCTTCCAGTCCCTGTGTCCATCTGTTTTTA
The DNA here is from genome assembly GCA_038501925.1 of Xenopus petersii. NCBI lineage: Eukaryota > Metazoa > Chordata > Amphibia > Anura > Pipidae > Xenopus > Xenopus petersii. The sequence goes on along the minus strand of CM076676.1, from coordinate 159,903,211 downwards.
TAAATGTTTGACTACATATGTTCTAGCGCCCGTTAATTTAATGGGCTTAATGTCTAGTAGTAATATAGTAACAGTGATATAGTAACACAGCGATGCAGTGACGCAGCAACAGCGTAATACAGTAACATAGTAACACAGTAACACAATAACATAGTAACACAGTAACACAGTAATAATAACACAGTAACACAGTAATAGTAACACAGTAATAGTAACACAGTAATAGTAACACAGTAATATAGTAACACAGTAATATAGTAATATAGTAACACAGTAACATAGTAACATAGTAACACAGTAACATAGTAACACAGTAATAATAACACAGTAACACAGTAATAGTAACACAGTAATACAGTACCACAGTAACATGGTAACACAGTAACATGGTAACACAGTAACATGGTAACACAGTAATATGGTAACACAGTAATATGGTAACACAGTAATATGGTAACACAGTAATATAGTAACACAGTAATATAGTAACACAGTAATATGGTAACACAGTAATATGGTAACACAGTAATATGGTAACACAGTAATATGGTAACACAGTAATATAGTAACACAGTAATATAGTAACACAGTAATATGGTAACACAGTAATATGGTAACACAGTAACATGGTAACACAGTAACATGGTAACACAGTAACATGGTAACACAGTAACATGGTAACACAGTAATATGGTAACACAGTAATATGGTAACACAGTAATATGGTAACACAGTAATATAGTAACACAGTAATATAGTAACACAGTAATATAGTAACATAGTAACATAGTAACACAGTAACATAGTAACACAGTAATAATAACACAGTAACACAGTAATAGTAACACAGTAATACAGTACCACAGTAACATAGTAACACAGTAACATGGTAACACAGTAACATGGTAACACAGTAACATGGTAACACAGTAATATAGTAACACAGTAATATAGTAACACAGTAATATAGTAACACAGTAATATAGTAACACAGTAATATAGTAACACAGTAATATAGTAACACAGTGACACAGTAATATAGTAATAAAGTGATATAGTAACACAGTGATATAGTAACACAGTGATATAGTAACATAGTGATATAGTAACACAGTGATATAGTAACACAGTGATATAGTAACACAGTGATATAGTAACACAGTGATATAGTAACACAGTGATATAGTAACACAGTAACACAGTAATATAGTAACACAGTAATATAGTAACACAGTAATATAGTAACACAGTAATATAGTAACACAGTAATATAGTAACACAGTAATATAGTAACACAGTAACACAGTAATATAGTAACATAGTAACATAGTAACACAGTAACATAGTAACACAGTAATAATAACACAGTAACACAGTAATAGTAACACAGTAATACAGTACCACAGTAACATAGTAACACAGTAACATAGTAACACAGTAACATGGTAACACAGTAACATGGTAACACAGTAATATGGTAACACAGTAATATGGTAACACAGTAATATGGTAACACAGTAATATAGTAACACAGTAATATAGTAACACAGTGACACAGTAATATAGTAATAAAGTGATATAGTAACACAGTGATATAGTAACAGTGATATAGTAACACAGTGATATAGTAACACAGTGATATAGTAACACAGTGATATAGTAACACAGTAACACAGTGATATAGTAACACAGTGATATAGTAACACAGTAACACAGTGATATAGTAACACAGTGATATAGTAACACAGTGATATAGTAACACAGTAATATAGTAACACAGTAACACAGTGATATAGTAATACAGTGATATAGTAACACAGTGATATAGTAACACAGTAATATAGTAACACAGTGATATAGTAACACAGTGATATAGTAACACAGTGATGTAGTAACACAGTGATGTAGTAACACAGTAATATAGTAACACAGTAACACAGTAATATAGTAGCACAGTAATATAGTAGCACAGTAATATAGTAACACAGTAATATAGTAACACAGTAATATAGTAACACAGTAATATAGTAACACAGTAATATAGTAACACAGTAATATAGTAACACAGTAATATAGTAACACAGTAACACAGTAATATAGTAACACAGTAATATAGTAACACAGTAACACAGTAATATAGTAACACAGTAATATAGTAACACACTAATATAGTAGCACAGTAGTAATATAGTAACACAGTAATAGTAACACAGTAATATAGTAACATAGTAACACTGCAAGTTAGCTTGAAAAATGACACGTCATCATATTCAACTTTTTATTACTTTTCTATGTACCTGTTACTCATAGCCCATATATAATGATATACAAGTATCAAACTCGTTACCACAGCTCCATTATCCAGAAAGGATCTGAAACACCGTCTCTCATAGACTCCAGTTTATGCAAATAATCCAAATGTTTAAAAATGATTTCCTTTTTCTGTGTAATAATAAAACAGTAGTTTGTACTTGATCCCAACTAAGATATAATTAATCCTTATTGGAGGCAAAACCAGCCTATTGGATTTATTTAATATTTACATGATTTTCTAATAGACTTAAGGTATGAAGATGCAAATTATGGAACAATCCATTATCCAGAAAACCCCAGGTCCCAAGTATTCTGGATAATGGGTCCCATACCTGTAATAATAAAACAGTCGCTTGTACTTGATCCCAACTAAGATATAATTAATCCTTATTGGAGGCAAAAATCAGCCTATTGGGTTTTTCATGTTTATATGATTTTCTAGTAGACTTAAAGTATGAAGATCCAAATTACAGAAAGATCCATTATCTGGAAACCCCCAGGTCCTGAGCATTGTGGATAAAAGGTCCCTCTATACCCCATATATCTCCCCACCTCCTATTTATTCCCATGCAGTGTTTGGGCACATGAATGTCAGTTAGTGGAGTTGCCCGTTGCTGACCCTGGGCAAGTTGTAGTCACATTTGGCTTCTCCATGTGATAAATCGCCCTCAGCTGGAACACTCACTGCCAATCATAACTTTTCATTTAAAGGGCAAGTCAAGCCCAAAATACAACTGTGCTTAATAAGAGAGAGCAGAATTCTAAGCAACTTTCCAATATACATTTATTAATATACATATACATATATATATATATATAGATCAGTAGCACTTCCAATGTATTTTAGTACATTTTTATGAAGCCATGGAGTGCTCTCACAATTTTTCCTTTTTGTACTTTATATAACCATTCAGATCAAAGTCTTACCAGTCAGATTAGTTAAAGAACAGATCAGCAATGTTCTGCCCCTGACTAATCGTACGATATCTATGTCCAACCAAAGCTGGTGAGTCTCCCACTGAAAATCCTACGATCGGCAATACACGCAGAGATATTATCCGCAGCCGACAGAAATTTTCTAACCTGTCCCATCGACCAAATGACCGATCTCCGCCGGACGAAAAATGTCGGGACTCTCCACACACGGTCCGAAAATCGTACGAATCCTCGATTCGTACGATCAGATCTTTGCGTCTATGGCCAGGTTAAGTTATTGGTAAAATCAATTGCTATTGAAAGTAGCATTCACTTAACTCCTGCTTGTTACTGTTTATTCAATGTTGCAAAAGTCTTGGTTCAGCAACTGCAAAGCCAGGTCTGTTAATCGACTGCTTTGTCTTGTATCAACAGTCTGAACCAGCAGTGCAGAGAATAGAAACAAACAGACACTGCTTTCAAGAAAATTTTCTTATTGGATGTATATTGCAAAGATGTTTAGAATTCTGTGTTCTTTTAATAGGCAAACCATAATGTTTTGGGTTGATGTTTAATTAGTGTGTATTGTCTGTCTCTTGCAGATTATTCAGTACCAGACTGTGAGATACGATGTCCTGCCTCTCTCTCCTGCCTCCCGCAACCGCCTCAGTAAGTTACTGTTCCTCCCTTTGACTGCCATAGGCCCCTCCCTGCCACTGGCCCTGCCCTTCCATAGGCCCCTCCCTGCCACTGGCCCCACCCTTCCCTAGGGCCCTTCCTGCCACTGGGCCCGCCCTTCCATAGGCCCCGCCCTTCCATAGGCCCCTCCCTGCCACTGGCCCCGCCCTTCCATAGGCCCCTCCCTGCCACTGGCCCCGCCCTTCCATAGGCCCCTCCCTGCCACTGGCCCCACCCTTCCATAGGCCCCTCCCTGCCACTGACCCCGCCCTTCCATAGGCTCCTCCCTGCCACTGGCCCCGCCCTTCCATAGGCCCCTCCCTGCCACTGGCCCCGCCCTTCCATAGGCTGGTTTATGGTATTTGGCACCATGCTGGGCTTCCCGCTCTGTGCTGTCCCTCCCCTCTCAGGTCTCCTTTGTTCCACAGGTCAGGTGAAACGGAAAGTTCTAGTTCTAGATTTAGATGAGACCCTGATCCATTCCCATCATGATGGGGTGCTGCGCCCCACAGTCCGACCTGGGACCCCTCCTGACTTTATTCTTAAGGTAATTGTAGTGTCTACATCTTGTTTCTCTTCTGTTTTATGTCTCTTCCTCTGCTCTCTCTCCCCCTCCCTCCCTCTCTTCTAACCCCACAAGCTTTCCATATAGACCCCAATTCCCTGTGCAGTCAGTGTGGCCCCTCTCATGATTGTGTCTCGGCCCTGCAGGTTGTTATAGACAAACACCCAGTGAGATTCTTTGTACATAAACGGCCGCACGTAGATTTCTTCCTGGAGGTGGTGAGTATGTATATTGGCAATGGAGCGGTAATGGGGGACAGTGCGGAGATAGGAAAGGGGTGCAAGAGTCTGATGATAGGGATATTATAAGGAGGAGGGTCACTGGGCCCCAGTAGAATATATATATATATATATATATATATATATATATATATATATATATATATATATATATATATATATATATATATATATATATATATATATATATAGTGGTAGTGGGATGTATTGACCAGCATGTGGGGCAAAGAAAGGAGCGGTGTAATTGTAATGATTATTATACATATATATATATATATATATACATGTATCCTTCCTCAGGTGAGTCAGTGGTATGAGCTGGTGGTATTCACAGCCAGTATGGAGATCTATGGCTCTGCTGTGGCAGACAAGTTAGATAACAACAAGGGAGTCCTCAGGAGAAGATTCTACAGACAGGTGAGTCAGCTGCACTCTATACACCATGTATTTATTTTGGGGCTCACTCCATGTCCACTCATATTGTTCTCTCCTGTAGCACTGTACCCTGGAACTGGGCAGTTACATTAAGGACCTGTCTGTGGTGCACAGCGACCTCTCTAGTGTCGTCATTCTGGACAACTCTCCGGGGGCCTACAGGAGTCACCCAGGTAACAGTCTCCTCCTCCCTCCATATCCACTCCAACACTACTACTTCCTCCCTCCATATCCACTCCCAACACTTCTTCCTCCTCCCTCCATATCCACTCCCAACACTTCTTCCTCCTCCCTCCATATCCACTCCAACACTTCTTCCTCCTCCCTCCATATCCACTCCAACACTTCTTCCTCCTCCCTCCATATCCACTCCAACACTTCTTCCTCCTCCCTCCATATCCACTCCAACACTTCTTCCTCCTCCCTCCATATCCACTCCAACACTTCTTCCTCCTCCCTCCATATCCACTCCAACACTTCTTCCTCCTCCCTCCATATCCACTCCAACACTTCTTCCTCCTCCCTCCATATCCACTCCAACACTTCTTCCTCCTCCCTCCATATCCACTCCAACACTTCTTCCCTCTCCCTCCATGTCCACTCCAACACTTCTTCCGCCTCCCTCCATATCCACTCCAACACTTCTTCCTCCTCCCTCCATATCCACTCCAACACTTCTTCCTCCTCCCTCCATATCCACTCCAACACTTCTTCTTCCTCCCTCCATATCCACTCCAACACTTCTTCCTCCTCCCTCCATATCCACTCCAACACTTCTTCCGCCTCCCTCCATATCCACTCCAACACTTCTTCCTCCTCCCTCCATATCCACTCCAACACTTCTTCCTCCTCCCTCCATATCCACTCCAACACTTCTTCCTCCTCCCTCCATATCCACTCCAACACTTCTTCCTCCTCCCTCCATATCCACTCCAACACTTCTTCCTCCTCCCTCCATATCCACTCCAACACTTCTTCCTCCTCCCTCCATATCCACTCCAACACTTCTTCCGCCTCCCTCCATATCCACTCCAACACTTCTTCCTCCTCCCTCCATATCCACTCCAACACTTCTTCCTCCTCCCTCCATATCCACTCCAACACTTCTTCCTCCTCCCTCCATATCCACTCCAACACTTCTTCCGCCTCCCTCCATATCCACTCCAACACTTCTTCCTCCTCCCTCCATATCCACTCCAACACTTCTTCCTCCTCCCTCCATATCCACTCCAACACTTCTTCCTCCTCCCTCCATATCCACTCCAACACTTCTTCCGCCTCCCTCCATATCCACTCCAACACTTCTTCCGCCTCCCTCCATATCCACTCCCAACACTTCTTCCCTCTTCCTCCATGTCCACTCCAACACTACTTCTTCCCTCCTACTCCTTAGCACCCCTCTTCTGTTGAATGGTTTCTCCTTTGTTACCTACTTGTACTCCCTCTTACAGGTGTATAGTATATTAGTAGTGTAGCCTGCCAGATGCTATCTTTTATTATAGTTATAATTAATATTCAGTTCTACTTTCCCCTTTATCTGCAGCAGCCATATCTCTCTTAATGTCATTTCTCAGCTCCACAGACCACTCATGTATTATAAGGGATAATGTACCCCCTACTGTAAGTGATAAGGATATTAGAAGTCACTGAGGGGTTGTTCTGTGACCATATAAAGGCACAAGGCTGCAGGCTGAGTTATACAGGGAACTCTGAGTATCACTCATGTATTATAAGGGATAATGTACCCCCTACTGTAAATGATAAGGATATTAGAAGTCACTGAGGGGTTGTTCTGTGACCATATAAAGGCACAAGGCTGCAGGCTGAGTTATACAGGGAACTCTGAGTATCACTCATGTATTATAAGGGATAATGTACCCCCTACTGTAAATGATAAGGATATTAGAAGTCACTGAGGGGTTGTTCTGTGACCATATAAAAGCACAAGGCTGCAGGCTGAGTTATACAGGGAACTCTGAGTATCACTCATGTATTATAAGGGATAATGTACCCCCTACTGTAAATGATAAGGATATTAGAAGTCACTGAGGGGTTGTTCTGTGACCATATAAAGGCACAAGGCTGCAGGCTGAGTTATACAGGGAACTCTGAGTATCACTCATGTATTATAAGGGATAATGTACCCCCTACTGTAAATGATAAGGATATTAGAAGTCACTGAGTGACCATATAAAGGCACAAGGTTATACAGGGAACTCTGAGTATCTGTTATTAGACCCTAGTAGTAATTATAGACCTAGTGGTGTAGTGGAGAGAAGCTATAGCAGGGGGTAGGTATGGGGTGCCCCTTGATGGCAGGGAATGAGTGAACAGACCATATGTACCAGCAGGGGGTGAGTAAGATGTGCACTAGACAGATGCACTCAGTGTAGCACAGATACTGAGTTTACTATTTTACCCCACAGATAACGCAATTCCCATAAAGTCGTGGTTCAGTGACCCCAGCGACACGGCCCTTTTGAATCTGCTGCCGATGTTGGACGCTCTAAGGTAATGACTGGTGGGGGTCCTCTGGTGTTTATGTTGCACTTGTCCTTGGGCAGAAGTCTCCATTAATACCCTCTATTAATACCCTCCATTAATACCCTCCATTAATACTCCTGCACCTCCATTTATTCATTATACATGAGAGTGCATGCAGCACAGAGCAGGTAGGTATGGAAAGTCCTGCATTTGGTCTGATGATTGGCTCAAGGCTGGCAAGTGACTGGTACAGGTGTGTGGGGGTGAAGTACAGTCACTCACTCTCGTCTCCCTGCAGGTTCACAGCGGATGTCCGGTCAGTTCTTAGCCGAAATCTTCACCAGCACCGACTGTGGTGACAGTGACCCCCGCTCACCCCTCTCCTGAATGTGCCCTGCCCCCCTCTGCGCATATACAGACAGAGACTGTACCCCTCACTGAGGAAGGAGGATACAGAGCTCCCTCTTTCTACCTCTTGGACACTTTATGGGGAGGGTGATGAACTCTAAAATGCCCCTTCCACCCCTTTTTTCAGGGGTTGGGGGTGTGTGGGGGGAAGGAGGGCTGGTTTTTAATTGTAGACTTTCTTGTATAAAGAGAATTATTTCAAGTTATATGGAGCCATTTTCCTCTTTTGTTGCGTTTTGGGCAAAGCCACCGGTCCCATTGGTGTTTCCTGTATCGCTAATCTGCATGGAGAATGATGTCACCAAGACTTACTCCCACTATACATTCCGCTGGCACAGAGGGTGTGAGGAGAATCATCTGGCTCATTTCCTTCAAATTGAGCCTTTTGGCCTTGGAATTGTACATAGCCCTCCCACCACCCAGCACGATTCTTGGGGATCTTCTTCCACAGCAACATTCCTCATTGCAACTTGGGGTTCAGGTTCCAAGAGATCTGTTCCTGTGCCAGTGAGTGCTACACAGAGTGTAAATGTCTATTTAGGTATCTCAATGTGGAGCCTAACAAAGCAGTAGGAGTCCAAAAGCCATTATTGTTTTGTTTGGCCACCATTTACTTTAGGGTGCACTCTGACTGAAACTCAACTTTTTTTGTGTGTCTTGGGGAGCAGCAGATCTCAGATGTCTTTTTCATTTCCATTGAAAGCTGTACAGGCAAATAGCCACCCCCTGGTTATAGAAGCACTGCCAGGTAAGAGGCTGCTCTCAACTGAGGGGTCCTGGTAAGAGGCCACTCTTGTGCATCAAGTCCTGCCTGCAGTTCCCTCAGGTTGGTGCTTGCCCTGCCCTGGCTGCACCTAGGGGGGAACACAAGGCGAAATGCTAAATATTGGGCCAATTTCACCTGCAGCCAAGATGGGAACACTACAATCTGGCCTGGTGCAGCTTTTATTTCTGGAAAGGGGCCTGCAGGAGGAAACTTAGCAATTTGATTGATGGACTAGGCCTAATATAGTGGCACCCCAGTGAGTTGGGGTTTTCGTTGTCCTTTCATTACAAATGTTCACTGTTTTATGGTACTGTGTAAATGTCATTGCTATTGTCTCTGCCTTACTGTTCTCTGGTTCTGATATAAAGTGAGTATGAAAATAAAATGATTATTGTGAAGAAAGGAGGGGGGAAAGAAAGAAAACCAACAACATGAAAGGCTGGAGAAGAACAGTGAAGAGAAGAAAGGATGGGGAAAGAAAGAAAACCAACAACATGAAACGATGGGGTTAGAAAGCTGGCAAGAAGAAGTTGAAGAGAAGAAAGGATGGAGGAATAAAGAGAAGAGAGGATGGAGAACGAAAACCAACAACATGAAAGGATGGAGGAAGAAGTTGAAGAGAGAATGGGGGAAGAAAGAAAACCAACAACATGAAAATATGGAGGAATAAGTTGAAGAGAAGGAAGGATGGGGAAAGAAAGAAGACCCAACAGCATCAAAGGATGGAGGGAGGTAGGAAGCTAACGAGAAGTTGAAGAGAAGAAAACCAACAGCATGAAAGGATGGAGGAAGAAGTTGAAGAGAAGAAAGGATGGGGGAAGAAAGAAAACCAACAACATGAAAAGATGGCGGAAGAAAGCTGAAGAGAAGAAAGGATGGATGTAGAAATAAAGAAAACAAACAACATGAAGGGATGGAAGAAGAGCATTTCAGGAGAAAAGGTGTAGAAAGGATGGAGAAACCAGGTCTCCAGAGAAATGTCTGTCGATTTGTGTTCTATAAAGCAAGGTATTGTCTTTAAATGGATTAGAAATATGTTGTTGTAAGTTGGATATCAGATCAATACCCTTAGTGTATGGATATTTTATACATGGCATTTAGGGAGTTGTGAAAGATTTGTTCTGATTACATTTTGTAGACAAATATTTAGGGACGGTTTGGTTGTACAAATGAAATACAAGGCTTTTGCCTAGCCTCCAATGAAAGGTAATGTGGGAGGAGCCTGACTCAAAGACAGTTGAGCAGGTCAAAAGGATCAGTGATATTGGAGCAGCTGCTATTGGGTGTCCATAAAAGTGCTGGAGATGGGGGAAAAGTTGGTGAGCCAATATAACCCACCCAATTAGGTGGTCTGATAAAATGTAAGTGAATTGAATTGTTTAGTTGTGAACATTGTTTTCCTGGATACCCTGAGCTGTTAATCTGCCAAAATGAGCTCAAAGATCCCTCCTTGCATGGCTTTAACATCACACTAAAGATATTAGTAATGTCCTCAAAACTTAGTTTGTCTATTCTGAACCACGAAAGGTCCAGTTTTGCCCAAGATTTCAGTGTTTCTCATTCCATTTTTAGGAATGGGTTGGAGATGTGGAATGATGGAAAGTTAGTTCCAAAGTTAAGTAATTATGTTATGGTCATAAGGATATTATCTGCGATTGCCCAATTGTATAGCAGAAATTGTATCTTGTCAGAGGAGTTCAGCTAATGGTACTAACACAATGAAATGAGGCAACAGCATGGTCTTGTTTTGGGTCAGCTGTAGGAGTCCGGTCTTGTTCCTCTATTGGTATTGGGTCAGCTTTAGGAGCCTGGTCTTGTTCCTCTATTGATATTGGGTCAGCTGTAGGAACCTGGTCTTGTTCCTCTATTGGGTCGGCTGTAGGAACCTGGTCTTGTTCCTCTATTGGTATTGGGTCAGCTGTAGGAACCTGGTCTTGTTCCTCTATTGGTATTGGGTCAGCTGTAGGAGTCCAGTCTTGTTCCTCTATTGGTATTGGGTCAGCTGTAGGAACCTGGTCTTGTTCCTCTATTGGTATTGGGTCAGCTGTAGGAGTCCGGTCTTGTTCCTCTATTGGTATTGGGTCGGCTGTAGGAACCTGGTCTTGTTCCTCTATTGATATTGGGTCGGCTGTAGGAACCTGGTCGTGTTCCTCTATTGGTATTGGGTCAGCTGTAGGAACCTGGTCTTGTTCCTCTATTGGTATTGGGTCGGCTGTAGGAACCTGGTCTTGTTCCTCTATTGGTATTGGGTCGGCTGTAGGAACCTGGTCTTGTTCCTCTATTGGTATTGGGTCAGCTGTAGGAGTCCGGTCTTGTTCCTCTATTGGTATTGGGTCGGCTGTAGGAACCTGGTCTTGTTCCTCTATTGATATTGGGTCGGCTGTAGGAACCTGGTCGTGTTCCTCTATTGGTATTGGGTCAGCTGTAGGAACCTGGTCTTGTTCCTCTATTGGTATTGGGTCGGCTGTAGGAACCTGGTCTTGTTCCTCTATTGGTATTGGGTCGGCTGTAGGAACCTGGTCTTGTTCCTCTATTGGTATTGGGTCAGCTGTAGGAGTCCGGTCTTGTTCCTCTATTGGTATTGGGTCAGCTGTAGGAACCTGGACTTGTTCCTCTATTGATATTGGGTCAGCTGTAGGAACCTGGTCTTGTTCCTTTATTGGTATTGGGTCAGCTGTAGGAACCTGGTCTTGTTCCTCTATTGATATTGGGTCGGCTGTAGGAACCTGGTCTTGTTCCTCTATTGGTATTGGGTCAGCTGTAGGAGTCCGGTCTTGTTCCTCTATTGGTATTGGGTCAGCTGTAGGAACCTGGACTTGTTCCTCTATTGATATTGGGTCAGCTGTAGGAACCTGGTCTTGTTCCTCTATTGATATTGGGTCAGCTGTAGGAACCTCATCTAGGGAATGTGTACAGTGCCTGTAGGATTATCAGGAAATGAGTTCCAAGGGCCAATCTCCATAATATGAAAATTGAAAGCTTTATGAATAGATGGCAGCATCCCTTATTTGTGCTATTTTTGGATGGATGTGGGCCAAATTCTGTTTGATTCATGCCTATCATGTCTGGAAGGTACCCATTTAAAAGTTGTGCAAGTATTGTTATTGGATGAATGTTCATTATAGATATTGGTCGGTAATTAGAGCAACTGAGATGGTCTTTGAGGTTTTGGTATGAAGGGCAATTGTGTCTTCCATGAGTCTGTGCTATGGGTCTCCCAAGATCTGATTGAAGTAAACACATTGTTTGGGCCTGGGATCAATATGCAGCCTAGTTTTTTACAATATAGTCCTGTGAATGCACCAGTGCCTGGCTACTTTGGCTGGTTTAAGGGTTTTGGTTAATCTGGCCACGTTCTCAGTAGATCTTTGTGCATCACTTCTGCTTGTGAGGCTGAAAACTTCTTCCCAGAGATGATGGAAAGGCTGATGTATAGTGTGTGGGAATGGCCTGCTCCTGGTTATGTCTCCTATTTTAGATTTTGGTGGGAAATAATGGGTTGTTTGATCTTGTTTCCTTGCTATTGTATATCTATGGGTATAAAGTCTTTGTATGGCCCTTTGCAATTGTCTTTCTGACCTTTTGGAAATGAGAAGATCCTCATCCATAGTTCTCTCATTGTCGCTTGAAGGAAAGGATATGGGAGAAGTTGATCTTGAGTTTTTCCTGGTGAGTCTTTTAATTTCTTTTCAGATTTCTTGTGTGCTGCACAGAGACTAATGGGAGAGGAAAACAAACCTGTTTTATTTAAAAAAAACATTTCTACCGCCACTTTGACCAGTTTTCTGGGGTGGGCAATGTTCTGAGCTGTTTAGGCCACTGACACAAGTTGCCCCTGATTCTTGTATAAAAAAGGGCATTAACTCAAGGGATGAAACATAATTGTGTCTCTTTATAGGTCCCTGGTGAGGCCTCATCTGGAGTATGGGGGCAGTTTTGGACTCCAGTCCTTAAGAGGGATATAAATGAGCTGGAGAGAGTGCAGAGACTAAGTGCAACTAAACTGGTTAGAGGGAGGGAAGAGTTAAATTATGAGGGGAGACTGACAAGGTTGGGGTTGTTTTCTCTGGGGGAAAAAAGGCGCTTGTGAGGGGACATGATTAGACTTTACAAGTACATTAGAGGACATTATAGACAAATAGCAGGGGACCTTTTTACCCATAAAGAGAATCACGTACCAGAGGCCTCCCCTTCAGACTAGAGGAAAAGAAGTTTCATTTAAAGGAACAGAGTAGGGGGTTCATCACAGTGAGGACAGTGAGGTTGGGGAATGCACTGCCGGGTGATGATTCAGTTAATGACTATAAGAGGGACTTGGATGATTTCTTGGACAGACATAATACAAAGGCTATTGTGATACTAAACTCTATAGTTAGTATAGATATGGGTATATATCATTTATGTGACAGTAGGGAGGGGTGTGTGTATGGGGCTGGGTTTTCATTTGGAGGAGTTGGACTTGATGGACTTTGGCTTTTTTCAGCCCAACTTCACTATGTAACTATGTAACTTCGTAAGGTGAGTCTCAGCCCTGTGTGTTGTGTGATACAATTTTAAATGAAAGGTACTCATTATAACTTGCACTCACGCGTTTATTACAAATAGGGCCCAGATTGTGGTCTTGGTTGTGGCCTCATAGTCCAGAGAGCTGCAATTTGAGAAGCCTTTAACTGGACTTGGTGATGTTGTGTAGGGAAGTGTTGAATGTAAAGAACAGAGGATGGAGTTCTGCTCACCAGAATACTTTATAATACAAAATCTTTATTCATGTGCATACTGCATGGTGTGGCTTAACACGTTTCGTGCGCAACTGCCCTTAATCATAAAGTAACATTGGAAAGAGTGACGATAGAAAAGGCCTAGAGCGACCTCTGTTGGTGGATGTCTGGTATGTCAGAAACAAACGTACTACTTATACCATTCTACCTCCAACAATTAAGGTGCATATTCAAAAGGTTATTTTTAAAAATCTGTAAAGATTGTTAAATCCAAAACAATCGTGAAAAAAGGCCACCAAAAATATATACAGCAAATCTATTAGATGATACAAAGTGAGAGATGTCACATCTAGTATTTAACCACATGGATTGTGTGTATTCAAGGTAAGTATCAAACCTCACGAGTATTTAATAGGTGTCATCCCCCCTCTGAAAGGGGTACGTACCTTCCCAATAACCTTACCCCCTAGGTCTAAGGAACCCCGATTTCTGCATACACTGATATCTTTGCTTCCAATAGGGGATCTACTGTCACATTGTTCTATAGCATTTAAATGCTCCCAAATGCTGTCTTTAAAGGGGAACTCCGGCTTCCAAACCAAAATTTGATAAAGAGGCCACATAAAAAAGAAACCCCATCACATTTACATGTATCTTCAAAAAGTATGAATAAATGGCATTTCTATGCTATAATCCAACTGTGTAGCAGTTCTTCTCTTTCTGTATCATTTGAAATCCTGGCAGGGAAGGAGGGACTAAACACTGATGTTACACATTGTACTTACAGACAGCATGCAGGAACTACATAACCCACAATGCATTGCACTGGCATGTTCCTTATTGATATCACATGTGCAGGGAATTGTGGGGTTTGGAGGATACAGGCTGAGGACAGATGCTGTTGATACAAAGTAACAGTAGTCAGACAGCTCAGCAAAGTAGTCAGACAGATCAGCAGGGGGCTGGGCTTAGGGAACTGTTTCAAACCATTAAATATCATGGCTAGTCGGCATATTTTTTCTTTCAAAACTTTTTTTTTTTATTATCCATCAATATTGACAAGCCATTTCAATTTTTCTTTATGAAATGCATGTGTTCCCCTACTACACAGAGGAGAACTATTACATCGCATAAAAACATATTCCATAAAGCTACATGTCACATTGAGATGTAAATAAACCTAATGAAATAAACATATCAATAAACAAACTCGTTTAACAACATGAAATGTCATTTATTCCTTTGTATTCGTCTCCGTGTACATTTTGTCATGTAATAATAAACGTCTCCTTACATTTGCTCACGTCGTCCCAGGGTTCCAACCTTGTTCTAATTAAGGGTTCTCCCAACTTTCCCAATTAACTGGTACATCCATCACTGACTGGTTTACCTAATCCAAGGGCTCCAGATTTTCATATAGATATTAGAATTGTCTGAAATAATACTTAAGTCCTTCATTCACCATAATCCAGTTCATTTTGCTACGGAACATAGTTATGGGGAGTCTGCATATTTTTTTAATTGATGTATATATTGAAATTATGTTTACTTTTCAAAAAGCTCAAGTTATGATTTTGTGGAGTTCCCCTTTAAGAGGGCAGACATATTGTTTGTGGCGTGACCTGCAGGAATCGTCCTGTGACATTTGATCCAATAGCAGAACTTTTTATTTGCCACATTTATACATCTCTTTGGTACATAATAGGGATGCACTGAATCCAGGATTCGGTTCGGGATTCGGCCAGGATTAGGCCTTTTTCAGCAGGATTCGGATTCGGCCGAATCCTTCTGCCCGGCCGAACCGAATCCGAATCCTAATTTGCATATGCAAATTAGGGGCGGGGAGGGTAATCACGTGACTTTTTGTCACAAAACAAGGAAGTAAAAAATGTTTTCCCCTTCCAACCCCTAATTTGCATATGCAAATTAGGGTTCGGATTCGGTTCGCTATTCGGCCGAATCTTTCACGAAGGATTCGGGGGTTCGGCCGAATCCAAAATAGTGGATTCAGTGCATCCCTAGTACATAACCAATTACTGGATACCAAACTGTCATTTCTCCCCCAATCTAGAGGGTCTTCTAGATATTCATTTCAAAGGATTGTTGGATACAATTTCTTTTAATAAAGAATCATTAAAACGGATTGGAAGATGGTTTTTGTATTATTTTAGAAATATCATTGTACTCCGTACTAAAATAAATTGGGGTGTCTTTATTTACACCTGAGACTGTTTCTATGTATTTGCCTTAAGATAAGCCGATTCAATGATGTCAACAGGATAACCCTGTCCGTTTAAATTGATTGGTCGTCATAAATTTCTATTGTAGAACAATTTCGTCTGTAACGTAAAAACTTATCCAGGATCACAACTGTCAGCCCTCAAAATATATATATATTTAATATATACTTTGGTTTCAGTTCTGCCTGTAGAAGTTTCAATAAAAATTCAATATTATCGGAATTTTGATTTGAAATAACAGTCAAATTTAGGGAGTTTGTGTTTAAATATTCTAAAAAGGTTCTTCGTTTATCCGATGATCTGCACCAAACAAAAATAACATCATCTATGTATTGACCGTACCATGTGATACAGTCGCTACAAGGGTTAATTAAAGGCGTGGCTACTCATATAAAGGTTGGCGTAAGATGGTGAAAAGACGGCTCCCATTTCTGCCCCACGTCTTTGGAGATAATATGTGGAAATCAAAAGAATTCTAGTCAAAAGGAATTCCGAGCCAAAATCAAGAAGCAGTAGTCATGTGAATAAAGTCCTGAATTGTGTAGCATATAATTCATAGTCTCTGAACCCTTTGAATGTGAGAGAGAAGAGTATAGGGGTTGGACATCTATGGTAACCCAGCTCTATTCACTGGAACACACTCCTTTAACATTCATCACAAATGACCTGTGTCCTTCAAATAAAATCTTAAAGGGATACTGTCATGGGAAAAAACATGTTTTTTCAAAATGAATGAGTTAATAGTGCTGCTCCAGCAGAATTCTGCACTGAAATCCATTTCTCAAAAGAGCAAACAGATTTTTTTTATATTCAATTTTGAAATCTGACATGGGGCTAGACATTGTCAATTTCCCAGCTGCCCCATCTCATCCTAGAACCAACACAAAGAAAGGGGATAGACTATTGGCTGTGAGTACAGAATGACTGGCATAATAACAGCTCGCTTGCCCTTTAACATAATCCTTCATGGGAATAGCAGGCCAAGGTAGCTTCTTCATTCCCTGAGAGCTTCTGTGGGTCATGTTGAAATGGAGAGAGCTGACCCAATGGCTGGTAAGAATGTAACATTGCTTTGTTGTGCCCATGGTTCTGCTCCGTGGGAGATATGTCTGTTGTCTGATCCGAAGGTCCTGCACCCCAAAACTCACCTGTATAGCTCTGGTTAGACTCTTGAGGAGATGAGAAGCCAGGCTCTTTGGGGTAAGTGCCACCAATGGGCAGGAGACAGTTTGCTGGTTGGTAGATATGGGACATTCAGGTCCATGCGTGACCAGCTGGACGTTCTGGGGGGCAATGATCAATATAAAATGGGGTGCAATTAGCGTTGAGTCTATTGAGTGAGGTGAAAGGGTTACTATGGGTTACTTTACTGTTGCATCATTTTCTTCCCAGGCCACAAGCGTCTACTGAGATTTAGGTGGCACACACTTCCATGCACCCCCCCAATGTCCTTCCATAACGGCAAATACTTAAAGGGAATCTGTCGTCATTTTAAACTTTTTTTTTTTTTTTTTTGCATTTTTATAAAAAACACACATCCATAAACACTGTCTGGCAAATAAAATGTTAATCCCCAAATCCATGCATAAGTTATTTTAGTTTGTATTTTGTCATGGGGGCTTCCATTTCTGCTCATTACACATTCATCCTGTGCTGCTCTAATAGCAGGCGCAGCATTACCTGTGTGCTTGGAGGCAGCCGCTCTGTAATGAAAATCCAGGTCCCTGCACTACGACATGAGAATCTAGCTTACCCTCCCCTCTCTGCCCATGTGTGTGATGTTTGGAGGAGAGAGGTCACATGGTTTGCAGGGAAGCAATTACTTTCACTTTCCTACGTCCTGCTCTACAGCTGCACTAGCAGCCCCTCCTCCCACAGACACTATCAAAGCTCCTCCCCTTCTGTAAGTTTGTTCTCTGCTTTCCTTTGGAGGGGGGAACTTTCTCTCCTTGTTGCCTTCCTAGTTAGTTTTACTGGTTACTAGATGAGGTAAAGGAGCTGTGAGTTCCCTCTGCTATCCACCTCACACACACTGCGCTCCTTTCCTGCCTGCAATACTTCTTTTTTCATTAACTACTTACTGCCTCCTTTCTCCTGAGCTATTTTAACCCTTCCTAGACTTCCTCCTAAGTTTTCCTGGTTTTCAAGTATGTCCTCCTTATTTTATCCTTTTTTTCTATTCCCTGTCATCAGTCCTGGGAGTGTACTCCTGTGTTTCTCTTGTGTTTCTTTTTTGTGTAATCAAATATAATAAACTATCTATATTAAATATTTTTTCCAGTGTCCAAAATGAATTGTGTGTGTATGTGTGTGTATATATATATATTTATTTTTGAAACGTAAGTGGGGGCAGTGATCACAGGACTATGTTATTTCAGTCTGAAGTGGTGTCAGTGGGAGGAGCTTATCTTGATTCCTGCCTATTGTTCAATTGACAGGCTCAGCAGACAAGGCTCTATTTACATTACAGCAGCTTGTAGGAGGGAGGGGTAATGACATCACTCCAACTTGCAGTGCAGCAGTAAAGTGTGACTGAAGTTTATCAGAGCACAAGTCACATGACCTGAGGGCAGCTGGGAAATGTCAAAATGTCTAGCCCCATAGCAAATTTTAAAATTAGATATAAAAGTGGAAGACATGGGACAGTAGGAGGAGATGGGACAGTGAGAGGAGGCAAGGAACAAGAGGAGTGGGGACTGTGGGTGGAGGAAGGAGGAGATGGAGACAGTGGTATAAGAAGAGGGACAGTGGGAGGAGATGGGGACAAGAGGAGAAGACAGGGACTGTGGGAGGAGACCAGGGGAGGAGACTAGGGAAAAGAGGAGGAGATGGGACAGTTGGAGCAAACAAGGGACAAGAGGAGGAGTCTGGGACAGTGGGAGGAGACGGGGACAGTGGGAGGAGACTAGGGATAAGAGGAGATGAGGGACCAGGGGAGGAGACTAGGGAAAAGAGGAGGAGATGGGACAGTTGGAGCAAACAAGGGACAAGAGGAGGAGTCTGGGACAGTGGGAGGAGACGGGGACAGTGGGAGGAGACTAGGGATAAGAGGAGATGAGGGACAAGAGGAGGAGACTGGGACTGTTGGAGGAGATGGGGACAGTGGGAGGAGAATTGGGACAAGAGGAGGAGACAGGGGTGAATGCATAATGAGGAATCATGTTTACAAAATGTCTCTTTGGTAACATGTTTACTTTCCCTTTGGTTCATTTATGCCCATTGTATGTTGTGCAGGTTCTGATCCAGTGGGCTTGGGATGGTGACATGAGGCTGTTGCTCTATACAGATATTTATTATGTCCCCTTAGGTTTTAGGTGCAGCTAATGGTTCCTATGGGAATGAACTTGATCTGATGTTCTGCCAACACTGTGTTTAATAAGATACAGGAGACTCAATGTAAATGAGAGGGTGGCACCTTGATACATGTATAGTAATTACCTGTGAGCCAACATTTGTCCAATGGGAGAAAGACAAAATAGTGACGGGAATATATTGCCTTAAATCACTAGCGGCCACTATTTTATATCCTACTGATGTCCCCAGAAGTATTTCAATATTTGCAATAGGTCCGTTTTCGATAGAATTCAAATCATATAAACCAAAAGAATAAATAGCGCATTTCATCCAATTCATTTAGAAGTTTTCCCAAAAAAAGCTCTGATTGTTCAAAGTCCACCAAATGACTCCAAATAGATTCTAGGAGGTCCCTCGTAGGCTAAAATAGCAATTTGGCAGGTTTTACATGGGCGAATGGTGGAAGTCGAATTTTTAAAGAGACAGTACATGATAAATTTCAAAATTAAAAATTTCAAATTATTTTCAAATTTTAATCGAATTTGGACTATTCCCTAGTTGAAGTACACAAAAATGAGCTAGAAATTCTGATTTTTTAAATTCTAATTTTCACTTCGACCTTTGATAAATCTGCCCCTACACTGTCCCTTTAAGAATTCAAATTTGACTATTCGCCAACTAAAACCTGCCAAATTGGTGTTTTAGCATTTTGGGGGACCTCCTACAATCAATGTGGAGTCATTTGGTGGACTTTTGATTTAATTTTTTTGAGTGAAAAACCTCAAATTGAATTTGATTCAAATTTCCAGTTCAATCCTATTCACCCATTTTTAAAAAAAATTCAATTTTTTTTTTAAAAATAAATTTCGATTGGTCATTTTTTCCGAATTTTGAGTTGATGGGAGTTTTTAGAAACTCATAAATTCAAAAATCGACCCTTCAAAAATCTGTCCCTTCGGGACAGCTTTATCAAAGGTTGAGATGAATTTCAAGCTATTTTTTGTGGAGTTCGACTAGGGAATAGTCCAAATTCAATTCCCCGACCTTTGATTAATCTGCCCCTTAGTATCGTTCATCAGCTTAAAGGCACCCGGGGACTACGCCTAATGGTGAAACCTTGAAGTTGACAATGGGTCCATGTTCTACCCAGACACAACTCTTTAACTTGTCCGTGACCACATGTGGCTGCTCATAAACTGAAGCCAAATTATCTGGTACTGTCACTGATGCCCAGATCTACTGGGATCCAAAATCCAAAGTGAAATCCAGACCCAATGAACTTCCCCCTCATTGGGCACCTGTTTATTCAGGGTCACATTTGTCCTAAGCTCCCGGGTGTTGTTTGGCCATTTGTCCCATTGGGTTGGAATTGGACTGGCCGGGTCCTTAACTTTGTGTCCCTTGTGTTTGTATCAATTCTGCCTCTCGCAAACTGTCATGTATTAGGCTTGGCTGATGTTGGTCAGGCTGTCAATAGAAGTGTCAGCTTAGGTGCCAACAATCCACAGATGAACATGTTTGTGTCTCATGATGAACCAGGAGGTACTTTTAGACAATATCTAAAGCCTCGGGGACTATGATCTTAATCGCTATTCCTTTGATTCATATGATTTCAATTTGGCCAAATACAGACCTACTCGACTGAAAACCGACCTATTCGACCCAAAAAAAAAATGTTGACCACTTTGGTCGGTGTTTTTGAATTCAAATTTAAAATTTTTTTCAATTTGAAATTGGACCCTTGATAAATGTGCCCCTGGATATTATCAGAACATTTATCAATTGAACTCATGTCATGTGACCAGGGCACTGCCCATAGCAACCAATCAGAGCGTTGCTGATCTCGAGTACGAGGATTCGCTAAAGGAAAAAGATTTAATTTGTCTGTAACGTCTGACGGAGACGAATAAATCTGACAAGTTCAACATAAAGTAATGGGACAAAGTAGAATAAAAAGTAGAATAAAAATGAGAATAAAAATGAGAATAAAAAGGATCTTCACCAGAGGCTCCATAGTCACAACATTCCCCTCAACATTTCATTCAAAAAGGTTTTATTATTTTCAAATAAAAGAAACAGGATTGTAATAAAAGATCAAAGCTCTAGAATGAGGCACAAGAATAAAAAGGATCTGAATGTTTAATGGAAGATCTGTGGCCCCACAATGTAACGCTGAGAGTTGAAGTTGAACATTAAGCTCAGGCTCAAGGGCTGAACATATTTAGGAGGAACAGTAGAATCGGCTTCATTGTCTGTAACATAAATATTATCAGCAAACACAGGAATCAGCAGAGAAACAAGAAATAAGTATAAAGAGAAATAATGATCATCACAAAGAGATTCCTGTAAAAACACAATTACAGCTTCTACATGTGCAGGGAAATAAATAATAATAATATACTGATATAATAATAATAATACTAATAATAATAATACTAATAATAATAATAATATACTGATATAATAATAATATAATAATAATAATAATATACTGATATAATAATAATAGTAATAATAATAATAATAATAATACTAATAATAATAATATACTGATATAATAATAATATAATAATAATAATAATATACTGATATAATAATAATAATAATAGTAGTAGTAATAATAATAATAATATACTGATATAATAATAATAATATACTGATATAATAATAATAATATACTGATATAATAATAATAATAATATACTGATATAATAACAATAATAATAATAATAATAATATAATAATATACTGATATAATAATAATAATAATAGTAGTAATAATAATAATAATAATAATATACTGATATAATAATAATAATATACTGATATAATAATAATAATATAGTATAATGATAATAAGAAGAGAAGTAAGCGACATGTAGTGGTGTTTATCAGTAACAGCAGCCTCATTACATGTCAGTAGAAGTAGAGACAACAGACTATCCGGCCCATTTATATTACACACTGGCCCAACGGGCATTTGCCCAAATTCACAGCCAGTGCCGAGCTGCTTCCCAGCACATTATATAAACCTATTGCCTACAATGGCCATCAGCAAACAACTCATTAGCCACATGGGCAACAAAGCAACTCCCAGAGCATCATGGGATTCTAACGGCAACCCACACGCCTTTGTGGCTAATTGATAAATGGGCCGTGACTGCTGGTCCTGCAGTAAAGTACACGTGTGGGATCTGTTAACCAGAAACCAGTTATCCACAAAGCTCTGAATTGCGAGAAGCCAATTGGTCAATTGGTTAATTGGTCTTCATTATTTATTTATTTTTTATAGTTTTTTTGTTAAACAATCGTTTTTATTCGTTTTCATACAGTAAAGCAAGGACAGGAGGGGTAACATTTCCTTCCATTCACTTTAGGTTAAATAAACAATTGTGTAACAAGTTACATGAAGTCCAATCGTCCCTGACAGTTAGTCCTTTGGCATCAGCCCCTGGCTGTCACGTTTGATCAAACTTATCAGGGGATCCCCTTGTTACGTCACTTTGATCACGGGGAGCCCATTGTTAACCTGCTTTAGCTCTGGGCCCCCCCCTCCACCTCTAAATAACACACCAATTCAAGTGTCCTCAGTGTGACAGAGGGAGGAACATAGAGAGAGTTGTGTTATATACTCGCCACTGGCCCTGAGGGTCTACTTCTATACATTTATATGGGGTGTCTTTTCTCACCAATACGGACTATGCGCGACCGAGTGCTTCTTGAGCGCCAGGACTTTTTATTTTTATTTTTTATTTATTTTTATGGGTTTCTAGGAGACATAGGGGGTTATTAAGTAAACTCTGAATGCAAAAATCACAAAAAATTTGTGTTTTTTTTATATATATATAATTGCACTTTTAAAAAAATCATGAATTTTTCCGAATTTAATAAACCCCGGGGATGAAAAAGTCCGAATGTGAAAATCCGGCATCTCAGACCTGTCGAGGTTGCATATAAGTCAATGGGAGAAGTCCTAATGATTTTTTGATGTGCGCTGAAGTTTTCAGAGTTTTCAGGTGAATAATTCTAAAAAATGGTGAAAATCAGATGAAAAATCATAAAAAATGGTGCAAATCAGATTTTTCACAATTTATTTTGGCTTTTTTCCTGCAAACCAAATTTTCGGGAAAGTGTATTAATAAATAAGCCCAAAAAACCCATGCGAATTTAATCAGAGTTTTTCTCAGAAAATATTGAGATAGTTTAGTATAGTATGGTGGGCGCGCTTCTCTTTAGATACGTGAATATTGCTGCTCTCTTATACTTGGACTTCATCCCCTCACATTCCTGACATGATAGAAACATTATTACTCTCCATATTATATGCACTTATTACATGATATTTTTAAAACCCGAGGGGGTTGGGGGAGGGGAAGATAGTACAGATAGAGGGGCATATTGATCAAGGGTCGAATTTCGAATTGAAAAAACTTCGAAATTAGAATTCAAAAAGACCAACCAAAATTAAGTCAAAGTTTTTTTTGGTCGAATAGGTCCGTATTTGGCCGAATTTGAATCGTACGAATCGAAGGAATAGCGCATTTGATCAAATTTGATTCAAAGTTTTACCTGAAAAAAACTTTTTTCAAAGTCCACCAATTGAATCCAAATAGGTTCTAGGAGGTCCCCCATAGGCTAAAACAGCAATTTTTAGATGGCAAATGGTCAAATTCTAATTTTTAAAGAGACAGTACATGATAAATTTTGATATTTGAATTTTTGATTTTTTTCAAATTCAAATCTAATTTGGACTATTCCCTAGTCGAAGTACACAAGAAATAGCCCAAAATTAGAATTTTTTGCATTGGAAAATTCACCTCGACCTTTGATAAATCTGCCCCTTTGAGTAGAATAAACAAAATAAACACAACATTTGAATTCCTGCCGTGTCCCAAACTCCCAAAGGGTGGGCCTGTACCTGTAACAATGAACGTGGCAGACATTTTGCCCCAATGAGGGTGTTCTCAGGGTCAGTGAAAGTACATGAATAGAGCGCTATCTGGACAGTCTCCGCCCCTTCCTGGTTATTAATTGGGGAATTTGGGACCAGTGGTGCTTTGTCTGCTGCAAGTCTGCATTGGGGGGACTTCTCTTCCGGCATTGGCCTTCCCCACCATTAATCAGGGAGTTGTTTGGTGGCTGTGCAGGGAGGGGGCTCCTGGTTTGCACCCTTTGTTACGGTGTGTGTGGGGAAGGTGTTAGGAGAGTACAGATAAAGTCACATGTACCCCATTGTCCCAGATTGTGCGCCATTAATGTCAACTTCACCTTTTGTGTAGGTTCCACTTGCAGGTGACTAACAGATCATGGGTAGGGTTGGGCGAATGTCACCCGTTTTGTTGACGCTGACGCCCATTAAAGTCTATGGGTGTCAAAAAAAGACTTTAATGGGCGTCGGCGTCAACGAAACGGGTGACATTCGCCCAACCCTACCCATGATCTGTTAGTAACCATACAAGTCTATGGGCGTTATTTCTGCAGCGAAACAAGGTGAAAATATTCGCCAATCCCTAATCATGGCTCATATGGAGGAGGAGGTGAGTTAGATCTTCTTATTCCTCTCTGATCCAGCCGTTGGCCTCCTCAGCCCTAGTAAAGAACTGGCTGTTTGGCCCATGTTGGAGACGCGCTGGCTTCATCATGGCGTAAATTAGTTGTTCCTCCCAGAGTTGCTTCTTTACTGCAGTAAGGGGGCCCTTTGCCTCTGTAGAGCAGCAGAGAAGTTGGGGTATAATGAAACTGTCGTATTCTTGATTATGATGTGGCCTTTTTACCTTGCTGCCAGCAGTGCTGCGTCTCTGAAGTTCAGGAGTTTCGCCCCAAATTGCTGTGTCAGTAGTTGTTCCACATACTTCTCTGGTGCATCTCCTCCTCCTCCTCCTTGTGTGGCAGGTCTATGATTCACACATTACTGCATCTTGACACCATGGGGCAGATTTATCAAAGGTCAAGGTGAATTCTCGATGAAAAAAAATTCAATTTCAAGCTATTTTTTTTTTGTACTTTTTTTGTCCAAATTCGATTCAAATTTGAAAAAAATTCAAAAATTTGAATATCAAAATTTATCATGTACTGTCTCTTTAAAAATTTGATGCCGACTATTCGCCATCTAAAACCTGCCGAATTGCTGTTTTAGCCTACGGGGGACCTCTTAGAACCTATTTCAAGTGAATTGGTGGACTTTGAAAAAACAATGTTTTTCCAGTTGGATCAAATGCGCTATTCCTTCGATTCGTACGATTCAAATTTGGCCAAATACGGACCTATTCGATAGAAAATGGACCTATTCAACCAAAAAAAAAACTTTGACTTTATTTTGGTCTGTCTTTTTGAATTCAAATTTGGAAGTTTTTTTTAATTCGAAATTCGACCCTTGATAAATGTGCCCTCAAGTTGAAGCAATCATTCAAATATACACAGTTACTTTATTTTCTGACTCCAAAAACAAATCTTCAAGTTCCTTCTTATTTAATTTAATTTGATGCAAATTTCTGGAAACATTTTTATTTTTGTTTCATTTCTGTTCACTGGCTGTATCTATATCCTTGTATGTAAGTGTATATATAGATATATTAGATGACAGTATATGTTATATATATATATATATATATGTGTCTTTGTGTTGCGTCTCGATTCTGCTTGTTTTATGGTAAAACTGCAATAAATTGGAAAGACATTATTGCGTCTCTGGCTGTTTCCACGTGTGATTGGCTCTTCTCTAATGGACTCACTCTTATTTCTACCTGGTTCCTCATAGTCCTGGTTTCATCTTCTACTTGATGTTCTACTTGATCTTCTACTTGATGTTCTACTTGATGTTCTACTTGATGTTCTACTTCATCTTCTACTTCATCTTCTATTTCATCTTCTACTGCTCCAAGTCCACCTTCAACCTCCCTCACTGTGTCTCAGACATGTTGCAGATGTTGACGCAGGAGTGACCACCTTTATGGCGCCCATATGGCGCTTGTATTCAGCATTTGCTTCAGTCATTTATAAGACGTTACTGGATTCCATCATTTATAACCTGTTGCTGGAGGAGGCCAGGGCTGTGGATTCATATTGTGAGAAGTTATTGATGGAGTCTATTAGAAGTCTCGCTATGAGTTCTCTCCTCGCGTCTCCTCATGTCTTGGCACATGCAGTGTCTTTGGTGCAGGAGGCGATCGCTTGTTACGTTTCAGGCAGTTCTGTGCCGACGTAATGTACTGGATAGTGAGAAGGGAACGGGAACCTTCTTCTGACTCTTTCCAGCTTTCAAATGGGGGTCACTGACCCCATCAAAATTACAAATGCTCCATAAGGCTACAAATATATTGTTATTACTACTTTTTATTCCTCATCTTTCTATTCAGGCCTCTCCTATTCATATTCTAGTCTCTTATTCACATCAGTGCATGGTTGCTAAGCTCAGTTAGACCCTAGCAACTAGTTGGCTGAAAATACAAACTGTAGAACTGCTGAATAAAAAGCTAAAAAACTCAAAAGCCACAAATAGTAATAATTGAAAACCAATTGCAAATTGTCTCAAAATATCCGTCTCTACATCATACTAACAGTTAACTCAAACGTGAACAATACCATGGGACATTCTCTACTTGGATTAAGGTTCTTAGTGGAATCCCTCACAGCTCTATAAAATACAGAGAAGAGCAACTAAGCTGATAAAGGGAATGGAAGGGATCGGTTATGGGGAAAGGCAAGTTGGGATTGTTACACTGGAGAAGAGACAGTTAAGGGGGATATGATCACTATATATAAATATATAAGGGG
This sequence comes from Xenopus petersii, assembly GCA_038501925.1. Lineage (NCBI taxonomy): Eukaryota > Metazoa > Chordata > Amphibia > Anura > Pipidae > Xenopus > Xenopus petersii. The sequence goes on along the minus strand of CM076676.1, from coordinate 159,876,383 downwards.
ATATGATCACTATATATAAATATATAAGGGGGATATGATCACTATATATAAATATATAAGGGGATATGATCACTATATATAAATATATAAGGGGATATGATCACTATATATAAATATATAAGGGGATATGATCACTATATAAATATATAAGGGGGAAATGATCACTATATATAAATATATGAGGGGATATGATCACTATATATAAATATATAAGGGGATATGATCACTATATATAAATATATAAGGGGATATGATCACTATATATAAATATATAAGGGGGATATGATCACTATATATAAATATATAAGGGGATATGATCACTATATATAAATATATAAGGGGATATGATCACTATATATAAATATATAAGGGGATATGATCACTATATAAATATATAAGGGGGAAATGATCACTATATATAAATATATGAGGGGATATGATCACTATATATAAATATATAAGGGGATATGATCACTATATATAAATATATAAGGGGATATGATCACTATATAAATATATAAGGGGGAAATGATCACTATATATAAATATATGAGGGGATATGATCACTATATATAAATATATAAGGGGATATGATCACTATATATAAATATATAAGGGGATATGATCACTATATATAAATATATAAGGGGGATATGATCACTATATATAAATATATAAGGGGATATGATCACTATATATAAATATATAAGGGGATATGATCACTATATATAAATATATAAGGGGATATGATCACTATATAAATATATAAGGGGGAAATGATCACTATATATAAATATATGAGGGGATATGATCACTATATATAAATATATAAGGGGATATGATCACTATATATAAATATATAAGGGGATATGATCACTATATAAATATATAAGGGGGAAATGATCACTATATATAAATATATGAGGGGATATGATCACTATATATAAATATATAAGGGGATATGATCACTATATATAAATATATAAGGGGATATGATCACTATATATAAATATATAAGGGGGATATGATCACTATATATAAATATATAAGGGGGATATGATCACTATATATAAATATATAAGGGGATATGATCACTATATATAAATATATAAGGGGATATAATCACTATATATAAATATATAAGGGGGGTATGATCACTATATATAAATATATAAGGGGGATATGATCACTATATATAAATCTATAAGGGGATATGATCACTATATAAATATATAAGGGGATATGATCACTATATATAAATATATAAGGGGAAATGATCACTATATATAAATATATAAGGGGATATGATCACTATATATAAATATATAAGGGGGATATGATCACTATATATAAATATATAAGGGGATATGATCACTATATATAAATATATAAGGGGATATGATCACTATATATAAATATATAAGGGGATATGATCACTATATATAAATATATAAGGGGATATGATCACTATATATAAATATATAAGGGGGATATGATCACTATATAAATATATAAGGGGGATATGATCACTATATATAAATATATAAGGGGATATGATCACTATATATAAATATATAAGGGGATATGATCACTATATATAAATATATAAGGGGATATGATCACTATATATAAATATATAAGGGGATATGATCACTATATATAAATATATAAGGGGATATGATCACTATATATAAATATATAAGGGGATATGATCACTATATATAAATATATAAGGGGATATGATCACTATATATAAATATATAAGGGGATATGATCACTATATATAAATATATAAGGGGGATATGATCACTATATATAAATATATAAGGGGATATGATCACTATATATAAATATATAAGGGGATATGATCACTATATATAAATATATAAGGGGATATGATCACTATATATAAATATATAAGGGGATATGATCACTATATATAAATATATAAGGGGGATATGATCACTATATAAATATATAAGGGGGATATGATCACTATATATAAATATATAAGGGGATATGATCACTATATATAAATATATAAGGGGATATGATCACTATATATAAATATATAAGGGGATATGATCACTATATATAAATACATAAGGGGATATGATCACTATATATAAATACATAAGGGGATATGATCACTATATATAAATATATAAGGGGGATATGATCACTATATATAAATATATAAGGGGATATGATCACTATATATAAATATATAAGGGGGATATGATCACTATATAAATATATAAGGGGATATGATCACTATATATAAATATATAAGGGGGATATGATCACTATATATAAATATATAAGGGGGATATGATCACTATATATAAATATATAAGGGGGATATGATCACTATATATAAATATATAAGGGGATATGATCACTATATATAAATATATAAGGGGATATGATCACTATATATAAATATATAAGGGGGATATGATCACTATATATAAATATATAAGGGGATATGATCACTATATATAAATATATAAGGGGATATGATCACTATATATAAATATATAAGGGGATATGATCACTATATATAAATATATAAGGGGATATGATCACTATATATAAATATATAAGGGGATATGATCACTATATATAAATATATAAGGGGGATATGATCACTATATAAATATATAAGGGGGATATGATCACTATATATAAATATATAAGGGGATATGATCACTATATATAAATATATAAGGGGATATGATCACTATATATAAATATATAAGGGGATATGATCACTATATATAAATACATAAGGGGATATGATCACTATATATAAATATATAAGGGGATATGATCACTATATATAAATATATAAGGGGGATATGATCACTATATATAAATATATAAGGGGATATGATCACTATATATAAATATATAAGGGGGATATGATCACTATATAAATATATAAGGGGATATGATCACTATATATAAATATATAAGGGGGATATGATCACTATATATAAATATATAAGGGGATATGATCACTATATATAAATATATAAGGGGGATATGATCACTATATATAAATATATAAGGGGATATGATCACTATATATAAATATATAAGGGGATATGATCACTATATATAAATATATAAGGGGATATGATCACTATATATAAATATATAAGGGGATATGATCACTATATATAAATATATAAGGGGGATATGATCACTATATATAAATATATAAGGGGGATATGATCACTATATAAATATATAAGGGGATATGATCACTATATATAAATATATAAGGGGGATATGATCACTATATATAAATATATAAGGGGATATGATCACTATATATAAATATATAAGGGGGATATGATCACTATATATAAATATATAAGGGGATATGATCACTATATATAAATATATAAGGGGATATGATCACTATATATAAATATATAAGGGGGATATGATCACTATATATAAATATATAAGGGGATATGATCACTATATATAAATATATAAGGGGATATGATCACTATATATAAATATATAAGGGGATATGATCACTATATATAAATATATAAGGGGATATGATCACTATATATAAATATATAAGGGGGATATGATCACTATATAAATATATAAGGGGGATATGATCACTATATATAAATATATAAGGGGATATGATCACTATATATAAATATATAAGGGGATATGATCACTATATATAAATACATAAGGGGATATGATCACTATATATAAATACATAAGGGGATATGATCACTATATATAAATATATAAGGGGATATGATCACTATATATAAATATATAAGGGGATATGATCACTATATATAAATATATAAGGGGATATGATCACTATATATAAATATATAAGGGGGATATGATCACTATATATAAATATATAAGGGGGATATGATCACTATATATAAATATATAAGGGGGATATGATCACTATATATAAATATATAAGGGGATATGATCACTATATATAAATATATAAGGGGGATATGATCACTATATATAAATATATAAGGGGATATGATCACTATATATAAATATATAAGGGGATATGATCACTATATATAAATATATAAGGGGATATGATCACTATATATAAATATATAAGGGGATATGATCACTATATATAAATATATAAGGGGGATATGATCACTATATATAAATATATAAGGGGATATGATCACTATATATAAATATATAAGGGGGATATGATCACTATATATAAATATATGAGGGGATATGATCACTATATATAAATATATAAGGGGGATATGATCACTATATATAAATATATAAGGGGATATGATCACTATATATAAATATATAAGGGGGATATGATCACTATATATAAATATATAAGGGGATATGATCACTATATATAAATATATAAGGGGGATATGATCACTATATATAAATATATAAGGGGATATGATCACTATATATAAATATATAAGGGGATATGATCACTATATATAAATATATAAGGGGATATGATCACTATATATAAATATATAAGGGGATATGATCACTATATATAAATATATAAGGGATATGATCACTATATATAAATATATAAGGGGAAATGATCACTATATATAAATATATAAGGGGATATGATCACTATATATAAATATATAAGGGGATATGATCACTATATATAAATATATAAGGGTATATGATCACTATATATAAATATATAAGGGGGGTATGATCACTATAAATATATAAGGGGATATGATCACTAAATATAAATATATAAGGGGAATATGATCACTATATATAAATATATAAGGGGGATATGATCACTATATATAAATATATAAGGGATATGATCACTATATATAAATATATAAGGGGATATGATCACTATATATAAATATATAAGGGGATATGATCACTATATATAAATATATAAGGGGATATGATCACTATATATAAATATATAAGGGGATATGATCACTATATATAAATATATAAGGGGATATGATCACTATATATAAATATATAAGGGGATATGATCACTATATATAAATATATAAGGGGATATGATCACTATATATAAATATATAAGGGGAAATGATCACTATATATAAATATATAAGGGGATATGATCACTATATATAAATATATAAGGGGATATGATCACTATATATAAATATATAAGGGTATATGATCACTATATATAAATATATAAGGGGGGTATGATCACTATAAATATATAAGGGGATATGATCACTAAATATAAATATATAAGGGGAATATGATCACTATATATAAATATATAAGGGGGATATGATCACTATATATAAATATATAAGGGATATGATCACTATATATAAATATATAAGGGGATATGATCACTATATATAAATATATAAGGGGGATATGATCACTATATATAAATATATAAGGGGGATATGATCACTATATATAAATATATAAGGGGGATATGATCACTATATATAAATATATAAGGGGATATGATCACTATATATAAATATATAAGGGGGATATGATCACTATATATAAATATATAAGGGGATATGATCACTATATATAAATATATAAGGGGATATGATCACTATATATAAATATATAAGGGGATATGATCACTATATATAAATATATAAGGGGATATGATCACTATATATAAATATATAAGGGGGATATGATCACTATATATAAATATATAAGGGGATATGATCACTATATATAAATATATAAGGGGGATATGATCACTATATATAAATATATGAGGGGATATGATCACTATATATAAATATATAAGGGGGATATGATCACTATATATAAATATATAAGGGGATATGATCACTATATATAAATATATAAGGGGGATATGATCACTATATATAAATATATAAGGGGATATGATCACTATATATAAATATATAAGGGGGATATGATCACTATATATAAATATATAAGGGGATATGATCACTATATATAAATATATAAGGGGATATGATCACTATATATAAATATATAAGGGGATATGATCACTATATATAAATATATAAGGGGATATGATCACTATATATAAATATATAAGGGGATATGATCACTATATATAAATATATAAGGGGAAATGATCACTATATATAAATATATAAGGGGATATGATCACTATATATAAATATATAAGGGGATATGATCACTATATATAAATATATAAGGGTATATGATCACTATATATAAATATATAAGGGGGGTATGATCACTATAAATATATAAGGGGATATGATCACTAAATATAAATATATAAGGGGAATATGATCACTATATATAAATATATAAGGGGGATATGATCACTATATATAAATATATAAGGGATATGATCACTATATATAAATATATAAGGGGATATGATCACTATATATAAATATATAAGGGGATATGATCACTATATATAAATATATAAGGGGATATGATCACTATATATAAATATATAAGGGGATATGATCACTATATATAAATATATAAGGGGATATGATCACTATATATAAATATATAAGGGGATATGATCACTATATATAAATATATAAGGGGATATGATCACTATATATAAATATATAAGGGGATATGATCACTATATATAAATATATAAGGGTATATGATCACTATATATAAATATATAAGGGGGGTATGATCACTATAAATATATAAGGGGATATGATCACTAAATATAAATATATAAGGGGAATATGATCACTATATATAAATATATAAGGGATATGATCACTATATATAAATATATAAGGGGATATGATCACTATATATAAATATATAAGGGGATATGATCACTATATATAAATATATAAGGGGATATGATCACTATATATAAATATATAAGGGGAAATGATCACTATATATAAATATATAAGGGGATATGATCACTATATATAAATATATAAGGGGGATATGATCACTATATATAAATATAAAGAAGTGACAGACAGAAGCAGAAGGTCAGGCCCAGGAATAGAGAAGCTGTAGCCAATCACATGCCGGACTGACAGGGTAGGACACGCCTCCTATGAGCAGCAGCAAATTGAACGTTCCGTACCATAGAGACTTTTTTGTTACTCAAACTCAGACAGATCAGTAATACAAGGACACACGTGACTGTGAGGGAGGGCTAACAGTTGCTACGGTTACAGACTTCCAAGTGCTAATGTCACATAGTTCGTGACGTTGGGAGGCGGAGCTGTAATGCGGAAGTGGTGGGTGGAGCTCGGCCTGTTTATTTCCTGTTAGTGTCTGTGTCGAACGGAAAAGAAACCGAAATCCCAAGAACAACCTCAGCCTGATTCCGCCCGGAGAGTCCGCTATGAAGTTCGTGTATAAAGAGGAACATGCCTTCGAGAAACGCCGCTCTGAGGGCGAGAAAATCCGCAAGAAATATCCCGACCGAGTCCCGGTGCGTCACCCTCCCCTCCCCCCTCTTTTACTGACACTTTAACTTCTGTCACTGATTCTATTCTCCTTATTCACTGGTCTCTGTCTTCTACTGACACACTGGCCTCTGTACTGAGAGACTGGGGTATAACATGAGGTGAGAGACTGGGGTATAACATGAGGTGAGAGAGAGACTGGGGTATAACATGAGGTGAGAGAGAGACTGGGGTATAACATGAGGTGAGAGAGAGACTGGGGTATAACATGAGGTGAGAGAGAGAGACTGGGGTATAACATGAGGTGAGAGAGAGAGAGACTGGGGTATAACATGAGGTGAGAGAGAGAGACTGGGGTATAACATGAGCTGAGAGAGAGAGACTGGGGTATAACATGAGGTGAGAGAGAGAGACTGGGGTATAACATGAGGTGAGAGAGAGACTGGGGTATAACATGAGGTGAGAGAGAGAGACTGGGGTATAACATGAGGTGAGAGAGAGAGACTGGGGTATAACATGAGGTGAGAGAGAGACTGGGGTATAACATGAGGTGAGAGAGAGAGACTGGGGTATAACATGAGGTGAGAGAGAGACTGGGGTATAACATGAGGTGAGAGAGAGACTGGGGTATAACATGAGGTGAGAGAGAGACTGGGGTATAACATGAGGTGAGAGAGAGAGACTGGGGTATAACATGAGGTGAGAGAGAGACTGGGGTATAACATGAGGTGAGAGAGAGAGACTGGGGTATAACATGAGGTGAGAGAGAGACTGGGGTATAACATGAGGTGAGAGAGAGAGACTGGGGTATAACATGAGGTGAGAGAGAGAGACTGGGGTATAACATGAGGTGAGAGAGAGACTGGGGTATAACATGAGGTGAGAGAGAGAGACTGGGGTATAACATGAGCTGAGAGAGAGAGACTGGGGTATAACATGAGGTGAGAGAGAGAGAGACTGGGGTATAACATGAGGTGAGAGAGAGAGACTGGGGTATAACATGAGCTGAGAGAGAGAGACTGGGGTATAACATGAGGTGAGAGAGAGAGACTGGGGTATAACATGAGGTGAGAGAGAGACTGGGGTATAACATGAGGTGAGAGAGAGAGACTGGGGTATAACATGAGGTGAGAGAGAGACTGGGGTATAACATGAGGTGAGAGAGAGAGACTGGGGTATAACATGAGGTGAGAGAGAGAGACTGGGGTATAACATGAGGTGAGAGAGAGACTGGGGTATAACATGAGGTGAGAGAGAGAGACTGGGGTATAACATGAACTGAGCGAGAGACTGGGGTATAACATGAGGTGAGAGAGAGAGACGGGTATAACATGAGGTGAGAGAGACTGGGGTATAACATGAGGTGAGAGAGAGAGACTGGGGTATAACATGAGGTGAGAGAGAGAGAGACTGGGGTATAACATGAGGTGAGAGAGAGAGACTGGGGTATAACATGAGCTGAGAGAGAGAGACTGGGGTATAACATGAGGTGAGAGAGAGAGACTGGGGTATAACATGAGGTGAGAGAGAGACTGGGGTATAACATGAGGTGAGAGAGAGAGACTGGGGTATAACATGAGGTGAGAGAGAGACTGGGGTATAACATGAGGTGAGAGAGAGAGACTGGGGTATAACATGAGGTGAGAGAGAGACTGGGGTATAACATGAGGTGAGAGAGAGACTGGGGTATAACATGAGGTGAGAGAGAGAGACTGGGGTATAACATGAACTGAGCGAGAGACTGGGGTATAACATGAGGTGAGAGAGAGAGACGGGTATAACATGAGGTGAGAGAGAGAGACTGGGGTATAACATGAGGTGAGAGAGAGAGACTGGGGTATAACATGAGGTGAGAGAGAGAGAGACTGGGGTATAACATGAGGTGAGAGAGAGAGACTGGGGTATAACATGAGCTGAGAGAGAGAGACTGGGGTATAACATGAGGTGAGAGAGAGACTGGGGTATAACATGAGGTGAGAGAGAGACTGGGGTATAACATGAGGTGAGAGAGAGACTGGGGTATAACATGAGGTGAGAGAGAGAGACTGGGGTATAACATGAGGTGAGAGAGAGAGAGACTGGGGTATAACATGAGGTGAGAGAGAGAGACTGGGGTATAACATGAGGTGAGAGAGAGACTGGGGTATAACATGAGGTGAGAGAGAGAGACTGGGGTATAACATGAGGTGAGAGAGAGAGACTGGGGTATAACATGAGGTGAGAGAGAGACTGGGGTATAACATGAGGTGAGAGAGAGAGACTGGGGTATAACATGAGGTGAGAGAGAGACTGGGGTATAACATGAGGTGAGAGAGAGACTGGGGTATAACATGAGGTGAGAGAGAGAGACTGGGGTATAACATGAACTGAGCGAGAGACTGGGGTATAACATGAGGTGAGAGAGAGAGACGGGTATAACATGAGGTGAGAGAGAGACTGGGGTATAACATGAGGTGAGAGAGAGAGACTGGGGTATAACATGAGGTGAGAGAGAGACTGGGGTATAACATGAGGTGAGAGAGAGACTGGGGTATAACATGAGGTGAGAGAGAGACTGGGGTATAACATGAGGTGAGAGAGAGAGACTGGGGTATAACATGAGGTGAGAGAGAGAGACTGGGGTATAACATGAGGTGAGAGAGAGACTGGGGTATAACATGAGGTGAGAGAGAGACTGGGGTATAACATGAGGTGAGAGAGAGAGACTGGGGTATAACATGAGGTGAGAGAGAGAGACTGGGGTATAACATGAGGTGAGAGAGAGACTGGGGTATAACATGAGGTGAGAGAGAGAGACTGGGGGTATAACATGAGGTGAGAGAGAGAGACGGGTATAACATGAGGTGAGAGAGAGACTGGGGTATAACATGAGGTGAGAGAGAGACTGGGGTATAACATGAGGTGAGAGAGAGACTGGGGTATAACATGAGGTGAGAGAGAGAGACTGGGGTATAACATGAGGTGAGAGAGAGACTGGGGTGTAACATGAGGTGAGAGAGAGAGAGACTGGGGTATAACATGAACTGAGAGAGAGACTGGGGTATAACATGAGGTGAGAGAGAGAGACTGGGGTATAACATGAGGTGAGAGAGAGAGACTGGGGTATAACATGAGGTGAGAGAGAGAGACTGGGGTATAACATGAGGTGAGAGAGAGACTGGGGTATAACATGAGGTGAGAGAGAGACTGGGGTATAACATGAGGTGAGAGAGACTGGGGTATAACATGAGGTGAGAGAGAGAGACTGGGGTATAACATGAGGTGAGAGAGAGAGACTGGGGTATAACATGAGGTGAGAGAGACTGGGGTATAACATGAGGTGAGAGAGAGACTGGGGTATAACATGAGGTGAGAGAGACTGGGGTATAACATGAGGTGAGAGAGAGACTGGGGTATAACATGAGGTGAGAGAGAGACTGGGGTATAACATGAGGTGAGAGAGAGAGACTGGGGTATAACATGAGGTGAGAGAGAGAGACTGGGGTATAACATGAGGTGAGAGAGAGACTGGGGTATAACATGAGGTGAGAGAGACTGGGGTATAACATGAGGTGAGAGAGAGACTGGGGTATAACATGAGGTGAGAGAGAGAGACTGGGGTATAACATGAGGTGAGAGAGGGACTGGGGTATAACATGAGGTGAGAGAGAGACTGGGGTATAACATGAGGTGAGAGAGAGACTGGGGTATAACATGAGGTGAGAGAGAGACTGGGGTATAACATGAGGTGTGAGAGAGAGACTGGGGTATAACATGAGGTGAGAGAGAGAGACTGGGGTATAACATGAGGTGAGAGAGAGACTGGGGTATAACATGAGGTGAGAGAGAGACTGGGGTATAACATGAGGTGAGAGAGAGAGACTGGGGTATAACATGAGGTGAGAGAGAGACTGGGGTATAACATGAGGTGAGAGAGAGACTGGGGTATAACATGAGGTGAGAGAGAGAGACTGGGGTATAACATGAGGTGAGAGAGAGACTGGGGTATAACATGAGGTGAGAGAGAGAGACTGGGGTATAACATGAACTGAGAGAGAGACTGGGGTATAACATGAGGTGAGAGAGAGAGACTGGGGTATAACATGAGGTGAGAGAGAGAGACTGGGGTATAACATGAGGTGAGAGAGAGACTGGGGTATAACATGAGGTGAGAGAGAGAGACTGGGGGTATAACATGAGGTGAGAGAGAGAGACGGGTATAACATGAGGTGAGAGAGAGACTGGGGTATAACATGAGGTGAGAGAGAGACTGGGGTATAACATGAGGTGAGAGAGAGAGACTGGGGTATAACATGAGGTGAGAGAGAGACTGGGGTATAACATGAGGTGAGAGAGAGACTGGGGTATAACATGAGGTGAGAGAGAGAGACTGGGGTATAACATGAGGTGAGAGACTGGGGTATAACATGAGGTGAGAGAGAGACTGGGGTATAACATGAGGTGAGAGAGAGAGACTGGGGTATAACATGAGGTGAGAGAGAGAGACTGGGGTATAACATGAGGTGAGAGAGAGAGACTGGGGTATAACATGAGGTGAGAGAGAGACTGGGGTATAACATGAGGTGAGAGAGAGAGACTGGGGTATAACATGAGGTGAGAGAGAGAGACTGGGGTATAACATGAGGTGAGAGAGAGAGACTGGGGTATAACATGAGGTGAGAGAGACTGGGGTATAACATGAGGTGAGAGAGAGACTGGGGTATAACATGAGGTGAGAGAGACTGGGGTATAACATGAGGTGAGAGAGAGACTGGGGTATAACATGAGGTGAGAGAGAGAGACTGGGGTATAACATGAGGTGAGAGAGAGACTGGGGTATAACATGAGGTGAGAGAGAGAGACTGGGGTATAACATGAGGTGAGAGAGAGACTGGGGTATAACATGAGGTGAGAGAGAGACTGGGGTATAACATGAGGTGAGAGAGACTGGGGTATAACATGAGGTGAGAGAGAGAGACTGGGGTATAACATGAGGTGAGAGAGAGAGACTGGGGTATAACATGAGGTGAGAGAGACTGGGGTATAACATGAGGTGAGAGAGAGACTGGGGTATAACATGAGGTGAGAGAGACTGGGGTATAACATGAGGTGAGAGAGAGACTGGGGTATAACATGAGGTGAGAGAGAGACTGGGGTATAACATGAGGTGAGAGAGAGAGACTGGGGTATAACATGAGGTGAGAGAGAGAGACTGGGGTATAACATGAGGTGAGAGAGAGAGACTGGGGTATAACATGAGGTGAGAGAGAGACTGGGGTATAACATGAGGTGAGAGAGACTGGGGTATAACATGAGGTGAGAGAGAGACTGGGGTATAACATGAGGTGAGAGAGAGAGACTGGGGTATAACATGAGGTGAGAGAGAGACTGGGGTATAACATGAGCTGAGAGAGAGAGACTGGGGTATAACATGAGGTGAGAGAGAGACTGGGGTATAACATGAGGTGAGAGAGAGAGACTGGGGTATAACATGAGGTGAGAGAGAGACTGGGGTATAACATGAGCTGAGAGAGAGAGACTGGGGTATAACATGAGGTGAGAGAGAGAGACTGGGGTATAACATGAGGTGAGAGAGAGACTGGGGTATAACATGAGGTGAGAGAGAGAGACTGGGGTATAACATGAGGTGAGAGAGAGACTGGGGTATAACATGAGGTGAGAGAGAGACTGGGGTATAACATGAGGTGAGAGAGAGAGACTGGGGTATAACATGAGGTGAGAGAGAGAGACTGGGGTATAACATGAGGTGAGAGAGAGACTGGGGTATAACATGAGGTGAGAGAGAGACTGGGGTATAACATGAGGTGAGAGAGAGAGACTGGGGTATAACATGAGGTGAGAGAGAGACTGGGGTATAACATGAGGTGAGAGAGAGACTGGGGTATAACATGAGGTGAGAGAGAGACTGGGGTATAACATGAGGTGAGAGAGAGAGACTGGGGTATAACATGAGGTGAGAGAGAGACTGGGGTATAACATGAGGTGAGAGAGAGACTGGGGTATAACATGAGGTGAGAGAGAGACTGGGGTATAACATGAGGTGAGAGAGAGAGACTGGGGTATAACATGAGGTGAGAGAGAGACTGGGGTATAACATGAGGTGAGAGAGAGAGACTGGGGTATAACATGAGGTGAGAGAGAGACTGGGGTATAACATGAGGTGAGAGAGAGACTGGGGTATAACATGAGGTGAGAGAGAGACTGGGGTATAACATGAGGTGAGAGAGAGAGACTGGGGTATAACATGAGGTGAGAGAGAGACTGGGGTGTAACATGAGGTGAGAGAGAGAGAGACTGGGGTATAACATGAACTGAGAGAGAGACTGGGGTATAACATGAGGTGAGAGAGAGAGACTGGGGTATAACATGAGGTGAGAGAGAGAGACTGGGGTATAACATGAGGTGAGAGAGAGACTGGGGTATAACATGAGGTGAGAGAGAGAGATTGGGGTATAACATGAGGTGAGAGACTGGGGTATAACATGAGGTGAGAGAGAGACTGGGGTATAACATGAGGTGAGAGAGAGAGACTGGGGTATAACATGAGGTGAGAGAGAGACTGGGGTATAACATGAGGTGAGAGAGAGAGACTGGGGTATAACATGAGGTGAGAGAGAGACTGGGGTATAACATGAGGTGAGAGAGAGAGACTGGGGTATAACATGAGGTGAGAGAGAGACTGGGGTATAACATGAGGTGAGAGAGAGAGACTGGGGTATAACATGAGGTGAGAGAGAGACTGGGGTGTAACATGAGGTGAGAGAGAGAGAGACTGGGGTATAACATGAACTGAGAGAGAGACTGGGGTATAACATGAGGTGAGAGAGAGAGACTGGGGTATAACATGAGGTGAGAGAGAGAGACTGGGGTATAACATGAGGTGAGAGAGAGACTGGGGTATAACATGAGGTGAGAGAGAGAGATTGGGGTATAACATGAGGTGAGAGACTGGGGTATAACATGAGGTGAGAGAGAGACTGGGGTATAACATGAGGTGAGAGAGAGAGACTGGGGTATAACATGAGGTGAGAGAGAGAGACTGGGGTATAACATGAGGTGAGAGAGAGAGACTGGGGTATAACATGAGGTGAGAGAGAGACTGGGGTATAACATGAGGTGAGAGAGAGACTGGGGTATAACATGAGGTGAGAGAGAGAGACTGGGGTATAACATGAGGTGAGAGAGAGAGACTGGGGTATAACATGAGGTGAGAGAGAGACTGGGGTATAACATGAGGTGAGAGAGAGAGACGGGTATAACATGAGGTGAGAGAGAGACTGGGGTATAACATGAGGTGAGAGAGAGAGACTGGGGTATAACATGAGGTGAGAGAGAGAGACTGGGGTATAACATGAGGTGAGAGAGAGAGACTGGGGTATAACATGAGGTGAGAGAGACTGGGGTATAACATGAGGTGAGAGAGAGACTGGGGTATAACATGAGGTGAGAGAGAGACTGGGGTATAACATGAGGTGAGAGAGAGAGACTGGGGTATAACATGAGGTGAGAGAGAGAGACTGGGGTATAACATGAGGTGAGAGAGACTGGGGTATAACATGAGGTGAGAGAGAGACTGGGGTATAACATGAGGTGAGAGAGAGACTGGGGTATAACATGAGGTGAGAGAGAGAGACTGGGGTATAACATGAGGTGAGAGAGAGACTGGGGTATAACATGAGGTGAGAGAGACTGGGGTATAACATGAGGTGAGAGAGAGAGACTGGGGTATAACATGAGGTGAGAGAGACTGGGGTATAACATGAGGTGAGAGAGAGACTGGGGTATAACATGAGGTGAGAGAGAGACTGGGGTATAACATGAGGTGAGAGAGAGACTGGGGTATAACATGAGGTGAGAGAGAGAGACTGGGGTATAACATGAGGTGAGAGAGAGACTGGGGTATAACATGAGGTGAGAGAGAGAGACTGGGGTATAACATGAGGTGAGAGAGAGAGACTGGGGTATAACATGAGGTGAGAGAGACTGGGGTATAACATGAGGTGAGAGAGAGAGACTGGGGTATAACATGAGGTGAGAGAGAGAGACTGGGGTATAACATGAGGTGAGAGAGAGAGACTGGGGTATAACATGAGGTGAGGTTATTAGAATATTCTGATGTAACTGAAGTTGGAGCCAATGAGAGCAGTAGAACAGTGTGTGGGTTAGAGGAAGCAGCAGCCAATGAGAGAAGCTGTAACAGTTGAGTGTCAGACTAATAAGAAGGTTGTTGATTGGCAGGTTATTGTGGAGAAGGCGCCCAAAGCCAGAATAGGAGATCTGGACAAGAAGAAATACCTGGTACCCTCCGACCTTACAGGTGTGTATTGTGTGTGTGTATATATATATCTTGTCTTGTGTCCCAAGGACAGCTGATATCAGTACAGTGCAGGAGCTGCCATGTGTTTGCTCTCTGTGTCTCCATTGTTACTCGCCGGGTATGTGGGCGTGGCTGTGTGTATATGGGCGTGGCTGGGTGTATATGGGCGTGACTGGGTGTATGTGGGCGTGGCTGGTTGTATGTGGGCGTGGCTGGGTGTATGTGGGCGTGGCTGGGTGTATGTGGGCGTGGCTGGGTGTATGTGGGCGTGTGCTGTCAGTAGTCGGTGACTGTGTGTTTGTTCCTCACTAGTCGGACAGTTTTACTTCCTGATCAGAAAGAGAATTCACCTCCGGGCAGAGGACGCTCTCTTCTTCTTTGTCAATAATGTCATCCCCCCAACCAGTGCCACCATGGGCCAGTTGTACCAGGTAAGTGTCAGGGGAGGGGCTAATGGGACTGACAGTTTGCCCTGGGGAGGGCTAGCTCAGTACTAGTGCTCTCCAGCTTGTCACCCTAACACTCATATACGAAAACTGACTGCATGAGGTGGGGTGGAAGAGCTGGAGCATAGTGGGAGTGAGCGTAGTGGGAGGAGCTGGAGTACAGTGGGAGTGAATATAATGGGAGGAGCTGGAGCAGAGTGGGAGTGAGCATAGTGGGAGGAGCTGGAGTACAGTGGGAGTGAATATAATGGGAGGAGCTGGAGTACAGTGGGAGCGAGTAGAGTGGGAGGAGCTGGAGTACAGTGGGAGTGAATATAATGGGAGGAGCTGGAGTACAGTGGGAGCGAGTAGAGTGGGAGGAGCTGAAGTATAGTGGGAGGAGCTGGAGCAGAGTGGGAGTGAGTATGAGGGGTTCCATGGACATAACTGAGTGTTTCTTTTGTCCCCTCACACACAAGGAGCACCACGAGGAGGATTTCTTCCTGTATATTGCCTACAGTGATGAGAGTGTATATGGCATGTGAGTGCCCCGCCTCCTCCAGGAGCCCTGAGTCCCGCCTCCTCTACTTCCTGCTTCATCAGCTGTAACCTTTTTACTTCCTGTTTGCTTCATTGTGCCCTTTGGGGTGTATTTCTTTTTTGGGGTGGGGCTGCTTATGATTTAACTATAAAGCCTATTGTGGGACAGAGTAACTGCCCTTCCTGACCCTTTTGTGGGTCATTTGCATAAGAAATAAGTGGAGAAGAGGGGGGGATAATTGATCTTGCCAAGTCCAATACTGATAATAAAGATGTTGTGGCCCCAGGGGCCCGACCCCCAGCTCTTTGTGGATTTGGACTCTCCCGTTTTCTTGCACAATGTAATTGGGATTTTTATTGGAGCACAGAGATGTGAGGATGTGTGGCCCCCGGGGGTCCGATTGTCATGATCATTTAATTTGTGTGTTGTGTGCACTTGGGAAGCAAATAAATTATCTGTCTCACTCATTAGTCCCCTCCCTTAATTGTACCCACAGCTCCCGTTATATCTGTATAATGATATAGAGGCACCTTGCTGAGGGGAGGAGCTATCTGACTGGGGTGGGGCTTCTGTATATGATATAGAGGCACCTTGCTGAGGGGAGGAGCTATCTGACTTGGGTGGGGCTTCTGTATAATGATACAGAGGCACCTTGCTGAGGGGAGGAGCTATCTGACTGGGGTGGGGCTTCTGTATAATGATAGAGGCACCTTGCTGAGGGGAGGAGCTATCTGACTGTGGATGGGGTTAATAAAGGGATTTTGTACTAATTGGGAAATCCTTTTCTAGTTGGCCCTCTGGTCAGTGCAAACGTGTGGGTCATGTCTTCATCACACCTGGAGGCGGGACTAAACTGATCTCTTGGCCCCTCCCTCAGGATATATAGACTCCACCCCCCATGCCCAGTTGGTTTATGAAGGTTAATGAGTGGAGTATGTGCGAAATAAGGAGGAGACAAGTAGTGACAGATATACAATGTGGGATGTACATAAGCTGTCCTGTCATTATCAGGGGGGGACACAAGAACAAGACTTCAGTTGTGTAACATTGTAACAATGTATCATTAAATATCACAGCCCATACTGCTAGTAAAACTGTGCGGCCAATCAGACGTGTCCTTTAGAAAGTTCCTCTTCATACACCTAGGGGTTATTTAGCATAATTTATCTCAATATTTTCTGTTACAAACTCAGATCTTATTAGATGTTTATTATTAGATTCTCCTGAAAAAAAAAAAAATCTGATTTTCACAATTTTTTTCATATTTTCTCATCCAATTTTTTTGGAATTTTCACCTGAAAACCTCAGGGTATTGTACAAAACCCAGCGCACATCAAAAAATCACTAGGGCTTCTCCCATTGACTTATATACAACCTGGACACGATCTTCACATTCACACTTTTCCATCCTCAGGGTTTAATAAATCCCCGAAAAATTCATGATTTTTTTAAGTCTGTTTAAAACAAACACATTTTTCATGATTTTTGCATTCGGAGTTTAGTAAATAATCCCCCTAGTTGTTATCAGATCGTTCACCCGAAATAACGACGTTTACCAATCACTTTATATTTTCTTTGTTTGACTGTTTTCCTAATATTCAAGTTAAATAAAGAAATAAAAACCTGATAGTGTAGGTAATTATAAGTAATATATGGTGGTAAACATTATTAATATAACAATAGCCCCTTTATTGGAGCTCCCTATAGATCTTCTCTGGTTTCAAATGAGGGGTGGGCGTGTCCCTGGCAGAAGCACAGTAGGAGGGGGACAGCCAATCACAGCTCTGCAGTCACACAAGCACAGACAGGCCTCAGTTCCCTATCAGGTCCTGCTAGCTGCTGATTGGTTCCTGTCCTACAGTGCTGAGAGCTGAGAGCACAGCCTGGGAATTCAGGGAGCAGCAAGTGGAAGAGAAAGGGGGGGGGATTATTAGGGGTTCTGCAGAAATATTCAATAAATCAGCCTGAAACACTACTTTTTCAAGCACAATTTGTTTTTTTAAACAAAATGTCTCCTTTAAAGCCGCTCTGGGAGGGGGGGTCGCCAACCTTGTAAACTGTTCTAAATTGATAAATTTAGTCAATACATTTCTTATCTTTGTCCCCAAGTTTCATTACAATCTTAGGATTGATACAATAGTTACCAGAGACGCAGCTGAGAAATGTATCATCTAATTGTTGTACAATTGTAACAGAATCTGCACCTGAAGACTCAAACACCAGAGACACCAACATTCACCTTTACACTTAGATTTTGGGAAAAACAGTAAAAAAGAAATAATGGAAAGTAATTGAAAAAAGTCTTTATTTCTGGGGAACGTTCTGAAAACAACTGAACTGAAAAAAAGTGTTTGGAAGGTGAACTTCCCCTTTAATGAAAGTGTTGGGGGACCCCACGTGGCTGCACTAGATCTTTGCTCACATGTAGCCTCCTTGTGAAGGAGCCAATACTCTAGTTCTAGTACTGTGGCCCGTGACCTGCAATGGCTTTGGTTCCCGCTTCAGCCTTGTTATTCATCTCCACTAGCCATCGGTCATCTCCACTAGCCATCGGTCATCTCCACTAGACATCGGTCATCTCCACTAGCCATCGGTCATCTCCACCAGCCATCGGTCATCTCCACCAGCCATCGGTCATCTCCACTAGCCATCGGTCATCTCCATTAGACATCGGTCATCTCCACTAGCCATCGGTCATCTCCACCAGCCATCGGTCATCTCCACTAGCCATCGGTCATCTCCACTAGCCATCGGTCATCTCCACTAGCCATCGGCCAATGCTTAGTTTTGACACTGCTAGACCTCTGAGTGCTGCGGGATATGAGACCAATAGTGATTCGTGAAATGCACCCGTCCTGTTTATGACCTTATTGCCCTCACTATGTCCACTTTGTGCAGTTGTGACTCATCATCATCATTAGTTGGGTTAGGAAAAAAAACTTAGGAAAGCCTATGGGGACCTTCCCCATAGACTAACATTGAGTTCGGTAGCTTTAAGGTGGTGAAGTAGGGGGTCAAAGTTTTTTCTTAAAGAGACAGTACTTCAACTATCGAATGGTCGAATGATTTTTAGTTCGGATCCTTCGATTCAAAGTCGTAGTCGAAGGTCAAAGTAGCCCATTCGATGGTTGAAGTAGCCAAAAAACACTTCGAAATTCAAAGTTTTTTACTTCGAATCCTTCACTCGAAGTTAGTGAATCAGCCCCTTAATGTCTGACAGGGCCCAGACCTGTGACTTTAGTGTGCAAAGCCTTTTATAAAGTGTCTGTAAGAAATTGTGTGATTACTTGTGTAGTGCGGTCCCTCCAGCAGGTAACAACCTGCTCCATACCTTGTGGTACCTTGTGCTGTTCTGGAAGGTTCTCTAGCCTTTAGTAGAATCTTTATGGTCGCTGGTGGGAATCCCTTCTGTGACCATAGTTGGGCTTCAAGATCCAGGCCACCAAACAGAGCAGGGCTAGGTTGTGTTGTGTGGCTAGTCCTTGGCTGAGGAGGTCCAGCCCTAGTGGCCATGGCTTGGGTACTGATATATTCATCAGCTCCCTGTACCATAGTCTGTTCAGCCAATCTGGTGCAATGACAATGCTTGTGACTTTATTTTGCCAATTATTCTGGGGAGAAAAGAGGTGGGAACACAGTTTGTTGAAATTCCATGGAATCAGCAGTGCAGTGATGGCCACCCCTGGGTTCCTGGAGCAGCAGAACTTTAACTGTGTCTGGACACTAACTTATCTCACATTTCCACCAACTGTGCAAATACGTCGTTGTGCAGGGCCCATTCTCCTTGCTCTATTGTCTGTTCCCAGTTCAATACTCTGGGAATAAATACTGCCGAGATGATTGGAACTGGCTTTTCTGCCTCCTGCATTGCATGGTTGCTCCGCGTCGATATATTCAACTGCTGCGACATTGTCCGATTGTATACGGACTGGTCATGATCGGAGCCTGTCTGACCAGCTGTGAAGGACTATTGGCCACAGTTTCAGAATGTTTATTGGCAGTTGCGATTCCTGATGCGTTGCAGGGTCTGCATGTGGAACAGTATGGCTTCCAATGCTTTTACCATGTAGCCTAGAGTTGAAGACAATCCCTCGCTGACACTGGCTGGAGTGCTGCTGATCAATGTCTGTATTTTATCAACTGTTTGGCATCTGCAGTCGAACAGCAGTCCCATAAAGTGAATCCGATGTGATGAGGGAAGTCTGGGTTAGATGGTTTATCAGCCAGCCATGCTGCTCTAGACTTGTATACACATATCTAATGCTGAATGAGCTCTCAGGAGAAGGTCATCTAGGGAAGGAACAATGTGGATCCCTACACATCACAGGTATGCCATTATCAGACCTTTGGGAAGACTCTCAGGGCAAATTGTAGGGCTGTGAATTGGAAATGCAAATCGTAGGAACGGTTATGAAGTTGTTGGATTCCATGAAGGCTATGGCCGAGCGTAGGTCTTGTTGAGGGCAGTCAGGAGGATATAGGATTTTGGGAGCAGGCTTCCTAGATAGTCTAGCTGGATGCTGCCATTGTGCTCTGGACTTCAGTGTCTCGTGGTCTGACTTAGTACTTCAGAGGATCAAAAGGAGTAGTAATTCCTATACTGGGTTGCCCACAGTCTTTTGTTGGAAAACCTATGCGCCTGTTCTAGTCCCTTTTCTTCCTGTTGGAAAGAACGTGTTCTTAACCCCCTGTAACATCCGTAGTAATTGGCTTCAATTCTGGCCCAAACAGAATCTCCTGAGTACTTGAGATTGAGCCGCTTCCTTATAGATACTGTTGCCTGACGTAGCCATCGTGCCCTTTTGGCAACCACTGTACTAGCCGTTGATTTTACATCTCTAAAGCTGAATCTGCTAGGAATGCTAGGGTAGTGTGTAGTTTATCCACCTCTGCAGAATTGTTGTGCTGATTCCGCTGGTTGAAATATCAGCTCTTGAGCCCAGTGTTTTGTTGTGCGCACTTAATTTCTTTTTATGAGAAGGTAAGTAGAGACCTGGATTCTGGGATGGCAGTGGATGTGATTTACTTAGACTTTGCTAAAGCATTTGATACAGTGCCACACAGAAGGTTACTGGTTAAATGAAGGAATGTTGGCCTGGAACATAGTATTTGTACCTGGATAGAGAACTGGCTAAAAGATAGACTACAAAGAGTGGTGGTAAATGGAACATTTTCTAATTGGACCAGTGTTGTTAGTGGAGTACCGCAGGGCTCTGTACTAGGTCCCTTGCTTTTCAACTTGTTTATTAATGACCTGGAGGTGGCCATTGAAAGTACTGTTTCTATTTTTGCAGATGAGACTAAATTGTGCAGAACTATAGGTTCCATGCAGGATGCTGCCACTTTGCACAGTGATTTGTCTAAACTGGAAAACTGGGCAGCAAACTGGAAAATGAGGTTCAATGTTGATAAATGCAGGTTATGCACTTTGGCAAAAATAATATAAATGCAAGTTCTACACTAAATGGCAGTGTGTTGGGAGTTTCCTTAAATGAGAAGGATCTTGGGGTCTTTGTAGATAACAAGTTGTCTAATTCTGGGCAGTGTCATTCTGTGGCTACTAAAGCAAATAAAGTTCTTGTATAAAAAAGGGCATTAACTCAAGGGATGAAACATAATTGTGTCTCTTTATAGGTCCCTGGTGAGGCCTCATCTGGAGTATGGGGGCAGTTTTGGACTCCAGTCCTTAAGAGGGATATAAATGAGCTGGAGAGAGTGCAGAGACTAAGTGCAACTAAACTGGTTAGAGGGAGGGAAGAGTTAAATTATGAGGGGAGACTGACAAGGTTGGGGTTGTTTTCTCTGGGGGAAAAAAGGCGCTTGTGAGGGGACATGATTAGACTTTACAAGTACATTAGAGGACATTATAGACAAATAGCAGGGGACCTTTTTACCCATAAAGAGAATCACGTACCAGAGGCCTCCCCTTCAGACTAGAGGAAAAGAAGTTTCATTTAAAGGAACAGAGTAGGGGGTTCATCACAGTGAGGACAGTGAGGTTGGGGAATGCACTGCCGGGTGATGATTCAGTTAATGACTATAAGAGGGACTTGGATGATTTCTTGGACAGACATAATACAAAGGCTATTGTGATACTAAACTCTATAGTTAGTATAGATATGGGTATATATCATTTATGTGACAGTAGGGAGGGGTGTGTGTATGGGGCTGGGTTTTCATTTGGAGGGGTTGGACTTGATGGACTTTGTCTTTTTTCAACCCAATTTAACTATGTAACTACTGTATGTAAGTATGTGCTAGCCCTGCTGCTGCCATAGCCGTGTGGATTGTGTATAAGCTCTTTTTAGGGCTGACTCCAGTTTTTTGTCCATTGGGAGAGAAGTTTGTTTAGAGAGGTGTCTTCAGAATCAACCCTTGGGGGTTTATCCCATATTTTGTGTTGCTCTTCTGGAATAGGATAAGTATTATATAATAGTATAAAAGCGTTTGGTTAATGCTGAGAGGTGATCTGGTTGTGACTATTCGGCATCAATAGTTTGAGAGAGAACTTTAAATACCGGAAAGGATTGAGTCTTCCTCTGCTGGACTCCTAGGACTTTATCAGCTTTAGAAACCAAATCAAGGTCTCATTTCTAGGGTCTCCATCATTGCCATTAAACAGCTTGCCTGAGACCTCCAGGTTTGGTGAAAGCATTTGGCTGTTCTGTGTCGGATTCACTGGTACATTCCGAGTCTGGGTGGTTCACTAGTACTCTCACTAGTGTATTAGGGTACTCTCACTAGTGTATTAGGGTACACTCACTAGTACACTCACTAGTACTCTCACTAGTGTATTAGGGTACACTCACTAGTACTCTCACTAGTGTATTAGGGTACACTCACTAGTACTCTCACTAGTGTATTAGGGTACACTCACTAGTACTCTCACTAGTGTATTAGGGTACTCTCACTAGTGTATTAGGGTACACTCACTAGTACTCTCACTAGTGTATTAGGGTACACTGGGGCCCCTGTGGTGACAAAGTACACACCTGTGTAGGTTGGCAGTTAGAACAGTAAGTGTTTTTGCATCTAATTATTTTACCCTTTTTGTGGGTTTTTAGCCGACTTGTCTTCTCTTCGTTCCTGAAGGAAATCGGACATCTCCATTATGGTGTTAACCAGGAGGGAATTCCAGACATATACTAGGGGAGGAGTCAAGAGACTTATTCTTCTGTCCCGCCTCCAGAGATGAGATTGACATTAACCCCATCACGTTTGCACTGATAGGAGGGCCGACTAGAGATATATTAGTCTGGGTGCTGTTTGTGTCTGTATAAAGATGCAGGAACCTTGGTGAAGGGAGGAGCTATCTGATTGGGGGTGGGGCTGATATGCTGGTACCTTGGTTTGACTGTACCCTCAAACGACCGTACTTTAGGGGCCACAAGGGGTTAACTAAAGTCCTGGTGTGGCCCAGTTACTGAGATTGCACCTGAAGAGCCTACAAGGATCAGTTACAATGGGGTGGGCTCCCTCCATCCTGTGCCCCCCAGAACGGCTACCTTCAATATATCACCCCATATATCACCAGGGTGGGTACATCTGCCCTATAACGGGGCATGTGATTGGATACACTGATTTGGTGGGTCTGATTGATGTAGAGTAGGCCGTATTTAGGGGTGCTTGTGAGCCAGTAGCTAAAGGCAAAAGCAATATTATGGGACCCCCACGGTGCTACATTGTCAGTACTGGGAGTGACATTCTGGGGCCCCTGCAAAGAAAGAAAGTTTATAGCGCAGCTCAGTTGTGGCCCCTGGTTTGTAAGGAAACTGCCACTTTAGGGGGGACACCGCCAGTAGGTCGTGACTACTAACAGCACCCACACACTAGGCAGGCCCAGGGGTGCTATACACAAAGTAACCTTTATTTGAGGGTACAAACGGCATTTATTACAGGAGAGAGAAAAAAAATAAAGATTCTGTCCATTATTTACACAAGCCGCACCCCCACCCCAGGACATACACAGCAATGCTCCCAGGAGAGTAGGGACTCTGCAGGGGCAGATCAAATGGAAAGTTCACCACACCCCCTCTGTGGATGCCCCTCCCACCCCACTAAATTAACCGCCCCCACAGTCTTTCCCTTCTCGCCTTGGTCCATTGTGATGAGCTAAACAACACAAATGTTCCACAAGTAGGTGCTCTAGGGTGGGGTACACTGCGCCCCTCAGTCTCTGTATTTGGGGTCAGAGGGCGGAGTCATGGCTCTCCTTTTGGCGCTGTGCCCCCTGACCCCTTTCCCGCCCTGCACTTCTGGCAGTAATAGACATCAGGGACGTTGCTCTTGCGGATCTTTGCACAGGACAGGTGCACCCACGTGCAGCAAATGTTACACTCGATCATCGGCCGCCCAGCGAACGGCTTCTCACAGTAACACGTCACCAGGTCCCACGAGTCGTCCCCTGCGGAGAGAGAGGAGGGCGGGGTGTGAGGCAAGGAACCCAACGAGAGGAGGGCAGGGAGTGAGGCAAGGAACCCAACGGGAGGAGGGCGGGGCGTGAGGCAAGGAACCCAACGGGAGGAGGGCGGGGCGTGAGGCAAGGAACCCAACGGGAGGAGGGCGGGGCGTGAGGCAAGGAACCCAACGGGAGGAGGGCAGGGAGTGAGGCAAGGAACCCAATGGGAGGAGGGCGGGGAGTGAGGCAAGGAACCCAACGAGAGCAGGGCAGGGCGTGAGGCAAGGAAACCAACGAGAGGAGGGCAGGGAGTGAGGCAAGGAAGCCAACGAGAGGAGGGCAGAGCGTGAAGCGAGGAACCCAACGAGAAGAGGGCGGGGAGTGAGGCAAAAAAACCAACGAGAGGAGGGCAGGGAGTGAGGCGAAGAACCCGAGAGCAGGGCAGACGTGAGGCAAGGAACCCAACGGGAGGAGGGCAGGGCGTGAGGCAAGGAACCCAACGGGAGGAGGGCAGGGAGTGAGGCAAGGAACCCAATGGGAGGAGGGCGGGGAGTGAGGCAAGGAACCCAACGAGAGCAGGGCAGGGCGTGAGGCAAGGAAACCAACGAGAGGAGGGCAGGGAGTGAGGCAAGGAACCCAACGAGAGGAGGGCAGAGCATGAAGCGAGGAACCCAACGAGAAGAGGGCGGGGAGTGAGGCAAAAAAACCAACGAGAGGAGGGCAGGGAGTGAGGCGAAGAACCCAACGAGAGCAGGGTAGACGTGAGGCAAGGAACCCAACGGGAGGAGGGCAGGGCGTGAGGCAAGAAACCCAACGGGAGGAGGGCGGGCTTGAGGTAAAGAACCCGAGTGGTGGGCGGGGCGTGAGGTAAGGAACCCAATGAGAGGAGGGCAGGGCGTCAGGCAAGGACCCCAGAAGTGGCGGCATCTACAGGTCCATGGGGGGCACATCCACTGCCAGACCAGTTGCCAAATGTTGGGGGCCTGTATATAATGGGCACAGATCTAATTTGGGAAACCCTGGGTATCCCTCCCCCCCATCATATATAGACCCTTAGAAATATACACGCCCCCGAGGACCAGGCAAGGCATGAGCAATGCTGTGTGTGGCAGGGAGATCATAAAGTTGGCCAGTTCCATGCCCCACCTCAGCCCAACTGCCCCCCTATAGCAATACCTGGGGGGGCCATATAGAACAGGCACAACAATGCCCCCAAGTGTCACTCACCTGACTCCACCATAATATCCTCATCCATCACTTGGGTGTCGGCATCACTGGAGCTCCCGCCTCCATCTCGGCTGCTTTCTGCACTCGGGGGCAGTTGGGGGGCAGGTAGTGACCCCGCCGGCCTCTCGTCCCTCTCCTCTTCGTCTGTATCCGTATCACTCATTGTCACACCCCCCCGGTGCCGCTGCCGCCTTTTCCTTCGACTGCCCTTTTTCACTTGCGCCTGCGCCACGCTGCCTACTGGCCCCCCGACATTCTTGCTGTTGCCCCCCCCTCCTCCCTGGGACTTGGCTTTCATGACAAAAGTCTCAATGGTGCTGATATCAGAGGTTGCGGGGGGTTGAGGAGGGTCAGAGGGTATTGGGAGTTGAGGAGGGTCAGGGGAGTCCCAGCCGTCACTTTCCTCTGTTCGGTGGGGAGACACAGAGCTTGGGGGGGTCCATGCGCGCTCCTGTGGGGGTAGAAGGTTAGTAAGAGGCTCTTTCTGCCCCTGCCCAGTGTTACTGCTCATAAGGAGGCCACTTACCTCTTTAGCAGGGGGAGGGATGTACCCGGCGTAGGCCAGCACAAAGCTGCAAAAGCGATTAAAGTCTTCTACCGTGCGCGAGCGTTTCTGGGGGGGCTAAAGAGACACAGTCACCCCATCATATAATACTGTACACCCTGCTATGTGAGCTCCTCCCACCTGCCTTCCTGCCCAATCACATACACCCGTTTGATTCTACTCACCTGAGACAGGGACTTCAGGTTCAGCGGGGGATCTGAGGAGAAAAGGGCAAATGTCAGAATGAGCCTCAAACTGAAATGGTCACATAAAGCTGACTTTCTGGGGGTCCCATGAATTGACCATGTGACATTTACCACTCTATAGGCCAGCTCTCTCCCACTAGTCATGTGATATAGCACCCTCTCCTGTAGGGGACTGAAGCCCAGTACAGGCTGTACAGTATATTGTGTGAGTAGCATGAGAGGAGAGGAATATTGTGTATATAGCATTAGAGGAATATTGTGTGTGTAGATATATATCATGAGAAGAGGAATATTTTGTATATATAGGAATGTTGAGTATATAGCATGAGAGGAATATTGTGTATACAGCATGAGAGCAGAGGAATATTGTGTATATAGCATGAGAGGAATATTGTGTATATAACATGAGAGGAATATTGGGTATATAGCATGAGGAATATTGGGTATATATCATGAGAGCAGAGGAATATTGAGTATATAGCATGAGAGGAATATGGGGTATATAGCATGAGAGGAATATTGTGTGTGTGTGTGTGTGTATATCATGAGAGGAATTTTGGAGTGGACCAGGTGAGGGGCAGTTAGAGGGGTGTGTATATATACATCGCATGCTATATACACAATATTCCTCTCATGCTATATACACACTATATTTCTCTCCTCGCATGCTATATACACAATATTCCTCTCCTCTCATGATATATACCCAATATTCCTCTCATGCTATATACACAATATTCCTCTCCTCTCATGCTATATACACACACAATATTCCTCTCATGCTATATACACACACACAATATTCCTCTCCTCCGATGCTATACACACACACACACATTATTCCTCTCATGCTATATACACAATATTCCTCTCATACTATATACCCAATATTCCTCTCATGCTATATACACAATATTCCTCTCCTCTCATGCTATATACCCAATATTCCTCTCATGCTATACACACACACACACACACATTATTCCTCTCATGCTATATACACACACACACATTATTCCTCTCATGCTATATACACAATATTCCTCTCCTCTCATGCTATATACCCAATATTCCTCTCATGCTATACACACAATATTCCTCTCATGCTATATACACACACATTATTCCTCTCATGCTATATACACACACACACACACAATATTCCTCGCATGCTATATACCCAATATTCCTCTCATGCTATATACCCAATATTCCTCTCATGCTATATACCCAATATTCCTCTCATGCTATATACCCAATATTCCTCTCATGCTATATACCCAATATTCCTCTCATGCTATATACACGCACAATATTCCTCTCATGCTATATACACACACACACACAATATTCCTCTCATGCTATATACACACACAATATTCCTCTCATGCTATATACAAACACAATATTCCTCTCATGCTATATACACAATATTCCTCTCCTCTCATGATATATACCCTATATTCCTCTCATGCTATATACACAATATTCCTCTCATGCTATATACCCAATATTCCTCTCTTGCTATACACACAATATTCCTCTCATGCTATATACACACACACATTATTCCTCTCATGCTATATACACATGCAATATTCCTCTCCTCTCATGCTATATACCCAATATTCCTCTCATGCTATACACACACACACACACATTATTCCTCTCATGCTATATACACAATATTCCTCTCATGCTATACACACAATATTCCTCTCATGCTATAAACCCAATATTCCTCTCATGCTATACACACACACACACATTATTCCTCTCATGCTATATACCCAATATTCCTCTCCTCTCATGCTATATACCCAATATTCCTCGCATGCTATACACACATTATTCCTCTCATGCTATATACCCAATATTCCTCTCCTCTCATGCTATACACACACACACACATTATTCCTCTCATGCTATATACACACACACACACACATTATTTCTCTCATGCTATATACACAATATTCCTCTCCTCTCATGCTATATACCCAATATTCCTCTCATGCTATACACACAATATTCCTCTCATGCTATATACACACACAATATTCCTCTCATGCTATATACCCAATATTCCTCTCCTCTCATGATATATACCCTATATTCCTCTCATGCTATATACACAATATTCCTCTCATGCTATATACCCAATATTCCTCTCTTGCTATACACACAATATTCCTCTCATGCTATATACACACACATTATTCCTCTCATGCTATATACACACGCAATATTCCTCTCCTCTCATGCTATATACCCAATATTCCTCTCATGCTATATACACAATATTCCTCTCCTCTCATGATAATATATACCCAATATTCCTCTCATGCTATACACACAATATTCCTCTCATGCTATATACACACACATTATTCCTCTCCTCTCATGCTATATACCCAATATTCCTCTCATGCTATACACACACAATATTCCTCTCATGCTATATACACACACACACACACACATTATTCCTCTCATGCTATATACACACACAATATTCCTCTCCTCTCATGCTATATACCCAATATTCCTCGCATGCTATATACACACAATATTCCTCTCCTCTCATGCTATTTACACACAATATTCCTCTCATGCTATATACCCAACACTCCAATATTCCTCTCATGCTATATACCCAATATTCCTCTCATGCTATACACACACACACACACACACACACACACACACACACACACACACACACAATTATTCCTCTCATGCTATATACCCAATATTCCTCTCATGCTATACACACAATATTCCTCTCATGCTATATACCCAATATTCCTCTCATGCTATACACACACACACATTATTCCTCTCATGCTATATACCCAATATTCCTCTCATGCTATATACACACACAATATTCCTCTCCTCTCATGCTATATACCCAATATTCCTCTCATGCTATACACACACACATTATTCCTCTCATGCTATATACACAATATTCCTCTCATGCTATATACCCAATATTCCTCTCATGC
The DNA here is from genome assembly GCA_038501925.1 of Xenopus petersii. Classification (NCBI taxonomy): domain Eukaryota; kingdom Metazoa; phylum Chordata; class Amphibia; order Anura; family Pipidae; genus Xenopus; species Xenopus petersii. The sequence continues at coordinate 159,846,275 of CM076676.1, read as the reverse complement.
TATATACACACACATTATTCCTCTCATGCTATATACACAATATTCCTCTCCTCTCATGCTATATACCCAATATTCCTCTCATGCTATATACACAATATTCCTCTCCTCTCATGCTATATACCCAATATTCCTCTCATGCTATACACACACACACACACACACACACACACATTATTCCTCTCATGCTATATACACACACATTATTCCTCTCATGCTATATACCCAATATTCCTCTCATGCTATATACCCAATATTCCTCTCATGCTATACACACACACACACACATTATTCCTCTCATGCTATATACCCAATATTCCTCTCATGCTATATACACACACAATATTCCTCTCCTCTCATGCTATATACCCAATATTCCTCTCATGCTATACACACACACACACACACACATTATTCCTCTCATGCTATATACACAATATTCCTCTCATGCTATATACACAATATTCCTCTCCTCTCATGCTATATACACACACATTATTCCTCTCATGCTATATACACAATATTCCTCTCATACTATATACACAATATTCCTCTCCTCTCATGCTATATACCCAATATTCCTCTCATGCTATATACACAATATTCCTCTCCTCTCATGCTATATACCCAATATTCCTCTCATGCTATACACACACACACATTATTCCTCTCATGCTATATACACACACACATTATTCCTCTCATGCTATATACACACACATTATTCCTCTCCTCTCATGCTATATACCCAATATTCCTCTCATGCTATACACACAATATTCCTCTCATGCTATATACACACAATATTCCTCTCATGCTATATACACACACATTATTCCTCTCATGCTATATACACACACAATATTCCTCTCCTCTCATGCTATATACCCAATATTCCTCTCATGCTATACACACACACACACACACATTATTCCTCTCATGCTATATACACAATATTCCTCTCATGCTATACACACAATATTCCTCTCATGCTATACACACACACATTATTCCTCTCATGCTATATACCCAATATTCCTCTCATGCTATATACACACACAATATTCCTCTCCTCCCATGCTATATACCCAATATTCCTCTCATGCTATACACACACACACACACATTATTCCTCTCATGCTATATACACAATATTCCTCTCATGCTATATACCCAATATTCCTCTCATGCTATATACACACACATTATTCCTCTCATGCTATATACACAATATTCCTCTCCTCTCATGCTATATACCCAATATTCCTCTCATGCTATACACACACACACACACACACACATTATTCCTCTCATGCTATATACACACACATTATTCCTCTCATGCTATATACCCAATATTCCTCTCATGCTATATACCCAATATTCCTCTCATGCTATACACACACACACACACACACACACATTATTCCTCTCATGCTATATACCCAATATTCCTCTCATGCTATATACACACACATTATTCCTCTCATGCTATATACACACACAATATTCCTCTCCTCTCATGCTATATACACACACACACACATTATTCCTCTCATGCTATATACACAATATTCCTCTCATGCTATATACACAATATTCCTCTCCTCTCATGCTATATACACACACATTATTCCTCTCATGCTATATACACAATATTCCTCTCATACTATATACACAATATTCCTCTCCTCTCATGCTATATACCCAATATTCCTCTCATGCTATATACACAATATTCCTCTCCTCTCATGCTATATACCCAATATTCCTCTCATGCTATACACACACACACACACACACATTATTCCTCTCATGCTATATACACACACATTATTCCTCTCATGCTATATACACACACATTATTCCTCTCCTCTCATGCTATATACCCAATATTCCTCTCATGCTATACACACAATATTCCTCTCATGCTATATACACACAATATTCCTCTCATGCTATATACACACACATTATTCCTCTCATGCTATATACACACACAATATTCCTCTCCTCTCATGCTATATACCCAATATTCCTCTCATGCTATACACACACACACACACACATTATTCCTCTCATGCTATATACACAATATTCCTCTCATGCTATACACACAATATTCCTCTCATGCTATACACACAATATTCCTCTCATGCTATACACACACACATTATTCCTCTCATGCTATATACCCAATATTCCTCTCATGCTATATACACACACAATATTCCTCTCCTCTCATGCTATATACCCAATATTCCTCTCATGCTATACACACACACACACATTATTCCTCTCATGCTATATACACAATATTCCTCTCATGCTATATACCCAATATTCCTCTCATGCTATATACACACACATTATTCCTCTCATGCTATATACACAATATTCCTCTCCTCTCATGCTATATACCCAATATTCCTCTCATGCTATATACACAATATTCCTCTCCTCTCATGCTATATACCCAATATTCCTCTCATGCCATACACACACACACACACACACACATTATTCCTCTCATGCTATATACACACACATTATTCCTCTCATGCTATATACCCAATATTCCTCTCATGCTATATACCCAATATTCCTCTCATGCTATTCCTCTCATGCTATATACACACACACACACATTATTCCGCTCATGCTATATACCCAATATTCCTCTCATGCTATATACACACACATTATTCCTCTCATGCTATATACACACACAATATTCCTCTCCTCTCATGCTATATACCCAATATTCCTCTCATGCTATACACACACACACACACACACATTATTCCTCTCATGCTATATACACAATATTCCTCTCATGCTATATACACAATATTCCTCTCCTCTCATGCTATATACCCAATATTCCTCTCATGCTATATACACACACACACATTATTCCTCTCATGCTATATACACAATATTCCTCTCATACTATATACACAATATTCCTCTCCTCTCATGCTATATACCCAATATTCCTCTCATGCTATACACACAATATTCCTCTCATGCTATATACACACACATTATTCCTCTCATGCTATATACACACACAATATTCCTCTCCTCTCATGCTATATACCCAATATTCCTCTCATGCTACACACACACACACACACACATATTATTCCTCTCATGCTATATACACAATATTCCTCTCATGCTATACACACAATATTCCTCTCATGCTATAAACCCAATATTCCTCTCATGCTATACACACACACACACACACATTATTCCTCTCATGCTATATACCCAATATTCCTCTCATGCTATACACACATTATTCCTCTCATGCTATATACACACACAATATTCCTCTCCTCTCCTGCTATATACCCAATATTCCTCTCATGCTATATACCCAATATTCCTCTCATGCTATATACCCAATATTCCTCTCATGCTATATACCCAATATTCCTCTCATGCTATACACACAATATTCCTCTCATGCTATATACACACACATTATTCCTCTCATGCTATATACACACACAATATTCCTCTCCTCTCATGCTATATACCCAATATTCCTCTCATGCTATACACACACACACACACATTATTCCTCTCATGCTATATACACAATATTCCTCTCATGCTATACACACAATATTCCTCTCATGCTATAAACCCAATATTCCTCTCATGCTATACACACACACATTATTCCTCTCATGCTATATACCCAATATTCCTCTCATGCTATATACCCAATATTCCTCTCATGCTATACACACATTATTCCTCTCATGCTATATACACACAATATTCCTCTCCTCTCATGCAATATTCCTCTCATGCTATACACACAATATTCCTCTCATGCTATATACACACAATATTCCTCTCATGCTATATACACACACATTATTCCTCTCATGCTATATACACACACAATATTCCTCTCCTCTCATGCTATATACCCAATATTCCTCTCATGCTATACACACACACACACACACATTATTCCTCTCATGCTATATACACAATATTCCTCTCATGCTATACACACAATATTCCTCTCATGCTAAACACACACACATTATTCCTCTCATGCTATATACCCAATATTCCTCTCATGCTATATACACACACAATATTCCTCTCATGCTATATACCCAATATTCCTCTCATGCTATACACACACACACACATTATTCCTCTCATGCTATATACACAATATTCCTCTCCTCTCATGCTATATACCCAATATTCCTCTCATGCTATATACACAATATTCCTCTCCTCTCATGCTATATACCCAATATTCCTCTCATGCTATACACACACACACACACATTATTCCTCTCATGCTATATACACACACATTATTCCTCTCATGCTATATACCCAATATTCCTCTCATGCTATATACCCAATATTCCTCTCATGCTATTCCTCTCATGCTATATACACACACACACACACACACATTATTCCGCTCATGCTATATACCCAATATTCCTCTCATGCTATATACACACACATTATTCCTCTCATGCTATATACACACACAATATTCCTCTCCTCTCATGCTATATACCCAATATTCCTCTCATGCTATACACACACACATTATTCCTCTCATGCTATATACACAATATTCCTCTCATGCTATATACACAATATTCCTCTCCTCTCATGCTATATACCCAATATTCCTCTCCTCTCATGCTATATACCCAATATTCCTCTCATGCTATATACACACACACATTATTCCTCTCATGCTATATACACAATATTCCTCTCATGCTATACACACAATATTCCTCTCATGCTATATACACACACATTATTCCTCTCATGCTATATACACACACACAATATTCCTCTCCTCTCATGCTATATACCCAATATTCCTCTCATGCTATACACACACACACACACACATTATTCCTCTCATGCTATATACACAATATTCCTCTCATGCTATACACACAATATTCCTCTCATGCTATACACACACACACACACACACACACATTATTCCTCTCATGCTATATACCCAATATTCCTCTCATGCTATATACACAATATTCCTCTCCTCTCATGCTATATACCCAATATTCCTCTCATGCTATACACACATTATTCCTCTCATGCTATATACACACACAATATTCCTCTCCTCTCATGCTATATACCCAATATTCCTCTCATGCTATATACCCAATATTCCTCTCATGCTATATACCCAATATTCCTCTCATGCTATATACCCAATATTCCTCTCATGCTATATACCCAATATTCCTCTCATGCTATACACACAATATTCCTCTCATGCTATATACACACACATTATTCCTCTCATGCTATATACACACACAATATTCCTCTCCTCTCATGCTATATACCCAATATTCCTCTCATGCTATACACACACACACACATTATTCCTCTCATGCTATATACACAATATTCCTCTCATGCTATATACACACACACATTATTCCTCTCATGCTATATACACACACAATATTCCTCTCCTCTCATGCTATATACCCAATATTCCTCTCATGCTATATACACACACACACAATATTCCTCTCATGCTATAAACCCAATATTCATCTCATGCTATACACACACACACACACACACACAATATTCCTCTCATGCTATAAACCCAATATTCATCTCATGCTATACACACACACACACATTATTCCTCTCATGCTATATACCCAATATTCCTCTCATGCTATATACACAATATTCCTCTCATGCTATACACACAATATTCCTCTCATGCTATATACACACACATTATTCCTCTCCTCTCATGCTATATACCCAATATTCCTCTCATGCTATACACACACAATATTCCTCTCATGCTATACACACACATTATTCCTCTCATGCTATATACACAATATTCCTCTCATGCTATATACACAATATTCCTCTCATGCTATATACCCAATATTCCTCTCATGCTATATACACACACACATTATTCCTCTCATGCTATATACACAATATTCCTCTCCTCTCATGCTATATACCCAATATTCCTCTCATGCTATATACACAATATTACTCTCCTCTCATGCTATATACCCAATATTCCTCTCATGCTATACACACACACACACACACATTATTCCTCTCATGCTATATACACACACACACACATTATTCCTCTCATGCTATATACCCAATATTCCTCTCATGCTATACACACACACACATTATTCCTCTCATGCTATATACCCAATATTCCTCTCATGCTATATACACACACATTATTCCTCTCCTCTCATGCTATATACCCAATATTCCTCTCATGCTATACACACACACACATTATTCCTCTCATGCTATATACACAATATTCCTATCATGCTATATACACAATATTCCTCTCCTCTCATGCTATATACCCAATATTCCTCTCATGCTATATACACACACATTATTCCTCTCATGCTATATACACAATATTCCTCTCATACTATATACACAACATTCCTCTCCTCTCATGCTATATACCCAATATTCCTCTCATGCTATATACACAATATTCCTCTCCTCTCATGCTATATACCCAATATTCCTCTCATGCTATACACACACACACATTATTCCTCTCATGCTATATACACACACACATTATTCCTCTCATGCTATATACACAATATTCCTCTCCTCTCATGCTATATACCCAATATTCCTCTCATGCTATACACACACACACACACACACACATTATTCCTCTCATGCTATATACACAATATTCCTCTCATGCTATACACACAATATTCCTCTCATGCTATAAACCCAATATTCCTCTCATGCTATACACACACACACACATTATTCCTCTCATGCTATATACCCAATATTCCTCTCATGCTATATACACAATATTCCTCTCATGCTATACACACAATATTCCTCTCATGCTATATACACACACATTATTCCTCTCCTCTCATGCTATATACCCAATATTCCTCTCATGCTATACACACACAATATTCCTCTCATGCTATACACACACATTATTCCTCTCATGCTATATACACAATATTCCTCTCATGCTATATACACAATATTCCTCTCATGCTATATACCCAATATTCCTCTCATGCTATATACACACACACATTATTCCTCTCATGCTATATACACAATATTCCTCTCCTCTCATGCTATATACCCAATATTCCTCTCATGCTATATACACAATATTACTCTCCTCTCATGCTATATACCCAATATTCCTCTCATGCTATACACACACACACACACACATTATTCCTCTCATGCTATATACACACACACACATTATTCCTCTCATGCTATATACCCAATATTCCTCTCATGCTATACACACACACACATTATTCCTCTCATGCTATATACCCAATATTCCTCTCATGCTATATACACACACATTATTCCTCTCCTCTCATGCTATATACCCAATATTCCTCTCATGCTATACACACACACACATTATTCCTCTCATGCTATATACACAATATTCCTATCATGCTATATACACAATATTCCTCTCCTCTCATGCTATATACCCAATATTCCTCTCATGCTATATACACACACATTATTCCTCTCATGCTATATACACAATATTCCTCTCATACTATATACACAACATTCCTCTCCTCTCATGCTATATACCCAATATTCCTCTCATGCTATATACACAATATTCCTCTCCTCTCATGCTATATACCCAATATTCCTCTCATGCTATACACACACACACATTATTCCTCTCATGCTATATACACACACACATTATTCCTCTCATGCTATATACACAATATTCCTCTCCTCTCATGCTATATACCCAATATTCCTCTCATGCTATACACACACACACACACACACACATTATTCCTCTCATGCTATATACACAATATTCCTCTCATGCTATACACACAATATTCCTCTCATGCTATACACACAATATTCCTCTCATGCTATAAACCCAATATTCCTCTCATGCTATACACACACATTATTCCTCTCATGCTATATACCCAATATTCCTCTCCTCTCATGCTATATACCCAATATTCCTCTCATGCTATACACACACATTATTCCTCTCATGCTATATACACAATATTCCTCTCATGCTATATACACACACACAATATTCCTCTCCTCTCATGCTATATACCCAATATTCCTCTCATGCTATACACACAATATTCCAGTTTACACACACAGTATAATATATAGAAACAGTAGACTATTACACTAGGCCTCAGGCAGGAGTCAGGCCCCTCAGGGAGACAACTGCCCCTCCCCCAGTCCCCCCGGGTCACAACTCACCCTCAGGACTCGCCTCCCCCATGGTGGTTTCCAGCATGTCCAGCTGCAGACACCCCCGGGGCACCACACGGTCACACGAGCCGGTCGGGGATGAACAGATGGAAGTGCCCCTCCGAGGGGCAAATAAACAGCCCCACCTGCCTCCCGCCAGTTGCCCCTCTCAGTCAGAAATAGTATCTCCCCAGTCCGGCCTAATTCTCTGCCACTTGGGATACAACCCCTCTCTAGCCGCCCGCTCTCCAGTCGCTGGAAACACCGGAGATGTAGTTCAGCCGCTGCCGCCGCAAAGCATTACTGCCCTTGTAGTCCGGGAGCCGCGGCTGTAAGTACAAAAGCCGCCCAGTTCTGTGAGTAAGAACTACAACTCCCAGGGACACTCGCGCCTTCCAGCCCTCCCAGCAGCCCACGCGCTCAGCTATTAATCCACACGGGAAGGGCGGGGCAAGATGCGCGTGCGCAGTACACACTGATTGACGAGGGGCACACAGGGAAATGTAGTTTTCTACCCTCTATTGGGCAATGGCCATAAACCAATGGGTGCGCTCCTGTGACGTCAGCCACACGACTGCTCCGCCCATAGTGTTTGTTATAATAGCGCCAGTGAGTCGGTCTGAGTGTTCATATGTTCCTGTCAGACACTTGTTGTCACGTGATTCCCCACTAGCCAGTTACTCTGGATTCCCATAGGGCCCCTGTGAGGGATTCCCGCGGCCTAAAAGCCGTCAGTCACTGCGGAACCTCTGTGTAAGCGCCTGTCATAGCCGAAGGCGGAGCATAGTGGACTAGCCAATCAGGCTGGGGCGAAGCGTTTGGTGACGCAAGAGAAGGGGCGGTACTCAAGTTGTAAAAGGGAGTTTATATTTATGCTCCGCCCTCTATTCGGTCGACGTTGTTGAGAGGAGATTCTCACGTGACGTATTGAGAGGCGGGCGGAGAATTTTGTGACGCGTTCGTACCGCCTTTTGCACGCATACGTGTGTCCCTGTTAGCTCCGCCTCACGAGTACGTGGTTCCGTCAGACGCCGGCCTGGGGCAGCTGCTGTTCGTGCGGCGGTAGAGGCCGCTGTGGGTTGTACGTGAGGCCGGGGCTTGGGCTGCACTAGGCCGCAGAATGGCGGAGACTAAAGTGATTTACCATCTGGATGAGGAGGAGACCCCGTACCTGGTGAAGGTCCCTGTCCCGGCCACTGACATCCGCCTGAGGGACTTCAAGGCTGCGCTGGGCCGAGGCCACGCCAAATATTTCTTCAAGGCCATGGACCAAGACTTCGGGTACTACTCGCCCCTCTCCCTGTGTAACTCCTCCCCCTGTGTAACTCCTCCCCTGTGTCCCCTTATTCTCCTGTGTAACCCCTCCCCTGTGTCCCCTTATTCTCCTGTGTAACTCCTCCCCCGTGTTCCCTTATTCTCCTGTGTAACTCCTCCCCTGTGTCCCCTTATTCTCCTGTGTAACTCCTCCCCTGTGTCCCCTTATTCTCCTGTGTAACTCCTCCCCTGTCTCCCCTTATTCTCCTGTGTAACTCCTCCCCTATGTCCCCTTATTCTCCTGTGTAACTCCTCCCCTGTGTCCCCTTATTCTCCTGTGTAACTCCTCCCCTGTGTCCCCTTATTCTCCTGTGTAACTCCTCCCCTGTGTCCCCTTATTCTCCTGTGTAACTCCTCCCCTGTGTCCCCTTATTCTCCTGTGTAACTCCTCCCCTGTGTCCCCTTATTCTCCTGTGTAACTCCTCCCCTGTGTCCCCTTATTCTCCTGTGTAACTCCTCCCCTATGTCCCCTTATTCTCCTGTGTAACTCCTCCCCTGTCTCCCCTTATTCTCCTGTGTAACTCCTCCCCTGTGTCCCCTTATTCTCCTGTGTAACTCCTCCCCTGTCTCCCCTTATTCTCCTGTGTAACTCCTCCCCTGTGTCCCCTTATTCTCCTGTGTAACTCCTCCCCTATGTCCCCTTATTCTCCTGTGTAACTCCTCCCCCTGTGTCCCCTTATTCTCCTGTGTAACTCCTCCCCTGTGTCCCCTTATTCTCTTGTGTAACTCCTCCCCTGTGTCCCCTTATTCTCCTGTGTAACTCCTCCCCCTGTGTCCCCTTATTCTCCTGTGTAACTCCTCCCCTGTGTCCCCTTATTCTCCTGTGTAACTCCTCCCCTGTGTCCCCTTATTCTCCTGTGTAACTCCTCCCCCGTGTTCCCTTATTCTCCTGTGTAACTCCTCCCCTGTGTCCCCTTATTCTCCTGTGTAACTCCTCCCCTGTGTCCCCTTATTCTCCTGTGTAACTCCTCCCCTGTCTCCCCTTATTCTCCTGTGTAACTCCTCCCCTGTGTCCCCTTATTCTCCTGTGTAACTCCTCCCCTGTGTCCCCTTATTCTCCTGTGTAACCCCTCCCCTGTGTCCCCTTATTCTCCTGTGTAACTCCTCCCCCGTGTTCCCTTATTCTCCTGTGTAACTCCTCCCCTGTGTCCCCTTATTCTCCTGTGTAACTCCTCCCCTGTCTCCCCTTATTCTCCTGTGTAACTCCTCCCCTGTGTCCCCTTATTCTCCTGTGTAACTCCTCCCCTGTGTCCCCTTATTCTCCTGTGTAACTCCTCCCCTGTGTCCCCTTATTCTCCTGTGTAACCCCTCCCCTGTGTCCCCTTATTCTCCTGTGTAACTCCTCCCCCGTGTTCCCTTATTCTCCTGTGTAACTCCTCCCCTGTGTCCCCTTATTCTCCTGTGTAACTCCTCCCCTGTGTCCCCTTATTCTCCTGTGTAACTCCTCCCCTGTCTCCCCTTATTCTCCTGTGTAACTCCTCCCCTGTGTCCCCTTATTCTCCTGTGTAACTCCTCCCCCGTGTTCCCTTATTCTCCTGTGTAACTCCTCCCCTGTGTCCCCTTATTCTCCTGTGTAACTCCTCCCCTGTGTCCCCTTATTCTCTTGTGTAACTCCTCCCCTGTGTCCCCTTATTCTCCTGTGTAACTCCTCCCCCTGTGTCCCCTTATTCTCCTGTGTAACTCCTCCCCTGTGTCCCCTTATTCTCCTGTGTAACTCCTCCCCTGTGTCCCCTTATTCTCCTGTGTAACTCCTCCCCCGTGTTCCCTTATTCTCCTGTGTAACTCCTCCCCTGTGTCCCCTTATTCTCCTGTGTAACTCCTCCCCTGTGTCCCCTTATTCTCCTGTGTAACTCCTCCCCTGTGTCCCCTTATTCTCCTGTGTAACTCCTCCCCTGTCTCCCCTTATTCTCCTGTGTAACTCCTCCCCTGTGTCCCCTTATTCTCCTGTGTAACTCCTCCCCTGTGTCCCCTTATTCTCCTGTGTAACCCCTCCCCTGTGTCCCCTTATTCTCCTGTGTAACTCCTCCCCCGTGTTCCCTTATTCTCCTGTGTAACTCCTCCCCTGTGTCCCCTTATTCTCCTGTGTAACTCCTCCCCTGTCTCCCCTTATTCTCCTGTGTAACTCCTCCCCTGTGTCCCCTTATTCTCCTGTGTAACTCCTCCCCTGTGTCCCCTTATTCTCCTGTGTAACTCCTCCCCTGTGTCCCCTTATTCTCCTGTGTAACCCCTCCCCTGTGTCCCCTTATTCTCCTGTGTAACTCCTCCCCCGTGTTCCCTTATTCTCCTGTGTAACTCCTCCCCTGTGTCCCCTTATTCTCCTGTGTAACTCCTCCCCTGTGTCCCCTTATTCTCCTGTGTAACTCCTCCCCTGTCTCCCCTTATTCTCCTGTGTAACTCCTCCCCTGTGTCCCCTTATTCTCCTGTGTAACTCCTCCCCCTGTGTCCCCTTATTCTCCTGTGTAACTCCTCCCCCTGTGTCCCCTTATTCTCCTGTGTAACTCCTCCCCTGTGTCCCTTTATTCTCCTTTGTAACTCCTCCCTTGTGTCCCCTTATTCTCCTGTGTAACTCCTCCCCTGTGTCCCCTTATTCTGCTGTGTAACTCCTCCCCCTGTGTAACTCCTCCCCTGTGTCCTCTTATTCTCCTGTGTAACGCCTCCCCTGTGTCCCCTTATTCTCCTGTGTAACTCCTCCCCCGTGTTCCCTTATTCTCCTGTGTAACTCCTCCCCTGTGTTCCCTTATTCTCCTGTGTAACTCCTCCCCTATGTCCCCTTATTCTCCTGTGTAACTCCTCCCCTGTGTCCCCTTATTCTCCTGTGTAACTCCTCCCCTGTGTTCCCTTATTCTCCTGTGTAACTCCTCCCCCTGTGTCCCCTTATTCTCCTGTGTAACTCCTCCCCTGTCTCCCCTTATTCTCCTGTGTAACTCCTCCCCTGTGTCCCCTTATTCTCCTGTGTAACTCCTCCCCCTATATCCCCTTATTCTCCTGTGTAACTCCTCCCCTGTGTCCCCTTATTCTCCTGTGTAACTCCTCCCCTGTGTAACTCCTCCCCTGTGTCCCCTTATTCTGCTGTGTAACTCCTCCCCTGTGTCCCCTTATTCTCCTGTGTAACTCCTCCCCTGTGTCCCCTTATTCTCCTGTGTAACTCCTCCCCTGTCTCCCCTTATTCTCCTGTGTAACTCCTCCCCTGTGTCCCCTTATTCTCCTGTGTAACTCCTCCCCTGTGTCCCCTTATTCTCCTGTGTAACCCCTCCCCTGTGTCCCCTTATTCTCCTGTGTAACTCCTCCCCCGTGTTCCCTTATTCTCCTGTGTAACTCCTCCCCTGTGTCCCCTTATTCTCCTGTGTAACTCCTCCCCTGTCTCCCCTTATTCTCCTGTGTAACTCCTCCCCTGTGTCCCCTTATTCTCCTGTGTAACTCCTCCCCTGTGTCCCCTTATTCTCCTGTGTAACTCCTCCCCTGTGTCCCCTTATTCTCCTGTGTAACCCCTCCCCTGTGTCCCCTTATTCTCCTGTGTAACTCCTCCCCCGTGTTCCCTTATTCTCCTGTGTAACTCCTCCCCTGTGTCCCCTTATTCTCCTGTGTAACTCCTCCCCTGTCTCCCCTTATTCTCCTGTGTAACTCCTCCCCTGTCTCCCCTTATTCTCCTGTGTAACTCCTCCCCTGTGTCCCCTTATTCTCCTGTGTAACTCCTCCCCCGTGTTCCCTTATTCTCCTGTGTAACTCCTCCCCTGTGTCCCCTTATTCTCCTGTGTAACTCCTCCCCTGTGTCCCCTTATTCTCTTGTGTAACTCCTCCCCTGTGTCCCCTTATTCTCCTGTGTAACTCCTCCCCCTGTGTCCCCTTATTCTCCTGTGTAACTCCTCCCCTGTGTCCCCTTATTCTCCTGTGTAACTCCTCCCCTGTGTCCCCTTATTCTCCTGTGTAACTCCTCCCCCGTGTTCCCTTATTCTCCTGTGTAACTCCTCCCCTGTGTCCCCTTATTCTCCTGTGTAACTCCTCCCCTGTGTCCCCTTATTCTCCTGTGTAACTCCTCCCCTGTGTCCCCTTATTCTCCTGTGTAACTCCTCCCCTGTGTCCCCTTATTCTCCTGTGTAACTCCTCCCCTGTGTCCCCTTATTCTCCTGTGTAACTCCTCCCCTGTGTCCCCTTATTCTCCTGTGTAACTCCTCCCCTGTGTCCCCTTATTCTCCTGTGTAACTCCTCCCCCGTGTTCCCTTATTCTCCTGTGTAACTCCTCCCCTGTGTCCCCTTATTCTCCTGTGTAACTCCTCCCCTGTGTCCCCTTATTCTCCTGTGTAACTCCTCCCCTATGTTCCCTTATTCTCCTGTGTAACTCCTCCCCTGTCTCCCCTTATTCTCCTGTGTAACTCCTCCCCTGTCTCCCCTTATTCTCCTGTGTAACTCCTCCCCTGTGTTCCCTTATTCTCCTGTGTAACTCCTCCCCTGTGTTCCCTTATTCTCCTGTGTAACTCCTCCCCTGTGTCCCCTTATTCTCTTGTGTAACTCCTCCCCCTGTGTCCCCTTATTCTCCTGTGTAACTCCTCCCCTATGTTCCCTTATTCTCCTGTGTAACTCCTCCCCTGTGTCCCCTTATTCTCCTGTGTAACTCCTCCCCTGTCTCCCCTTATTCTCCTGTGTAACTCCTCCCCTGTCTCCCCTTATTCTCCTGTGTAACTCCTCCCCCGTGTCCCCTTATTCTCCTGTGTAACTCCTCCCCCTGTGTCCCCTTATTCTCCTGTGTAACTCCTCCCCTGTCTCCCCTTATTCTCCTGTGTAACTCCTCCCCCGTGTTCCCTTATTCTCCTGTGTAACTCCTCCCCTGTGTCCCCTTATTCTCCTGTGTAACTCCTCCCCTGTGTCCCCTTATTCTCCTGTGTAACTCCTCCCCTATGTCCCCTTATTCTCCTGTGTAACTCCTCCCCCTGTGTCCCCTTATTCTCCTGTGTAACTCCTCCCCTGTGTCCCTTTATTCTCCTTTGTAACTCCTCCCTTGTGTCCCCTTATTCTCCTGTGTAACTCCTCCCCTGTGTCCCCTTATTCTGCTGTGTAACTCCTCCCCCTGTGTAACTCCTCCCCTGTGTCCTCTTATTCTCCTGTGTAACGCCTCCCCTGTGTCCCCTTATTCTCCTGTGTAACTCCTCCCCCGTGTTCCCTTATTCTCCTGTGTAACTCCTCCCCTGTGTTCCCTTATTCTCCTGTGTAACTCCTCCCCTATGTCCCCTTATTCTCCTGTGTAACTCCTCCCCTGTGTCCCCTTATTCTCCTGTGTAACTCCTCCCCTGTGTTCCCTTATTCTCCTGTGTAACTCCTCCCCCTGTGTCCCCTTATTCTCCTGTGTAACTCCTCCCCTGTCTCCCCTTATTCTCCTGTGTAACTCCTCCCCTGTGTCCCCTTATTCTCCTGTGTAACTCCTCCCCCTATATCCCCTTATTCTCCTGTGTAACTCCTCCCCTGTGTCCCCTTATTCTCCTGTGTAACTCCTCCCCTGTGTAACTCCTCCCCTGTGTCCCCTTATTCTGCTGTGTAACTCCTCCCCTGTGTCCCCTTATTCTCCTGTGTAACTCTTCCCCTGTGTCCCCTTATTCTGCTGTGTAACTCCTCCCCCTGTGTAACTCCTCCCCTGTGTCCCCTTATTCTCCTGTGTAACTCCTCCCCTGTGTCCCCTTATTCTCCTGTGTAACTCCACCCCTGTGTCCCCTTATTCTCCTGTGTAACTCCTCCCCTGTGTCCCCTTATTCTCCTGTGTAACTCCTCCCCTGTGTCCCCTTATTCTCCTGTGTAACTCCTCCCCTGTGTAACTCCTCCCCTGTGTCCCCTTATTCTGCTGTGTAACTCCTCCCCTGTGTCCCCTTATTCTCCTGTGTAACTCTTCCCCTGTGTCCCCTTATTCTGCTGTGTAACTCCTACCCTGTGTCCCCTTATTCTCCTGTGTAACTCCTCCCCTGTGTCCCCTTATTCTCCTGTGTAACTCCTCCCCTGTGTCCCCTTATTCTCCTGTGTAACTCCTCCCCCGTGTTCCCTTATTCTCCTGTGTAACTCCTCCCCTGTGTCCCCTTATTCTCCTGTGTAACTCCTCCCCTGTGTCCCCTTATTCTCCTGTGTAACTCCTCCCCTGTGTCCCCTTATTCTCCTGTGTAACTCCTCCCCTGTGTCCCCTTATTCTCCTGTGTAACTCCTCCCCTGTGTCCCCTTATTCTCCTGTGTAACTCCTCCCCTGTGTCCCCTTATTCTCCTGTGTAACTCCTCCCCTGTGTCCCCTTATTCTCCTGTGTAACTCCTCCCCCGTGTTCCCTTATTCTCCTGTGTAACTCCTCCCCTGTGTCCCCTTATTCTCCTGTGTAACTCCTCCCCTGTGTCCCCTTATTCTCCTGTGTAACTCCTCCCCTATGTTCCCTTATTCTCCTGTGTAACTCCTCCCCTGTCTCCCCTTATTCTCCTGTGTAACTCCTCCCCTGTCTCCCCTTATTCTCCTGTGTAACTCCTCCCCTGTGTTCCCTTATTCTCCTGTGTAACTCCTCCCCTGTGTTCCCTTATTCTCCTGTGTAACTCCTCCCCTGTGTCCCCTTATTCTCTTGTGTAACTCCTCCCCCTGTGTCCCCTTATTCTCCTGTGTAACTCCTCCCCTATGTTCCCTTATTCTCCTGTGTAACTCCTCCCCTGTGTCCCCTTATTCTCCTGTGTAACTCCTCCCCTGTCTCCCCTTATTCTCCTGTGTAACTCCTCCCCTGTCTCCCCTTATTCTCCTGTGTAACTCCTCCCCCGTGTCCCCTTATTCTCCTGTGTAACTCCTCCCCCTGTGTCCCCTTATTCTCCTGTGTAACTCCTCCCCTGTCTCCCCTTATTCTCCTGTGTAACTCCTCCCCCGTGTTCCCTTATTCTCCTGTGTAACTCCTCCCCTGTGTCCCCTTATTCTCCTGTGTAACTCCTCCCCTGTGTCCCCTTATTCTCCTGTGTAACTCCTCCCCTATGTCCCCTTATTCTCCTGTGTAACTCCTCCCCCTGTGTCCCCTTATTCTCCTGTGTAACTCCTCCCCTGTGTCCCTTTATTCTCCTTTGTAACTCCTCCCTTGTGTCCCCTTATTCTCCTGTGTAACTCCTCCCCTGTGTCCCCTTATTCTGCTGTGTAACTCCTCCCCCTGTGTAACTCCTCCCCTGTGTCCTCTTATTCTCCTGTGTAACGCCTCCCCTGTGTCCCCTTATTCTCCTGTGTAACTCCTCCCCCGTGTTCCCTTATTCTCCTGTGTAACTCCTCCCCTGTGTTCCCTTATTCTCCTGTGTAACTCCTCCCCTATGTCCCCTTATTCTCCTGTGTAACTCCTCCCCTGTGTCCCCTTATTCTCCTGTGTAACTCCTCCCCTGTGTTCCCTTATTCTCCTGTGTAACTCCTCCCCCTGTGTCCCCTTATTCTCCTGTGTAACTCCTCCCCTGTCTCCCCTTATTCTCCTGTGTAACTCCTCCCCTGTGTCCCCTTATTCTCCTGTGTAACTCCTCCCCCTATATCCCCTTATTCTCCTGTGTAACTCCTCCCCTGTGTCCCCTTATTCTCCTGTGTAACTCCTCCCCTGTGTAACTCCTCCCCTGTGTCCCCTTATTCTGCTGTGTAACTCCTCCCCTGTGTCCCCTTATTCTCCTGTGTAACTCTTCCCCTGTGTCCCCTTATTCTGCTGTGTAACTCCTCCCCCTGTGTAACTCCTCCCCTGTGTCCCCTTATTCTCCTGTGTAACTCCTCCCCTGTGTCCCCTTATTCTCCTGTGTAACTCCACCCCTGTGTCCCCTTATTCTCCTGTGTAACTCCTCCCCTGTGTCCCCTTATTCTCCTGTGTAACTCCTCCCCTGTGTCCCCTTATTCTCCTGTGTAACTCCTCCCCTGTGTAACTCCTCCCCTGTGTCCCCTTATTCTGCTGTGTAACTCCTCCCCTGTGTCCCCTTATTCTCCTGTGTAACTCTTCCCCTGTGTCCCCTTATTCTGCTGTGTAACTCCTACCCTGTGTCCCCTTATTCTCCTGTGTAACTCCTCCCCCTGTGTCCCCTTATTCTCCTGTGTAACT
This sequence comes from Xenopus petersii, assembly GCA_038501925.1. Classification (NCBI taxonomy): domain Eukaryota; kingdom Metazoa; phylum Chordata; class Amphibia; order Anura; family Pipidae; genus Xenopus; species Xenopus petersii. The sequence continues at coordinate 159,828,573 of CM076676.1, read as the reverse complement.
CCTCCCCTGTGTCCCCTTATTCTGCTGTGTAACTCCTCCCCTGTGTCCCCTTATTCTCCTGTGTAACTCCTCCCCTGTGTCCCCTTATTCTCCTGTGTAACTCCTCCCCTGTGTCCCCTTATTCTCCTGTGTAACTCCTCCCCTGTGTCCCCTTATTCTCCTGTGTAACTCCTCCCCTGTGTCCCCTTATTCTCCTGTGTAACTCCTCCCCTGTGTCCCCTTATTCTCCTGTGTAACTCCTCCCCTGTGTCCCTGTCAGGGAGCCGGGAGCTCCCTCCAGGGAGGTAGTCTGGATCAAGGAGGAAGCCCTCTTGAGGGAACAAAGTCGCGGTGTCCAAAGGGTTAATCGAAGAATAGTCAGGATCCAGGCAAGAGTTCACAGGCAGGTAGATATCAACAAAGTCCAGGCAAAGGGTCAGGAAACAGATCAGGAACAAAATTTAGGCAATAAGGCACACAGGAAACCCAGGATACACTTTAGGGAAGTAATCCTATTCTTGGGCGCCATTCTGATGTCTAGTTGGCGTTTTTATTTTCAAATTTGGCGCCATTCTGACGTCATTGACGCTCCTGCGCCGACGTCGGCGCGCTGACGTCATTGCCCGGCGCCGCTACCCACGATGCAGCCATGGGCGCCGCCATTTTGGGAGCGACGCCGGCAAGGATGGACGCGCCGCCCGGAGCTCCTGGGCCTGCTCCGGGCGGCGATCGTTACAGTACCCCCCCCCCTCACGGGGGGCCTCCGGACCACCAGGACTTGGCTTCTGGGGAAATTTGGAATGGAACTCCCTCAGCAGACGAGGAGCATGGACATCAGAGCATCCTTCCCAGGAGCATTCTTCAGGGCCAAAGCCCTTCCACTTGATGAGGTACTGAAGAGAGCCCCTGGAGATCCTGGAGTCAAGGATCTTTTCCACCTCATATTCTTGTTGGCCATCCACAGAGATGGTAGGAGGAGGAGGCTGGACAACGGAAAAGCGGTTGGAGGTGGCGGGTTTCAACAAGGAGACATGAAACACGTTGGGAATTCGCATCTCAGGGGGAAGCTGAAGTCTGACAGCCACGGGATTGATCACCTCCAGGATGGAAAAAGGACCCACGAACCTCGGACCCAACTTAGGAGGTGGTACCTTCAACCGAATGTTCCTGGAAGACAACCAGACTTTATCACCGACCTTGTAGGGAGGAGAGGGTCTACGTCTACGATCTGCAAACGTCTTATGATACAGAGCACTCTTCTCCAGGTTGGACTTGGTTGCGGCCCAAATAGCAGACATGTGGGCTGCATGGTCATCAGCGGCTGGAACTTCGGACAACACAAAGTCTTGTGGGAAGGCTTGAGGATGTTGACCATACACCGACATAAATGGGGACCTTCCAGTGGAAGTGTGGCAGGCATTGTTATGAGCAAATTCCGCCCACGGGAGGAGATCAGACCAATCATCTTGACAAAGGGAAACGTGGTTTCTCAAAAACTGTTCCAAGGCTTGGTTCACTCGCTCAGCCGCTCCATTCGTCTGGGGATGATAAGCTGAGGAGAAATGAAGATTAATACCCAGATCTTTGCACAGGGAACGCCAGAACTTTGCAGTGAATTGGGACCCTCGGTCAGAAACGATCTCGGCCGGGAAGCCATGCAGGCGAAAAATGAACTGGATGAACAACTGTGACAACTCCACTGCAGATGGAAGCTTCCGTAGAGGGATGAAGTGGGCCATCTTGCTAAAGCGGTCAATGACAACCCAGATCACTGTGTTCCCACTGGAGGGAGAAAGTTCAACAATGAAGTCCATAGCCAAGTGCGTCCAAGGACGAGAGGGAACCGGCAACGGTTGTAGTAACCCACTGGGGCGAGTGACTGGACTTGGAAGTGGCACAAACGGTACAGGCAGAAACAAAGTCTTTGACATCTTTACGGATTGTCGGCCACCAAACTAGACGACGTAAAAGTTCAAGAGTTTTAACAGGACCAGGATGTCCAGCTTGTTTGGAACTATGAGTCTGTTGCAGGATAGGTAGCCGAAGTTCAGGAGGTACAAAAGCCATTCCAATGGGGGTATCAGGAGGGGCAGAAGATTGACCAGCCAGGATTTGATCAGCGATGATCTTGACAGGAGGAATAATAGGCTCTAGTCTTTCTGGAGTACGATCCACCGGAGTGAAACTTCGAGACAGAGCATCGGCTTTCCGATTCTTGGAGCCAGGGCGAAAAGTCAAGACAAAGTTAAATCGGGAGAAGAAGAGAGACCACCTTGCTTGTCTGGGATTCAGCCTCTTGAGAGATTGAATGAACTCAAGATTCTTATGATCCGTGTAGATCGTGACTGGAATCAAGGAACCTTCAAGGAGGTGACGCCACTCTTCTAAGGCAAGCTTAACAGCCAGGAGTTCTCGATTTCCAACATCATAATTCTGTTCAGCAGGAGAGAACTTCTTAGAGAAATGCGCACATGGGTGCAGCTTCCCATCAGAGGGATGTCTTTGGGACAGGATAGCTTCAGCTCCAACTTCAGAAGCATCCACCTCGATGAAGAAAGGTAACTCCGGATCAGGATGGCGGAGAACCGAAGCAGAAGTGAAGGCATCCTTCAAGGATTGAAAAGCTTCAATAGCAGGCGGGGGCCATGAGCTGGGTTTACCCCCTTTTCGGACGAGGGCCAGGATAGGAGCAATACGAGAAGAGAATCCCTTAATGAATTGCCGGTAGTAATTGGCAAAACCAATGAATCTCTGGATTGCCTTGGTGCTCAGCGGTAGGGGCCACTCTTGGATTGCGGACACTTTCACAGGATCCATCTCGAAACCCTCTGGGGAGATGATATAGCCCAGAAAAGGGATATTGGACACTTCAAAGACACATTTCTCCAGTTTGGCAAAGAGAGAGTTCTTCCTCAAACGAGAGAGTACTTCCTTCACCTGGGAACGATGGCTTGTAAGGTCCTTGGAGAAAATCAGGATGTCATCAAGGTACACGACCACAAACTTTCCCAAGAGATCCCGGAAAAAGTCGTTCACGAATTCTTGAAAGACAGCGGGGGCATTGCAGAGACCAAAGGGCATTACAAGGTACTCATAGTGCCCATGCCGAGTGTTGAATGCTGTCTTCCATTCGTCACCTTCCCGTATGCGGATAAGGTTATACGCCCCACGGAGATCCAACTTAGTGAAGATTTTAGCCCCCTTCAGTTGGTCAAAGAGTTCGGCAATCAAGGGCAAGGGATACCGGTTCTTAACCGTAATTTTATTAAGACCCGGTAGTCGATGCAAGGACGAAGGCCTCCATCCTTCTTTTCCACGAAGAAGAATCCAGCCCCGGCAGGAGAGGTAGAAGGGCGAATAAACCCCCGCTGGAGATTTTCTTGGATATACTGCTTCATGGCAGTGGTCTCCGCTGGAGAGAGAGGATAAGTACGACCTCTAGGGGGCATGGTTCCAGGCAGGAGATCGACAGGACAATCGTATAGTCGATGTGGAGGAAGGAATTCTGCAGACTTCTTACAGAATACATCGGCGAAGTCCTTGTAAAAGGAGGGTAAAGTCTTTAGATCCGACAAAGAGATATTTAGCCTCTGGAGGGGTTCAGCAGGAAGGCAGTGCTGCTGACAAAATGGGCTCCAACGAGAAATCTGTCCAGCGGACCAATCAATGGAGGGATTATGCAGACGCAGCCAAGGGAGCCCCAAAACAACTGGAACGGATGGGCAGGAAATAATTAGGAACGAAAGTCTTTCTTTATGCAGCAGCCCAACCTGCACAGGCAATTCCCCAGTCGTCATGGAGATAAATTCAGCCTCCAGGGGTCTGTCGTCAATGGCAGTGACACAGAGAGGAGTAGTCAATGGAAACAGGGGAACATTCATATACTTGGCAAAGAGAGCGTCCATGAAATTACCAGCAGCCCCAGAATCAATAAAAGCTGAGCCAACAATGGTCTTAGATGGCAGACGAATCTGTAAAGGCAGAAGAAACCTATGAGAGTTCTCTTGTGACTTGGGAGTAACACCCCCTACATAAGTCTTTGCAAGGTTACCTTGAAGAGGGGAACTCAGAGGCTTCACAGGACAGGAGTTGGCAAAGTGAGAATGACCCCCACAGTAGAGACAAAGTCCAGCCGTACATCTCCGGAGTTTCTCCTGTTCAGAGAGACGAGCTCTTCCGACTTGCATAGGTTCCTCCAGAGGAATAACTGAAGGCTGCGAGGAGGTAGGAGGTAATAGAGGTCTTTGAAAGCGAGGAGCCAACATGGGTGGGAATTTCTTGACTCTGTCTTTATCAGCTTGATGTTCTCTCTGACGAGTGTGCACCTTGACAGACAAAGCAATGAGGTCTTCTACTTGCGTGGGTAATTCACGGGAGACCAGTTCATCTTTGAGGCGGATAGAGAGACCATTGTAGAAAGCAGCGTGATAGGCATCATTGTTCCAGCAAGTCTCAGCAGCAAGGGTACGGAATTCAATGGCATATTCCGCTACACTGCGATTACCTTGGCGGATCTGGAACAGACGAGAAGCGGCCGTCGCCACCCGACCGGGAGCATCGAACACCGTCCGGAATTCATGAAGGAAGGCTTTGGAATCATCAATTAAGGGAGACTCCTTCTCCCAGTGTGGAGAAGCCCATTCAAGCGCTTTCCCCGCCAGACGAGTGATCACGAAACCAACCTTTGCACGTTCAGAGTTGAATTCCGCAGGTTGTAGGGCGAACCGGATCTGGCACTGATTCACAAAACCACGACAGGCTTGAGGATCGCCGCTGTAGAGAGGCGGTGCAGGAATTCGCGGACCAGAAGTGGTGGATGAAGTAGCCATATCGGCAGCAACCAGCGTGGGCGTTTTCGTCGTTGGAGTAGTCGGCGTTAGCATGGATAATTTTTCCAAAATCGCCTCCAGCGTGTGTCCGACATAATTTTGCCGAGCTTCGTATGCCTCCATGCGGGTATGCAGACCTCGAAAGGCCCTGCCGAAATCCGGCGGAGCTTCCTCAGTGGGATCCATGGCCCAAGAATAGTCTGGATCAAGGAGGAAGCCCTCTTGAGGGAACAAGGTCGCGGTGTCCAAAGGGTTAATCGAAGAATAGTCAGGATCCAGGCAAGAGTTCACAGGCAGGTAGATATCAACAAAGTCCAAAGTCCAGGCAAAGGGTCAGGAAACAGATCAGGAACAAGATTTAGGCAATAAGGCACACTGGAAACCCAGGATACACTTTAGGGAAGTAATCCTATTCTTGGGCGCCATTCTGGCGTCTAGTTGGCGTTTTTATTTTCAAATTTGGCGCCATTCTGACGTCATTGACGCTCCTGCGCCGACGTCGGCGCGCTGACGTCATCGCCCGGCGCCGCTACCCACGTGGCGGCCATGGGCGCCGCCATTTTGGGAGCGACGCCGGCAAGGATGGACGCGCCGCCCGGAGCTCCTGGGCCTGCTCCGGGCGGCGATCGTTACAGTCCCCTTATTCTCCTGTGTAACTCCTCCCCCTGTGTTCCCTTATTCTCCTGTGTAACTCCTCCCCCTGTGTCCCCTTATTCCCCTGTGTAACTCCTCCCCCGTGTCCCCTTATTCTCCTGTGTAACTCCTCCCCCGTGTCCCCTTATTCTCTTGTGTAACTCCTCCCCGTGTACCCTTATTCTCCTGTGTAACTCCTCCCCCTGTGTTCCCTTATTCTCCTGTGTAACTCCTCCCCCTGTGTCCCCTTATTCCCCTGTGTAACTCCTCCCCCGTGTCCCCTTATTCTCCTGTGAAACTCCTCCCCTGTGTCCTCTTATTCTCCTGTGTAACAGCTCCCCTGTGTCCCCTTATTCTCCTGTGTAACTCCTCCCCGGTGTCCTCTTATTCTCCTGTTTAGCCCCTCCCCCTGTGTAACGCCTCCCATGTGTCCCCTTATTCTCCTGTGTAACTCCTCCCCCTGTGTTCCCTTATTCTCCTGTGTAACTCCTCCCCCTGTGTCCCCTTATTCCCCTGTGTAACTCCTCCCCCGTGTCCCCTTATTCTCCTGTGTAACTCCTCCCCCGTGTCCCCTTATTCTCTTGTGTAACTCCTCCCCGTGTACCCTTATTCTCCTGTGTAACTCCTCCCCCTGTGTTCCCTTATTCTCCTGTGTAACTCCTCCCCCTGTGTCCCCTTATTCCCCTGTGTAACTCCTCCCCCGTGTCCCCTTATTCTCCTGTGAAACTCCTCCCCTGTGTCCTCTTATTCTCCTGTGTAACAGCTCCCCTGTGTCCCCTTATTCTCCTGTGTAACTCCTCCCCGGTGTCCTCTTATTCTCCTGTTTAGCCCCTCCCCCTGTGTAACGCCTCCCATGTGTCCCCTTATTCTCCTGTGTAACTCCTCCCCCTGTGTAACGCCTCCCCTGTGTCCTCTTATTCTCCTGTGTAACTCCTCCCCCTATATCCCCTTATTCTCCTGTGTAACTCCTCCCCTGTGTCCTCTTATTCTCCTGTGTAACTCCTCCCCTGTGTCCTCTTATTCTCCTGTGTAACTCCTCCCCCTGTGCCCTCTGATTCTCCTGTGTAACTCCTTCCCGTGTCCCCTCTTATACATTCTGTATAGCTCCTGCCCCCTCATCCCCCATATTCCTTCTCTGTATATTTGTATTTATACATATGGGAGGAGGAGGAGGTGCCATATTGATTCCCTTAGACAGTACAGTATGAGGGTATAGCTTATTGTGTGCCCAGAACATTCCTTCTCTGTATATTTGTATTTATACATATGGGAGGAGGAGGTGCCATATTGATTCCCTTAGACAGTACAGTATGAGGGTATAGCTTATTGTGTGCCAGAACATTCCTTCTCTGTATATTTGTATTTATACATATGGGAGGAGGAGGTGCCATATTGATTCCCTTAGACAGTACAGTATGAGGGTATAGCTTATTGTGTGCCCAGAACATTCCTTCTCTGTATATTTGTATTTATACATATGGGAGGAGGAGGTGCCATATTGATTCCCTTAGACAGTACAGTATGAGGGTATAGCTTATTGTGTGCCCAGAACATTCCTTCTCTGTATATTTGTATTTATACATATGGGAGGAGGAGGAGGTGCCATATTGATTCCCTTAGACAGTACAGTATGAGGGTATAGCTTATTGTGTGCCAGAACATTCCTTCTCTGTATATTTGTATTTATACATATGGGAGGAGGAGGTGCCATATTGATTCCCTTAGACAGTACAGTATGAGGGTATAGCTTATTGTGTGCCCAGAACATTCCTTCTCTGTATATTTGTATTTATACATATGGGAGGAGGAGGTGCCATATTGATTCCCTTAGACAGTACAGTATGAGGGTATAGCTTATTGTGTGCCCAGAACATTCCTTCTCTGTATATTTGTATTTATACATATGGGAGGAGGAGGTGCCATATTGATTCCCTTAGACAGTACAGTATGAGGGTATAGCTTATTGTGTGCCCAGAATATTCCTTCTCTGTATATTTGTATTTATACATATGGGAGGAGGAGGTGCCATATTGATTCCCTTAGACAGTACAGTATGAGGGTATAGCTTATTGTGTGCCCAGAACATTCCTTCTCTGTATATTTGTTTTTATACATCTGGTGGGTGGGAGCTGCCATATGGCACATACATTATGAATACCTAAACATGGATCTAATTGCTTTTTGCTACTCTCTCATTACAGGGTCGTTAAGGAGGAGATTTCAGATGACAATGCCAAGCTGCCCTGCTTTAATGGCCGTGTGGTGTCGTGGGTAAGTACCTGCTGCCCTCTCACTGCTCATTAGAGTTGCCCTCTATATAGTCCATCTCTGGGTTTTTAGTTCTGTACCTTCTCCTTTCTCTTCTATGGCTTTGACTCTTCATACAGTGTCATTCAAATCAATGCTCCTTCATGCAAAGCCAGTGAGTTCGAGGACACACACCTGTATAGAAGGAAGGGGAGGGCACACACCTGTATAGAAGGAAGGGGAGGGCACACGCCTGTATAGAAGGAAGGGGAGGGCACACGCCTGTATAGAAGGAAGGGGAGGGCACACGCCTGTATAGAAGGAAGGGGAGGGCACACGCCTGTATAGAAGGAAGGGGAGGGCACACGCCTGTATAGAAGGAAGGGGAGGGCACACGCCTGTATAGAAGGAAGGGGAGGGCACACGCCTGTATAGAAGGAAGGGGAGGGCACACGCCTGTATAGAAGGAAGGGGAGGGCACACGCCTGTATAGAAGGAAGGGGAGGGCACACGCCTGTATAGAAGGAAGGGGAGGGCACACGCCTGTATAGAAGGAAGGGGAGGGCACTATAGGTGCCTGTAATGCTGTAGCCCTGCGGTGGTTATTGGGTGCCAATGTCTGTTTTATTCCTATGTCTAACCCCCCCCCCCCCCGTGTTTCTGGTTCAGCTTGTGTCCTCCGAGGGTTCTCAGCCGGATTCTGCACCCCTGGCCCCTGTTACAGAGGTCAGACCTGAACCCCCTCCTGTTCCACCCCCGATTCCACCACCCCCTGCAGAGAGAACCAGCGGTATTGGAGATTCCCGGCCTCCCTCCTTTCAGTAAGTATAAGGGGAGTGGCCCCGGGGCCCGTTATATGCAGGTACTTCCTGTGCTCATGTTCCTCTCTGTCTCCAGTCCCAACGTGTCGGGCAGTACTGAGCAACTGGATCAGGACAACGAGTCTGTCATCTCCATGCGCAGAGACCGAGTCAGGCGGAGAGAGAGCAGTGAGCAAGGTGAGGTACTGACCGTATAATGCTGCCCACTGTTACTGTGATTGTGGGGTACCTGCATTAATACTGTGCTTGTGTGGTAGCGGCATTAATACTGTGCTTGTGTGGTAGCGGCATTAATACTGTGCTTGTGTGGTAGCGGCATTAATACTGTGCTTGTGTGGTACCAGCATTAATACTGTGCTTGTGTGGTACCAGCAGGTGTTGGCAGAGGGGTGAATGGACGGACAGAGCGGCACCTATCTGGGTATGAATCTTCCTCGACTCTATTGACCAGTGAGATTGAGACGAGTATCTGTGATTCGGAGGAGGACGACACCATGAGCAGGTAATGTGGCCCCTGCTGGATTCTAAGAGTGAAAGAAAATCTAGTGAGATCTCCCCAAAAACTCCAAACCTTAAATGTATTAAAGGAGCCTGTCCTATGAGTAAGCACCCCAACAGGCATGAAATGTCCTAATAAATGATTGTGTTCCTTTAATTCATTTTTTTGTTTTGGTTTTTTTGGGGAGAGCTTGCTTCAATTTTTGGGATGGGTTGGGATTTTGCCCCTGACTTTACTCTGAGGATATTGAAGTGGTGCCTTTATTTTATTGCTCTTATTGGATTGTGGGAGTGGCTTCCACGCTGATTGTGATTATTCGCTCAGGTTCAGCAGTTCCACGGAGCAGAGCAGTGCCTCACGCCTTCTCAAACGGCACCGGCGCCGCCGCAAGCAGAGACCCCCGCGCCTGGAACGGGTGAGTTAGCAGCAGGGGCAGATGGGTAATTGGCACTTGTTTGATTGGTGCATCACTGGCTCCGCCTCCAGGCGGCTGCAACATGTCTGAAGTGCTTTGTCTCTTACAGACGTCCTCATTCAGTAGCGTCACCGACTCCACCATGTCGCTAAACATCATCACTGTGACGCTGAATATGGGTAAGTGCACCCCAACATTGATTTTCTTCCTCTGCATGTCCCTCACTACAGACACAATGTAGGAGCTACATGCGCTCAACAGTCACAACCAGCAAAACACACACAGCTCTTCCCCCAGTGAGACTGAGCAATGGACATTGGCTGCAGATAAAAGTGGCCAGTTGGTGAGAGGAGACTGGGCCAACACAGTGAAGCCCAGGCTTAGTACATTGCACTATGAGCACCAGGACTCTAGGGCCATCTATAGGGCAACCTGTCCGTGTGCCCCCCCCGGGTGCACTTCTTCACCCCTTCTTTCTCCCCCATCAGAGAAGTACAATTTCCTGGGCATCTCCATCGTGGGGCAGAGTAATGAGCGGGGAGACGGGGGCATTTACATTGGATCTATAATGAAGGGCGGAGCTGTGGCAGCTGACGGCAGAATTGAACCCGGGGACATGTTGCTACAGGTGAGTGTGGCCCCTCCCATGCTGAATAAGGAGATGACCCCGACCCTCCCTGCGCTCACCTCTCACTGTCTCTGCAGGTGAATGACATTAACTTTGAGAATATGAGCAATGACGATGCAGTCCGTGTGCTCAGGGATATTGTCCATAAACCGGGGTAAGGGGGTGTGGCTTGGGGCAAACCATTAACTGGCTATGGGGGAGTGGGTGTTTTTCTACTTTTAATTCTATCCTGCCTCTTTTACAGGCCCATTGTCCTGACCGTGGCCAAATGCTGGGACCCTTCCCCTCAGGGGTACTTTACCCTCCCCCGCAGTGAGTGACCCCACTTCTGCAGAACCTCTTGTAACCCCACCTTATTGCACCTTCCCTGTGTGTTCCTCATTGCATCTTCTACCCTCTCCCGCCCCTCCCTTTCTCTCCCCATATCATGTGACTTTGTACTGTCTCCTCCCCCTGCCCCTCCCTTTCTCTCCCCATATCATGTGACTTTGTACTGTCTCCTCCCCCTGCCCCTCCCTACTCATTAGTGTCATGGACCCCAGTGCTGTCTCCTCTGTATAATACACATTCTGTCTCTATGTTCCCTCCTGACCTCTCACCCTATCTTTACCCCTGACAGATGAGCCCATCCACCCTATAGATCCGGCTGCCTGGGTCTCTCACTCGGCTGCCCTGAGCGGGTCCTTCCCAGTGTACCCCGGGAGCGCCTCCATGAGCAGCATGACCTCCAGCACCTCTGTCACTGAGACTGAGCGTAAGTGTGTCTGCTTCATGCAGGAGGGCTGCTCTTCTCTCTCTACTGGGGGGCTGAGGTTTTCTCTCTCTTCTAGTGGGAGACCTGATGCTGTGTCTTTCCTGCTGGGGTGATGTGATGCTGTCATTCTCTGGGTTGGGGTGGTGCTGGAGGCACTCTCTCTGACTGGGAGTCTCTCCCTCTCTGACCGGAAGTCTCTCCCTCTCTGACCGGGAGTCTCTCTCTCTCTGACCGGGAGTCTCTCTCTCTCTCTGACCGGGAGTCTCTCTCTCTCTCTGACCGGGAGTCTCTCTCTCTCTCTCTCTGACCGGGAGTCTCTCTCTCTCTCTGACCGGGAGTCTCTCTCTCTCTCTGACCGGGAGTCTCTCTCTCTGACCGGGAGTCTCTCTCTCTCTCTGACCGGGAGTCTCTCTCTCTGACCGGGAGTCTCTCTCTCTGACCGGGAGTCTCTCTCTCTCTCTGACCGGGAGTCTCTCTCTCTCTCTGACCGGGAGTCTCTCTCTCTCTGACCGGGAGTCTCTCTCTCTCTGACCGGGAGTCTCTCTCTCTCTCTCTCTCTCTGACCGGGAGTCTCTCTCTCTCTCTCTCTGACTGGGAGTCTCTCTCTCTCTCTCTCTCTCTCTCTCTCTCTCTCTCTCTCTCTCTCTCTCTGACCGGGAGTCTCTCTCTCTCTATGACTGGGAGTCTCTCTCTCTGACTGGGAGTCTCTCTCTCTCTCTCTGACTGGGAGTCTCTCTCTGTCTCTCTGACTGGGAGTCTCTATATACAATAGCGAATCAGTGTTTTTAGTGCTGCAGCTTGGTGAGTTGTGGAAGAAAGAGTTAATAGGATCCAATAGACGTGTCAGTTGATAGAGAGCAGTTGGTAAAGTTACAGATACTTATAACTATAGTTGTTTCTTTTTAACCCTTTCTGTGCCTGCAGTTTCTCATGCGCTGCCTCCGGTGTCGCTCTTCAGCCTCTCCGTACACACCGATTTGGCTTCTGTTGTGAAGGTCATGGCTTCCCCTGAGTCCGGCCTCGAGGTCCGAGATCGCATGTGGCTCAAAATCACCATTCCCAACGCCTTCCTGGGTGAGAACTTCTCCACTTCATTGGTTTTGTCACCTCCGTGTCACTGTCTGCTGTTGTGGCATCTTTGTGGGTCCAAACCTTAGATGTGGGTGGCTGTAAATGGCGTAAGCCTAATTTGTAAGATATGTGTGTCATTGTGACTGCTTCCCATTTGCGCACACACACAGCCCTGTACCCCCTCCCTACACTGTATGTCCCATTGCTCCCGCTGCAGGTTCTGATGTGGTGGACTGGCTCTATCACCACGTGGAGGGATTCCAGGACCGGCGAGAGGCTCGCAAGTTTGCCAGTAACCTGCTGAAGGCCGGCTTCATTCGCCACACAGTGAACAAGATCACATTCTCCGAGCAGTGTTACTATATCTTTGGGGATCTGACTGGCTGTGAGAACTGTGAGTAGGGCAAACTGAGCCAGGGAGCTGGGGGCAGTGGGGCAAATAGTTACTGAGTATTTGCCTCTCTTCCAGATATGGCCAACCTCTCTCTGAATGACAACGATGGATCCAGCGGCGCTTCCGACCAGGACACTCTGGCCCCTCTTCCCCTCCCTGGAGCTTCACCATGGCCTCTACTCCCCACCTTCTCTTACCAGTATCAAGCCCCACACCCATACAGCACTCAGCCACCTGCCTACCATGAGCTCTCCTCGTACAGCTACGGCATTGGCAGTGCGGGCAGCCAGCACAGCGAGGGTGAGTCATGGGGGGGGTGTACTGGAAATATACCCAAATAATCTGTATCATGGACTTGTCCCTCCTACCCTCTAATATTGCTCTGTTTTTCTGTCCCACAGGCAGCAGAAGCAGTGGATCCAACCGCAGCGATGGGGGTCGGGGCATGCAGAAGGATGACCGTTCCGGAGTAGCGGGAGTGGGTGGGGGAGACTCAAAGTCGGGATCTGGTAGTGAGTCTGAGTATTCCACTCGCAGCAGCATAAGGAGAGTAGGCGGTGGGGAGGCTGGTCCCCCCAGTGAGCGCTCCACTTCATCCCGACTTCCACCTCACCATCCACCCTCTGTTCACTCCTATGTTGCTCCTGGTGTCCCTCTCTCCTACAATCCAATGATGCTCATGATGATGCCGCCCCCTCCATTACCTCCACCTGGGGTTTGTCCTCCCAATTCTTCTGTACCACCTGGAGCTCCACCTCTTGTACGGGATCTTGCGTCTGTTCCCCCGGAGCTGACTGCCAGCCGCCAGTCTTTCCATATGGCCATGGGCAACCCTAGCGAGTTCTTTGTGGATGTCATGTGACACTAAGGAGCGGTTATTTATTGCTGCCCCTTCCTACTCCTGGGCTCTGTATGTACACTCCGCATGTCTCTAGCATTTATAAGGTCACTATTGCATTTCAGTATAGGGCAGGGAAGCCCCTCACTGCATGGACCCTGGCTCTCATACAAGGGACAAGCTCCTCGACCCGTAACGAAGGATAAGAATGGGAAGCCCACCACAGGTGGGTAAATATCCATATGATGCAACTGAATTTCCTTCATTGTATACGCTGGATCCCCTGAGGTTGCCTTTTCTTTTTACTTATGGGAGAAATCAGGAATTGGATCATTATGTCCCCATCTATGTTGATGCTATAGTTAGTTGTGATGTCATAGCCCAGTGATATCACTCACACAAGTGGGGAAGTTCCCCTTTTGTTACCGTAGGGTTCTTAATTTAAGCACCCTGGTTGAAGAGAGCTGACGGACAATGCAGAAATGAACAAAGTCGTCTGGGGAAATGTCCCAATATTGACGACCTCTACCTGTTGTTAAACACTAAAACTGTAGCACCCCCAGGATCTGAGGGGTCCATTGTACACGCCTATCTACACGCACATGTATGTATCTCTACACAGACGGTACAGTGTTAATAATAAAGTATGTTACCAGTGTATATGAATAATGTGCCCCACGTGGGGCTGGGAGAGACTGGGTGGCCTTTCTGCCCCACAAGACACTGCTTCTCTTCCACCAGCAGAAAGCCTTCTCTTTGCTATGTTACATTACCAATAGATATTTCTTTGTATTTTTACACCTAATGCTGTAGCTGTGAAACTGACCCCCAACCTTCTATTCCGGTGCCTCTGCTCCACTTCTGTGCCTTCTCACAGCAACCATACAATGCCTTAGAGTTAGGCCCGGATGATGGTGGGGTTGGGATTGTGGCCCTCTAGGTATCTTGAGATATTGGGTTACCCTGGGGGCAAAATAAGTGCCTTGGTTACTCGCCTCTTATTGTATTTATTACTTTTTTTTAGTGCATAAACCTCAGTAATAAAGGAATTAAACCTTGTGTTTTATAGCAAGAAACTTCTGTATTGTATTACTCCTCCTGGGGCAAGAACTGAGAATGGGCTTTAACCTTCTGAGTTCTGCCTTTGGCCACCTACAAAGCCAGTTCCACAAGGGAAGAGAGAGGCTCTTGGTTTGGTGGGCCCCTACTGGTTGGATCGAATCTCAAATGCCTGGCTGTTTCCTCTAGAGACCCAATGAGCTTGCCTCCACTAAACCTCTGCCATATTGTAATCGTGATGGCAGTTAAATCTTTTCTCCATTCTATGTAGATGTCTCCTCTATTTGGATAGGATCTGAGTTTATATTGAAGAGGTAATGGTAATAATAGAAAAGGGGGCCCATATAGGGTGTAGGAGGGAATTGAGAGCAGGAGGTATGAAGGTGGTTTGCAAGAGAGATTTTGGAGAGCTGAAGGAGAATAAGTGGAGGTGTAGTTGGATGGAGCAGAAGAGGTGTAGTGAGTTGAAGGAGAAAGCAGAGTGGCTTAGTATAGGGATATGGAAGGGAGAGGAGCATAAGAGATGTGGGTAGAATGGGAGGGAGCAGAAATAGTATGAGATGACGACCGTGAATAGAAAAAGGATAAGGGGAATAACGTAAACGAGGAGGAGCTGAGAAATGCTCCGTTGACTGTACCATTTGATGAGGGGAGTACTTGTGGTCACTGTGCCTTTAATGCAGGCCTCACTTTATCATTTTATTGTGCAGAACCTGTGCAAATCTGTATGTAGAGAGTCACGGGTGGATACAGAACAGTAACAGTATATGCACTTGTATGTCCATGCCCTGGCTTTCTTCAGAACCAAGAAATGGCCCTGGTTAAATCCCGTTAATCAAAAGCCCTCTTTAGGAATGGCCCAGTTCTGATGGGCTGCACCCATGCTTGCTAGCTTTTGCTGTTGCTTCCCTCTTTCTCATTACTGATTTGCCAAAGTCTTCAATATATGCTGCCTGATGAAGAGATGTCGTTTAACATTCCTTAATCTCGGAATCTTGAATTCTCTGCTTTGGGTAACATCACTAGTGAGATTTATCTCCAATGTCAAGTTCCAAGCCTTCACTCATAGCTTTTGCCAATTTGTCTGACTGCACTAGAACTTGCTGACTCCACATCAGATGTGTTAGAGCCAGATGCACCACTCTCAGGTAGCTGAAATTTGAAGACGGAGCCCCAGTATGACCACTTTCCTTGGGCAACTTACTGTCCATGGGGAGCCCCCAGCTTGAGGATGCTGTATTCATGGTCAGTAATTGAAGGTTTGCTGGTAGGATTTCACCTCTCATTAAATTGTGGATTCTAAGGATGGAGATGTCCTGAGTGAGTCAAGTCTGTTCTTGTAATGGGTGCACATGTGCTCTTGCCCACTGAACTGCTTCTAAATCAGCTGTCATGAGACCCAGAACTTGCCACTGGAAGGCTACCCTGAGCTTGACCCAAGGCCTGCAGCCCTAAAACTGATCCTCTATCTCTGGGAAGACTTGCCCATGGAATGGAAGATGCTTTCAGTAGCCAGATATCTGCTCACTGAATCACAAACATTTCCTGCTGTCTTAGGGACATTTCCAGGAGGTTGATGACTTTGGTAAACACCCGTTCAACAAATGGACCGGACACAGTGGACTGGGATGTGCAAATATTTTCAGGTCTCTCTTGGTCATTCAATCTTCTCCTTCATGTAGGAAACTAGTGTCTTACGTTATAGATTCCATTCTGAATTTCTTTTTTTTTTTTAAATCAGCTGCTTGAGAAATTTGATATTCACAACTATCCAAACTCATAAACTCATTCCCCGTAATTACTTGTTTTGTATGAAGAACTGTTTAATTACTCACAGAAGGTGCTCCACGTAGGCCCTGCTGCAAACAAAAAGCCTTCCCAAATTCCAAAAAGTATAGAACATGGGAACATGGGCACACTCCCCATAATGCTTCTGCAGACAATCTTTTGAAGAAAACTCCTTTTATTTATGAGATCCCAGCAAACGTTTCGGGACGTCCCAGCACTGGATGAAGGGGCACGTCCCCGAAACGTTTGCTGGGATCTCATAAATAAAAGGAGTTTTCTTCAAAAGATTGTCTGCAGAAGCATTATGGGGAGTGTGCCCATGTTCTATACTTTTTGATATTCACAACTAGTCTAAGCCTCCCGTCTGGTATTGGAGACTGACAAAAGTCCGGATAAAATTCTTTTTTTTTTAATGTGGCATGTGTTTGGCAAGTGGGACTTGATATGAAGAATAAAGGTCAAATGGTATGTTACGGTAAATAATTTTATTTCTTGTCACATAAAGAACACCGTTTGGCACTGAATGCCAGAGTATAGTGTATCTAAGCACAAGTGTGTTGCCTCCTTAGTCCAATTCACAGGCATTTTAGTGAAGGACACATTTTGGAGAGGACAATGTTCTGACAAGATTCTGAATTTAGAAGAGAAAGTTTATTCTGGCGCATGGTTATTGTGTGGACATTGATTTAAATGGATCTGTAAAAGATTAAATATGGAGGTGCGAAGATAAATTCACTTACTGCCAAAGATAACCATAAAGTTGGCTATTGCTATTCATTTTAATGCAGCAAGTAGGGTTAAACTTGTCCTTACAATAACAAGTGGATCCAGTTTTCCCTTGAAAAAGTGGTCAAACACATGAAAGACTAGGTTAATATATATATATTGTATAAATACACTTAAAGCTTATAGCTCTAACATGGTTACTGTCAGGGCCTTACTGGCTCAGATGCGGAAGTCAGGACCAAGGAGGAAGCCAAAATGGGTAAGTCCAAGCGAAGTATCCAAAGGGTTAAACAAAGTTTGTGTTCGTTATCCAGACAGAAAGATTTGTAGTTAGAAGGAAGCCAATGTCAAGATCAGTTCAAAATACAAGCACAGCACACCCAGGAATGCACAATACAAATCCTATACACAGGCAGTGTATCTGGTCTTTGAAAGTTTGAATTTGGCGCTATTGCGCAGAATGTTGACACCGGCGTCATGTGCCAGCGTGATGATGTCACCGTGATGTCTTCCCTTGGGTACCGCCATCTTGAGAGCGGCGCAGTGGAGGAGAGGAGTGCCGTTGGGTACTCCTCATAGTGCCCTCTTCCCCATGGGGGGTTCTAGGACCTCCACGATCTGGTTTGAAAGGAAACGGTTTGTGAAATTATGCAAAAGTTGGGGAGCATTTCAGGAGGAAGTTGAAGTCAAACAGCCACTGGGTTGATCATTTCTAAAATATGAAAAAGGCAGATGAATTTAGGGCCTAACTTAGGAGAAGGTATCTTTAAATGGCTATTCCTGGTGGGGGCACGTTGACGTTTCTTGTCAGCGAATGACTTTTGAGATAAAGAACTTTTATCCAGATTGGCTTTCGTAGCATAATAAGATCTGCAAAGCAAATTGTGGAAGTAGGGAAGTAATGCTGTCATAGGACATTACTGCTAGAAGGAAATACTCAAGCTTCTGGGACACAAAACAAAGAATACTGAGTAATACAGCCAACAAGGGATAATGTGGCGTCTCAATTTATTACAGTTTGGAGCAGAGTGGGGACAATATCTGAGGATCCCAGTAGATCAGACAGGGACAACTGTTGGAGTAGTACATGAGGGACTGGAGGTTCTGGCTGGAGGACACCAACACTATGATGAGGACGTTCTCCCAAACTGTCATAATCTAAATCAGAAGGAACAGAGAGAACAGGGGAATCTTGAAGTTGTGGAGATTCTGAAATCCCAAGAGAACAATCTCACCGACCAACGTCTGGTTCTTCTCATTCATTGTCTGAAGAGGAAATAGAAATACATTGACCAGTATAATAATAACAATAGTCCCACGCTTGCCATTGTGATTGCTACTGTGATTGGTCTATATAAAATGCTTAAGTTTCATTGGAGAAAGTAAAACTCAGATCATTACTCCAAAATCTCAATAAAAACAAAAGAAGAAGTAATAGTAATTTCGATATATGCCCCCCAACCTTGTTCTGTTTCTTTTTGGTTGATCCATGTTCTTCTGCATTCAATAAGAATTTGAGGTCCATCTAGAGGAGTAGGTATAACCCAGCTCAGGCTGTCTGGAGCTAATCACTTTGTAGAATACATTTCTTATTAGCAAATATTTCAATAACAGTATTAATAAAGAGGATCTAGCTTGAGCTTGTGATGTAAAATTTTAATGCAATAAAATACAGTGAAACCTGAATTATAAGTACCTTGATTTGAAGTTTTCCATCCATTTTCCTTTTTGTTCTTTTTTTTTTACAGTTTTTTTTTTAAGTAATTTCACCAATTTATAATACATTTCAGTGGGTGTTTATCTTTAATTTTACATTGTGTTCCCAGATTTTACAGAAATAAATGTCTTCATGTTCCAAAAAATGTCTATTTGTCCTGTCTGAATGTTATTATTAGTAAAGAGGTTTAAAAGATTAAGCAGATGCATTCTATGCCATGGTTATATCTGTAAATATTCAGTTTCAATGAGACTGCACCTCACACACCAACCACTTATTGTTTTTTATTTTTTATTAAATAACAGTGTAAAATAAACAAGAATAATAGTAACTGGAAAAAAAAAAGCGAAGGGGCGGTAAAAATTAACTACCGTATATACTCGAGTATAAGCCGAGTTTTTCAGCCCCCAAAATATGCTGAAAAACTCTACCTTGGCTTATACTTGGGTCAAGCGAAAAAATGGTCGCCGGCGTCTGAGAATAGTCTCCAAGAATAGTCCCTGGCATCCAAGAATAGTCTCCAAGAATAGTCGCCAGCATCCAAGAATGGTCGTCGGCGTCCAAAAACGAGACACCGGCACCTCCAATGGGAGCAGAAACCCTCAATTTTTTGATTGAAACTTACCAGAAGCTGCTGCAATTCTCACCCTAGGCTTATACTCGAGTTAATAAGCTTTCCCAGTTTTTGGAGGTAAAATTAGGTACCTCGGCTTATACGCTGGACGGCTTATACTCGAGTATATACGGTAACTAGTAGGAATAACATAAATCAGCTTAGTACAAAGAATACAGGTCAATACAAAGCTATACAACATGTAAGAAATACATTATAGGAAGAGTTAATATCAAGGCTATTAAGTAAACTGTAAATGAGTGAATAAATCCTGACTTTTAGTATTCTTCAGAAATTATAAATTAATTTGTTATTATATAGAGCTTTCAATTTTAAAAGAGCCTCCACTAGAGAAAGAAGGGAAGCCTCTATCCAATTTTTGAAAATTGTTCTGTGAGCCGCTGCTAGTGTCAATTTCACAGGGGTTCCAATTCTTGGATATATATGTAGAAGATTTGGGGATTATTTATCAAAATCCGAATTTTTCAGATTTTTTAAATAAAAAAAAGTCCAATCAAACTAGAATGTATGGGTTGACCTTTTTATTATTTAAAAATCACAAATTAATCAATATGGGGAAAAACCTGAAAAATACAAAATATTATATTGTATGATTTTTTCTGGCTTTTTTCCCCAAACCCATAATGATCACATTTTCACACTACAACCAGTGCAGACCACAATAACTTTCATTTATTGTAGGGACCTCTCCCATTGACTTATATACAAACTCGACAGGTTTAAGATGGTGGATTTTTGGATTCAGACTTAATGTAGCCTTGGGATATAATAAATCTCGAAAAATTCAAGTTTTGTTCCACTAAAAATTTGTATTTCATAGTAACATTTTTTGTAATTTTTAACATTTGGACTCTAATAAATAACCCACTTAATGTTAGAATCCCAGCAAAATAGCCTGATAACCTGAGTGAATGAGATTCTTAAAAGAAGTGTTGTGTTCAAATAATCTTCAATGTCCTTCTAACATCTTTGGGACAATCCCATAATAGATGAAGTGAGTTGGGCGAGGGAGCGCCACATTTTGGACATTTATTAGGATATTTGTTGTTTTTAGAATATGAATTGAAATCTTTATATGTTAAGTGAATTCATCTGTAATTTCTTCTCTCCAGGTTTCAGAGGTAACACATTCATATTTAGAGGAGTCTAATTCACTGGCACATTCTTCTTTTTTACACATGTCCCTTTAAATGCGATTGTCTGATATGTGCTGGTGTGGGTCTTCCCTTCATGAACTGTAACTGGATGCTGTGGTGTATACTAGGGATGCACCGAATCCACTTTTTTGGATTCGGCCGAATACTGAACCGAATCCGAACCCTAATTTACATAAGCAAATTAGGGGTGGGAAGGGGAAAACATTTTTTACTTCCTTGTTTTCTGACAAAAAGTCCAGCAATTTCCCTCCCTGCCCCTAATTTGCATATGCAAATTAGGATTCGGTTCGGCCGGGCAGAAGGATTTGGCCGAATCCGTATCCTGCTGAAAAAGGCGGAATCCTGGCCGAATCCCGAACCGAATCCTGGATTCGGTAAATCCCTAGTGTATACGTTTCTCTCCACAGACTCCAAATTCTTCATTAAACTATTTTCAAAAACTTCCTCTAATGGGCCTATTTCTTACTGTCCTAAATGTGATGAGACTAATGTGTCACTATTTAATTATTTATGGTCTTGCCCAAAGATTGATATATACTGGAGGGAAATTTTGGGGTTTTTGAATTATCAATTGAAGATAAGGATTAAATTGTCTCCGTGCTTTGCTTTTTTGCATCTAGATAATGTCGTGTTTCCTTCAGTTCCCAACACAAATTTTATTTCCCCTGAAAATAAATGATTGACTGGTTTTTTTCTAGCAGCTTCCAAGAAAGCTTTATTTAATTCTTGGTTAATAAAGAACCCCCCTCGTTAACAGACGTTATTTCTTTTATGAACCAGCTTAGTTGGCAAGAAGCTTATTAACCAAAACCAAAGGAAATAATTCCATTGACTCTTTTAAACTGATTTGGTCTCCCTTTTTTGAAGCTTGTTATTCTAATACAGGTGATCAATAGGACGGTTTCTCCATTTATAAGATGTGTTTTCAGACATTCCAGTCAATGAATGGACATTTTTCTTTATTTCTTTCAATATGTTTATATCCACTGGCTTAGTTCATTTTATTTAGTTGTTGTCAGTCTCATTAAATGGTATTTAGTTTTTAATAATTTTATGCCATTGTATCAATTATAACTTGTCTTTCATCTGCATAAAATTAGCTGTCATACTGTTATTATTTGTTTATCATGAAAATCAAATAAAATATTTTCAAAATAAAACAAATTCTTCATTAAAATTTACCTTTACTTATTTTATGTTGGGGCAGCAGAAGAATGTAACGTTTGAGGGGCCCCGGACTCTGTATCAAACATAAAACCCACCATTGAGGCACATGAGCTGATAAAGCCTGGGGAACACTGACCCCTAGTTCTCATCACAGCTTCATTGTTCAATTTTCTAAAGTTTAAAGTCCAAGTATAGTATAATGTATATATTTGTTTATAGTGTATGACATTGAGATGCCAGAGCATGAAATATAGACTATAATGCACATTATTTAACTCTATAACAAGAACTTATCTGGGTATCCACATGAACAAACACATATTATCATATCATCTGGCAGATAAATTGTTTCTGTGCTCACCTATAAAACATAAAATCAATATAAAAATGAAAAACATTACTTTATTAGAAACAGATATAAATCATATTCATGACTGAGACCATACGGAGATTTATGTATCCATTGAGCTTCTCTCCACAGTAAATCCCTATCACTGTCTCCCCCAGGTCTTCATTAAATGCCTGGCGACAGGTTCCTTCAACTTATTCCTAATTAGACTTATGTTCATTAATCTGTTTCTAACACTGAGAATAGTTTTTCCTACATAAGTTTTCCCACATGGGCACTTTATGCTGTAAACTACATACGAGGATTGACAAGTATAAAAACCCTTGATATCGACCCGTGTGCCTTTCAGAGGAGGGTACAATACAGAGGAGGGTACAATACAGAGGAGGGTACAATACAGAGGAGGGTACAATACAGAGGAGGGTACAATACAGAGGAGGGTACAATACAGAGGAGGGTACAATACAGAGGAGGGTACAATACAGAGGAGGGTACAATACAGAGGATGCTACAATACAGAGGAGGGTACAATACAGAGGAGGGTACAATACAGAGGAGGGTACAATACAGAGGATGCTACAATACAGAGGAGGGTACAATACAGAGGAGGGTACAATACAGAGGAGGGTACAATACAGAGGAGGGTACAATACAGAGGATGCTACAATACAGAGGAGGGTACAATACAGAGGAGGGTACAATACAGAGGAGGGTACAATACAGAGGAGGGTACAAAACAGAGGAGGGTACAATACAGAGGATGCTACAATACAGAGGAGGGTACAATACAGAGGAGGGTACAATACAGAGGAGGGTACAATACAGAGGATGCTACAATACAGAGGAGGGTACAATACAGAGGAGGGTACAATACAGAGGAGGGTACAATACAGAGGAGGGTACAAAACAGAGGAGGGTACAATACAGAGGATGCTACAATACAGAGGAGGGTACAATACAGAGGAGGGTACAATACAGAGGAGGGTACAATACAGAGGATGCTACAATACAGAGGAGGGTACAATACAGAGGAGGGTACAATACAGAGGAGGGTACAATACAGAGGAGGGTACAATACAGAGGAGGGTACAAAACAGAGGAGGGTACAATACAGAGGATGCTACAATACAGAGGAGGGTACAATACAGAGGAGGGTACAATACAGAGGAGGGTACAATACAGAGGATGCTACAATACAGAGGAGGGTACAATACAGAGGAGGGTACAATACAGAGGAGGGTACAATACAGAGGGTGGTACAATACAGAGGAGGGTACAATACAGAGGCTGGTACAATACAGAGGAGGGTACAATACAGAGGAGGGTACAATACAGAGGAGGGTATAATACAGAGGAGGGTACAATACAGAGGGTGGTACAATACAGAGGGTGGTACAATACAGAGGAGGGTACAATACAGAGGAGGGTACAATACAGAGGAGGGTACAATACAGAGGAGGGTACAATACAGAGGAGGGTACAATACAGAGGAGGGTACAATACAGAGGAGGGTACAATACAGAGGAGGGTACAATACAGAGGATGCTACAATACAGAGGAGGGTACAATACAGAGGAGGGTACAATACAGAGGAGGGTACAATACAGAGGATGCTACAATACAGAGGAGGGTACAATACAGAGGAGGGTACAATACAGAGGAGGGTACAATACAGAGGAGGGTACAATACAGAGGATGCTACAATACAGAGGAGGGTACAATACAGAGGAGGGTACAATACAGAGGAGGGTACAATACAGAGGAGGGTACAATACAGAGGAGGGTACAAAACAGAGGAGGGTACAATACAGAGGATGCTACAATACAGAGGAGGGTACAATACAGAGGAGGGTACAATACAGAGGAGGGTACAATACAGAGGATGCTACAATACAGAGGAGGGTACAATACAGAGGAGGGTACAATACAGAGGAGGGTACAATACAGAGGAGGGTACAAAACAGAGGAGGGTACAATACAGAGGATGCTACAATACAGAGGAGGGTACAATACAGAGGAGGGTACAATACAGAGGAGGGTACAATACAGAGGATGCTACAATACAGAGGAGGGTACAATACAGAGGAGGGTACAATACAGAGGAGGGTACAATACAGAGGAGGGTACAATACAGAGGAGGGTACAAAACAGAGGAGGGTACAATACAGAGGATGCTACAATACAGAGGAGGGTACAATACAGAGGAGGGTACAATACAGAGGAGGGTACAATACAGAGGATGCTACAATACAGAGGAGGGTACAATACAGAGGAGGGTACAATACAGAGGAGGGTACAATACAGAGGGTGGTACAATACAGAGGAGGGTACAATACAGAGGCTGGTACAATACAGAGGAGGGTACAATACAGAGGAGGGTACAATACAGAGGAGGGTATAATACAGAGGAGGGTACAATACAGAGGGTGGTACAATACAGAGGGTGGTACAATACAGAGGAGGGTACAATACAGAGGAGGGTACAATACAGAGGAGGGTACAATACAGAGGAGGGTACAATACAGAGGAGGGTACAATACAGAGGAGGGTACAATACAGAGGAGGGTACAATACAGAGGAGGGTACAATACAGAGGATGCTACAATACAGAGGAGGGTACAATACAGAGGAGGGTACAATACAGAGGAGGGTACAATACAGAGGATGCTACAATACAGAGGAGGGTACAATACAGAGGAGGGTACAATACAGAGGAGGGTACAATACAGAGGAGGGTACAATACAGAGGATGCTACAATACAGAGGAGGGTACAATACAGAGGAGGGTACAATACAGAGGAGGGTACAATACAGAGGAGGGTACAATACAGAGGAGGGTACAAAACAGAGGAGGGTACAATACAGAGGATGCTACAATACAGAGGAGGGTACAATACAGAGGAGGGTACAATACAGAGGAGGGTACAATACAGAGGATGCTACAATACAGAGGAGGGTACAATACAGAGGAGGGTACAATACAGAGGAGGGTACAATACAGAGGAGGGTACAAAACAGAGGAGGGTACAATACAGAGGATGCTACAATACAGAGGAGGGTACAATACAGAGGAGGGTACAATACAGAGGAGGGTACAATACAGAGGATGCTACAATACAGAGGAGGGTACAATACAGAGGAGGGTACAATACAGAGGAGGGTACAATACAGAGGAGGGTACAATACAGAGGAGGGTACAAAACAGAGGAGGGTACAATACAGAGGATGCTACAATACAGAGGAGGGTACAATACAGAGGAGGGTACAATACAGAGGAGGGTACAATACAGAGGATGCTACAATACAGAGGAGGGTACAATACAGAGGAGGGTACAATACAGAGGAGGGTACAATACAGAGGGTGGTACAATACAGAGGAGGGTACAATACAGAGGCTGGTACAATACAGAGGAGGGTACAATACAGAGGAGGGTACAATACAGAGGAGGGTATAATACAGAGGAGGGTACAATACAGAGGGTGGTACAATACAGAGGAGGGTACAATACAGAGGAGGGTACAATACAGAGGAGGGTACAATACAGAGGAGGGTACAATACAGAGGCTGGTACAATACAGAGCAGGGTACAATAGAGAGGAGGGTACAATACAGAGGAGGGTACAATACAGAGGAGGGTACAATACAGAGGAGGGTACAATACAGAGGCTGGTACAATACAGAGGCTGGTACAATACAGAGGCTGGTACAATACAGAGGAGGGAACACATGGGGACCTTTCAGTACATTACTATAATGGCTACAACCATAACAGGGAAAAGTTCCCAATCAATCCAAGTAAATGGGTGAAGAAAGCAATCAGCGCAGGTGCACTGCTGAAAGGTGCTTTTATTGAATACACGACATGTTTCGAGCTTAAAAGCTCTTTATCAAGTGTGAAAAAACTGCTCTGTGGTACATCATTAAATACAAGTATAAACCCCACAACACTTTGGACAAAGCAGCTACTGCTGAGAGGGTTTTGCAGCTTAGCCAGTCGACAAACTTCCAATCCATGTTCTCGTTAACACATCAAAGTGTAATTGAATCCATCCACATTATACACCAGAGTGAACTGTGCACAGGTATTTTCCCTTTAAAATCAAGTAACAAAAGTTAAAAACAGTTAAAAATATTGAACACATGAACCTCAGCACTACCATAAAATGGTCTGCTCAAGACTTAATTGCCCGAAGCTATGTAACTACTTTCTTTCCCTAAAGAGAGACATTTCCGTCTAATATCAATTGCTACATATGTTTCAAACCCGCTACAGTAATTTATAACAATGTAACTTGCTGCCAGAGCATCTTACCTAACTGTAGATTTCAGTTCATATTCAAGTAGCACTATCTGTCAAAAAAAGAAGATTTATTAAATTCCCCCCATACTATAGAAAACAGGCTATACTCCATTTGTCATTCAGACCTAACGGATCCAGCGCACACAGTTTTTTTATCCATATTGATTCCCTTTGTAAAAGTAATTTCTTGATGTCTCCCCCCCTCCGTGGTCTCTGGATCACATCTAACACTAACCATTTCAATTGTGACATACTATGTGTATTTTGGTTAAAATGTCGAGACACTGGGGTGTCTGTGTATGTATTTGCCTTAAAGTTTTTAATATTTCCTCTATGTTCTTTTATTCTTTCTTTAATTGCTCTGCATGTCTGCCCCACATAGACTTTGCCACATGGGCATTTCAACATGTACACTACACATTCTGTGTTACAAGTGGCAAAATGTTGTAACTTGATATTGAAGCCTTTAGTTGGATGTTGTACTACTCCCCCTTTAATAATCGAATGGCAACAGATGCAATTTAAACAAGGGAAAGTCCCTATATTTGGAGAGCTCTTAAAAATCCTATCCATCCTTTTTACCTCCTTTGATTCTGCCGGGCACAGTATATCTTTTAAAGTAGACCCTCTTTTGTAACTAAACAATGGTGGTTCCGAACATTTTTTACCCAAATTTTTGTCATTCAGAAGTATTGGCCAAAACCTGTTAATGATACGTTCAATTGCCCTACTTTGTTTGGCACTTACTTACTGACAAAGGGGGTCCTTGGCTGGGTGCTTATCCCTTTTTCCTGTGGACTCTGTGTAAGTAAAACCTCCCTAGATATTTTACTCACTTCATTAGCAGTTTCTACCAGGGATTTTTCTTTATATCCTTTAGCTTTAAATCTGCCCACTAGGGTCCCTGCTGCCTCCCAATAACTTTCCTCACTTGATGCAATTCTTCTAGCCCTTTGAAATTGACCTTTCGGAATCCCAGTGATACATTTTGGGTAATGAAAGCTGGTAGCTTTTAATAGGTTATTTTTATCCGTGGGTTTCCTATACAGATCTGTAGTCAATACACCATCCCCTATCCCTATTTTTACGTCAAGAAAATTTATACTGGTATTTGAGGTCTCTGTCGTAAACTTAATGGTTGGGTGTCCAATATTAGCTTCGGCTATCATTTGGTGGAAGAGGGAAACATCTCCTTTCCATATCACTAATATATCATCCACATACCTTAAATACAGTTCGATATTGGCACTGTATCTATGTTTAAAAAACAAGGCTTTCTCCAGCATGTGGACGTATAAATTAGCGAACGAAGGTGCCACCGCAGCTCCCATTGACGTACCCTGGCGCTGCCAGTAGTACTCTCCTTCAAATCTGAAAAAGTTTTTTTTGAGGACTAGATTGAGACAATCCAACAGAAAAAATATTAAATCATTAGGCAAGTTTGTTTCAAGCAGTACTTCTTCTATACACTTTAGACCGTCGTCTTGGGGTATAGAGGTATACAGGCTTACGATATCAATACTACACCAACTTACTTCTTTATCTAATACAGATATTTGATTTAATCGTTTCAGTAAGTCGTTAGTATCTTTCAGACAAGTATTGATATTTTGCACTAGTGGCTGTAAGTATGAGTCCACAAACTTTCAGAGAGGTTCCAAGACCCCATTTTTTTGGTGTTAAAGTCGTGTGGGTTTATGTCACTGCTGGAGCCAAATCAGCTCTTATTTATTTCCCTCCTATAGTGTCTGCCCTTGTATATGATCTTACTGGTGGGGAAATAAAATCTGTTTTGTTCCTGGAAGATTTCTAGCTGACAGGTTAATTAACCCTCCATATTCGACTGCCCAATTAAAATCCTTCGAATATCGAAGTGGAAGGATTTTGCGCTGTTCATTCGATCGAATGATTGAAGGAATAATTGTTCGAACAATTGGAAGGATTTTAATCCATCGATCAAAGGATTATTCTTCGTTCAGAAAAGTGTTAGGAAGCCTATGGCGACTTTCCCTATAGACTAACCTTGACCTCGGTAGCTTTTAGGTGGCGAAATAGGGGGTCGAGGAATTTTTAAAGAGACAGTCGAATGATTTTTAGTTCAAATCGTTCGATTCGAAGTTGTAGTCAAAGGTCAAAGTAGCCAATTCGATGGTCGAAGTAGCCAAAAAAACATTAGAAAATTGAACTATTTTTCCTCTATTTTCCTCTATTCCTTCACTCGAGCTTAGTGAATGGGCCCCCAAATCTACTCACAAAGTGAATCCTTTTAACCTGTTGTTCTTTTTTCTTATTTGTCTCATGTTTTCTCTTATCACTTGTTCCCCAATATCCTCTCTGGAAATCCCCTCTTTCATTTCTTTTACTTTCTGTTTCTGCTGTTCTCCATCTTTCACTATCAGTCTGACGCTTAGTAATTGTGACTGAGGCGCATGAGTCGTCTCTCAAGACTATTTCTGTCACTTGTCAAACATCCCTTTGTTCTCCACCATCACATCCAAAAATGGAATATTGTCCCATCACAGTCCATTGTGACGCTTACATGAGGAATGCATTTATTTAAAGGAACAGTAACGTTTTTTAAAGCAATGAAAATATAATTCAGTGTCGCCCTGCACTGGTAAAACTGCTGTGTTTCCTGTGGGATCCTGTCATCGGAAAATACATTTTTTTCAACACACATCAGTTAATAGTGCTACTCCAGCAGCATTCTGCACTGAAATCCATTTCTCAAAAGAGCAAACAGATTTTTTTATATTCAATTTTGAAATCTGACATGGGGTTAGACATTTTGTCAATTTCCCAGCTGCCCCTGGTCATGTGACTCGTGCCTGCACTTTAGGAGAGAAATGCTTTCTGGCAGGCTGCTGTTTCTCCTTCTCAATGTAACTGAATGTGTCTCAGTGGGACCTGGATTTTACTATTGAGTGCTGTTCTTAGATCTACCAGGCAGCTGTTATCTTGTGTTAGGGAGCTGCTATCTGGTTACCTTCCCATTGTTCTGTTGTTTGGCTGCTGGGGGGAAAGGGAGGGGGTGATATCACTCCAATTTGCAGTACAGCAGTAAAGAGTGACTGAAGTTTATCAGAGCAGTTTATCAAGTCACATGACTTGGGGCAGCTGGGAAATTGACAATATGTCTAGCCCCATGTCAGATTTCAAAATTGAATATAAAAAAATCTGTTTGCTCTTTTGAGAAATGGATTTCAGTGCAGAATTCTGCTGGAGCAGCACTATTAACTGATTCATTTTGAATTTTTTTTTCCCATGACAGTATCCCTTTAAGAAACACTACTATAGTTTATATAAATAAGCTGCTGTGTAGCAATGGGGGCAGCCATTCAATGGAGAAAAAGCTCAAGTTACACAGCAGATAGCAGATAAGCTCTGTCTATCTAATGGTGTTATCTGTTATCCATTAGTTATCCCGTGCCATTTAGCCGTTTTTCAATTTCCGCCATTGCTCCCCAGCAGCTTGTTTATATGAACTATAGTAGTGTTTCTGAAGCAAGCACATCAGTTTTACCAGTGCAGGGCAACAGTACATGGTATTTTCATTACTTTAAAACAACTGAATTTTTTTGGTGTTACTGTTCCTTTAATCTATCCACAAACCTGACAAGGTCCGAGTGTAGGGTTGTCACCTGGCCTAGCCGGTAAAATACCTGCCAAGGCCGGGGCCGGTATTACAAATTTACTGGCAATGTAACTATGGGTAAATTTGTAATACAATCAAAAGGAGCCCTCGGCCTGCCCCCAATCCCCAGCAACTTACCTTTTTTTTGCCTCTTCTAGCGTCCGTGGGTCTCCGTCGCATGGCCCGCCCCCTTTGATGTCACACCCCATCCATTTGAGGCCCCGCCCCCAGCAACCGGGAACATTTTTTATAAAAGGTGACAACCCTAATGGAGTGTTGCCCCGTCCATATTGTGTAAATGTCATGTCTGTAGCGATTGCAACATTTCAGTATATACATCACTATATACATCACTATATACATCACTATATACATCACTATATACATCACTATATACATCACTATATACAAACTTTGTCTCAAACACATCCATGAAGATATTCACGTAGGACGGGGCAACATACGAACCCATTTCCGTTCCTTTGATCTGTAAATAAAAATCATCTTGAAATAAAAAATCATTTTTCTAGAAGACAATTTGTAATAATTTCACTAGAAAGTGTTTTGTGGCCCATCCAGTGAAATCTGATAATTGAGATGTTGAATGACAGTCTCTATGTCCCCGACGTGTGGGATTGAGGTGTCGAGAATCAACACTGACCAAAAATAAACCTGGGGAGACATTTTGGAAATTGACAATTTTTTGCAAAAAATCGGAGGTGTCTCTGATATATGATTTAGTGTGAAACACAGACTCCCCAAGAAACCTATCTAGAGACTTGGACAAAGGGCAAAATACTGAGTTTACCCCCAGCCACAATTGATCTGCCTGGGGGCTTCTTGTGTAGCACTGGCGTGACGGGGTTAATTTGTATCAAATATGATGCCAATTTATTATCAATCATTTCACGTGTCAAAGCCTCATCAACACAATCCTTAATAGTCTTTTCTATAGAAAGGGGGGGTTTGGTGGACAATTTCTGGTAAGTGTTGGTATCTAGGGATGGGCGAATTTTTTCGCCTTGTTTCGCCAAAAAATGACCCCCATAGACTTGCATGGTGTCGTGCGTCAAAATAAAAAGACGCGTGTCAAAAAAATTTCGCTGCACGACAAATTTTTTTTGTCGCCTATAGACTTAAATGGGTGTCAGCGACATTTTGCCAGCGGCAAATTTTTGGCGAAACAAAACGGGTTAAATTGGCACATCCCTATTGTATCTTCTAACACACTCTTAATTGTATCTACATAGAAATGTTTGTCCATTACGACCCCTGCACCCCCTTATCTGCAGATTTGACAATGAAATGGTTGAGCTTCTGTAGAGACAACAAAGCTTGATGCTCTTCTCTAGAGATATTCTCTTTCTCTATGTCTACCTCACCTTTTTTATATCTTTCTTGTACATTTTATATGTACGTTTGTACCGCACACTTTGTTTTAGATGACATATATCAACTTAAATTGTGACGCTACCAATCCTGGAAAAAGAAGGTACAGGTATGGGACCTGTTATCCACAATGCTCGGGACCTGTGGCTTTCTGGATAACGGATCTTTCCGTAATCTTCATACCTTAAGTCTACTAGAAAATCATATAAACATGAAATAAACCCAATAGGCTGGTTTTGCCTCCAATAAGGATCAATTATATCTTAGTTGGGATCAAGTACAAGCGACTGTTTTATTATTACACAGAAATTTGGAATATTTGGATAAAATGGAGTCTATTGCGTAATTTGGAGCTTTCTGGATAACAGGTTTCCGGATAACGGATCCCATACCTGTATTACAATAATTATTTGCTGGATCACTCCCAATATCCCCTTCATCACTTAGGGGCACATTTACCTAGGGTCGAATATCGAGGGTTAATTAACCCTCGATATTCGACCATCAATGTAAAATCCTTCAACTTCGAATATCGAAGTCGAAGGATTTTGCGCTATTCCAACGATCGAAGGAATAATTGTTTGATCAAACGATTAAATCCTTCGAAACGAACGATCCAAAGGATTTTAATTCATCGATTGAAGGATTTTCCTTCGATCAGGATATTGTTAGGAAGACTATGGGGACCTTCCCCATAGACTAACATTGGCCTCGGTAGGTTTTAGGTGGCGAACTAGGGGGTCGAAGTAATTTTTAAAGAGACAGTACTTCGACTATCGAATGGTCGAATAGTTGAAAGATTTTTAGTTTGAGTCGTTAGATTCGAAGTCGTAGTCGAAGGTCGAAGTAGCCCATCCGATGGTTGAAGTAGCCATATTGGACCATTCGAAATTCAAACTATTTTCCCTCTATTCCTTCACTCAAACTAAGTAAATGGGCCCCTTAGTGAAGCAGCCGCTTCAATGTCAATCTAAAAAAGTCAGGAAATGTAGTCACAGCAAATCCCAATCCTTTAGAGAATACCTTAATGTCATTGGCAGCCAGCTGGGATGAAGAGATGTTTTCCAGCGCGTTCTCCTCCTGTTTTTTATGGCGGTGTTTCTTGCCCCCTCTTCTTCGTTTATTCTGTTGGTGGAATGTGCTGATCCCAGACTAATAAATAACAATTCCTGGTGTATAAGCAGCCACATAAGCAATGTGATGTAATGTGATGTAATGTGATGTAATGTGATGTATAATCAGCCGGGGAAATGACTGCACCTTAGAACTGTAAGTGGTTTACCCAAAAAGGCTCATTGTAATATACGTAACGCACGCTAATGAAAGTGACAAATATTTATAAAATTTAAAATCAAAATTTTAAAATATATCACTTTCAATGGCTTGTCTTACAGGTAATTTACATTAAGAAGTTATTATATATATAAATATATACACATCCAAAACTTTAACTACAATGTAGCAACACTGCAAATGTGATCCCTATAGATCAACTGGGGAAATTTGAGTAAAACTAACAATAGCTTCAATCTATAGCCGCCTCTGACACATGTCCATAGACTTAAGTAACAGAACCCCAAGAATTAGGGGAACAAACCAGGATGAAAATGTTGACCAATGGGAGCAAAAAAGAGAACCACCAGCCATAACAAAATCTAATCCAGACAGGTAAGGCAAAGCAACATGGAGAGCTGAAATGTATAAAGGGTAAATTGATTAAAAACCGTATGTAAAGCAGTTAATGAATGAAACAGTTAATGAATGAAACAGTTAATGAATGAAACAGTTAATGAATGAAGCAGTTAATGAATGAAACAGTTAATGAAAGAAGCAGTTAATGAATGCAGCAGTTAATGAATGAAACAGTTAATGAATGAAACAGTTAATGAATGAAGCAGTTAATGAATGAAACAGTTAATGAATGAAACAGTTAATAAATGAAACAGTTAATGAACGAAGCAGTTAATGAATGAAACAGTTAATGAATGAAACAGTTAATAAATGAAACAGTTAATGAACGAAGCAGTTAATGAATGAAACAGTTAATGAATGAAACAGTTAATAAATGAAACAGTTAATGAACGAAGCAGTTAATGAATGAAACAGTTAATGAATGAAGCAGTTAATGAATGAAACAGTTAATGAATGAAGCAGTTAATGAATGCAGCAGTTAATGAATGAAATAGTTAATGAATGAAACAGTTAATGAATGAAGCAGTTAATGAATGCAGCAGTTAATGAATGAAATAGTTAATGAATGAAACAGTTAATGAATGAAACAGTTAATGAATGAAACAGTTAATGAATGAAACAGTTAATAAATGAAACAGTTAATGAACGAAGCAGTTAATGAATGAAACAGTTAATGAATGAAACAGTTAATAAATGAAACAGTTAATGAATGAAGCAGTTAATGAATGCAGCAGTTAATGAATGAAATAGTTAATGAATGAAACAGTTAATGAATGAAACAGTTAATGAATGAAGCAGTTAATGAATGCAGCAGTTAATGAATGAAATAGTTAATGAATGAAACAGTTAATGAATGAAACAGTTAATGAATGAAACAGTTAATAAATGAAACAGTTAATGAATGAAGCAGTTAATGAATGCAGCAGTTAATGAATGAAATAGTTAATGAATGAAACAGTTAATGAATGAAACAGTTAATAAATGAAACAGTTAATGAACGAAGCAGTTAATGAATGAAACAGTTAATGAATGAAACAGTTAATAAATGAAACAGTTAATGAACGAAGCAGTTAATGAATGAAACAGTTAATGAATGAAGCAGTTAATAAATGAAACAGTTAATGAATGCAGCAGTTAATGAATGAAACAGTTAATGAATGAAATAGTTAATGAATGAAACAGTTAATGAATGAAACAGTTAATGAATGAAACAGTTAATAAATGAAACAGTTAATGAATGAAGCAGTTAATGAATGCAGCAGTTAATGAATGAAACAGTTAATGAACGAAGCAGTTAATGAATGAAACAGTTAATGAATGAAACAGTTAATAAATGAAACAGTTAATGAACGAAGCAGTTAATGAATGAAACAGTTAATGAATGAAGCGTAATAAATGAAACAGTTAATGAATGAAACAGTTAATGAATGAAGCAGTTAATGAATGAAACAGTTAATGAATGAAACAGTTAATAAATGAAACAGTTAATGAACGAAGCAGTTAATGAATGAAACAGTTAATGAATGAAACAGTTAATAAATGAAACAGTTAATGAATGCAGCAGTTAATTAATGAAATAGTTAATGAATGAAACAGTTAATGAATGAAACAGTTAATAAATGAAACAGTTAATGAACGAAGCAGTTAATGAATGAAACAGTTA
Organism: Xenopus petersii; assembly: GCA_038501925.1. Classification (NCBI taxonomy): domain Eukaryota; kingdom Metazoa; phylum Chordata; class Amphibia; order Anura; family Pipidae; genus Xenopus; species Xenopus petersii. Next base: position 159,794,189 of record CM076676.1, on the reverse strand, counting down.
ATGAATGAAACAGTTAATGAATGAAGCAGTTAATGAATGCAGCAGTTAATGAATGAAATAGTTAATGAATGAAACAGTTAATGAATGAAACAGTTAATAAATGAAACAGTTAATGAACGAAGCAGTTAATGAATGAAACAGTTAATGAATGAAGCAGTTAATGAATGCAGCAGTTAATGAATGAAACAGTTAATGAATGAAGCAGTTAATGAATGAAACAGTTAATGAACGAAGCAGTTAATGAATGAAACAGTTAATGAATGAAGCAGTTAATGAATGCAGCAGTTAATGAATGAAACAGTTAATGAATGAAGCAGTTAATGAATGAAACAGTCAATGAATGAAGCAGTTAATGAATGAAACAGTTAATGAATGAAACAGTTAATAAATGAAACAGTTAATGAACGAAGCAGTTAATGAATGAAACAGTTAATGAATGAAGCGTAATAAATGAAACAGTTAATGAATGAAACAGTTAATGAATGAAGCAGTTAATGAATGAAACAGTTAATGAATGAAGCAGTTAATGAATGCAGCAGTTAATGAGTGAAATAGTTAATGAATGAAACAGTTAATGAATGAAGCAGTTAATGAATGAAACAGTTAATGAATGAAACAGTTAATAAATGAAACAGTTAATGAACGAAGCAGTTAATGAATGAAACAGTTAATGAATGAAACAGTTAATAAATGAAACAGTTAATGAATGAAACAGTTAATGAATGAAATAGTTAATGAATGAAACAGTTAATGAATGAAACAGTTAATAAATGAAACAGTTAATGAACGAAGCAGTTAATGAATGAAACAGTTAATGAATGAAACAGTTAATAAATGAAACAGTTAATGAATGCAGCAGTTAATGAATGAAATAGTTAATGAATGAAACAGTTAATGAATGAAACAGTTAATAAATGAAACAGTTAATGAACGAAGCAGTTAATGAATGAAACAGTTAATGAACGAAGCAGTTAATGAATGAAACAGTTAATGAACGAAGCAGTTAATGAATGAAACAGTTAATGAATGAAGCAGTTAATGAATGAAACAGTTAATGAATGAAACAGTTAATGAATGAAACAGTTAATGAATGAAACAGTTAATGAATGAAACAGTTAATGAATGAAGCAGTTAATGAATGCAGCAGTTAATGAATGAAACAGTTAATGAATGAAACAGTTAATAAATGAAACAGTTAATGAACGAAGCAGTTAATGAATGAAACAGTTAATGAATGAAGCGTAATAAATGAAACAGTTAATGAATGAAACAGTTAATGAATGAAGCAGTTAATGAATGAAACAGTTAATGAATGAAGCAGTTAATGAATGCAGCAGTTAATGAGTGAAATAGTTAATGAATGAAACAGTTAATGAATGAAGCAGTTAATGAATGAAACAGTTAATGAATGAAACAGTTAATAAATGAAACAGTTAATGAACGAAGCAGTTAATGAATGAAACAGTTAATGAATGAAACAGTTAATAAATGAAACAGTTAATGAATGAAACAGTTAATGAATGAAATAGTTAATGAATGAAACAGTTAATGAATGAAACAGTTAATGAACGAAGCAGTTAATGAATGAAACAGTTAATGAATGAAACAGTTAATAAATGAAACAGTTAATGAATGCAGCAGTTAATGAATGAAATAGTTAATGAATGAAACAGTTAATGAATGAAACAGTTAATAAATGAAACAGTTAATGAATGAAGCAGTTAATGAATGAAACAGTTAATGAACGAAGCAGTTAATGAACGAAACAGTTAATGAACGAAGCAGTTAATGAATGAAACAGTTAATGAATGAAGCAGTTAATGAATGAAACAGTTAATGAATGAAACAGTTAATGAATGAAACAGTTAATGAATGAAACAGTTAATGAACGAAACAGTTAATGAACGAAGCAGTTAATGAATGAAGCAGTTAATGAATGAAACAGTTAATGAATGAAACAGTTAATGAATGAAACAGTTAATGAATGAAACAGTTAATGAATGAAACAGTTAATGAATGAAACAGTTAATGAATGAAACAGTTAATGAATGAAACAGTTAATGAATGAAACAGTTAATGAATGAAACAGTTAATGAATGAAGCAGTTAATGAATGAAACAGTTAATGAATGAAGCAGTTAATGAATGCAGCAGTTAATGAATGAAACAGTTAATGAATGAAACAGTTAATGAATGAAACAGTTAATGAATGAAACAGTTAATGAATGAAGCAGTTAATGAATGAAACAGTTAATGAATGAAGCAGTTAATGAATGAAACAGTTAATGAATGAAGCAGTTAATGAATGAAACAGTTAATGAATGAAACAGTTAATGAATGAAACAGTTAATGAATGAAACAGTTAATGAATGAAACAGTTAATGAATGAAGCAGTTAATGAATGAAACAGTTAATGAATGAAGCAGTTAATGAATGAAACAGTTAATGAATGAAACAGTTAATGAATGAAGCAGTTAATGAATGAAGCAGTTAATGAATGAAACAGTTAACTTTTCATTCTCTATTCAGGCCTATAGGTGTCACTGTCTCTATAGTAAAAAGCCAAAACGCTTCTTTTATCAAAAGGGATTTTTTTCTATCACATTTACTAATCCCGGGAGCAGCGTCTGTATCATTTGGAAAGAAACTCGAGTTTTAGCAGCAGGTTAGTGTTGAATTAAAAGCTTAGCGACCGCAGAGATCGTATCCCCTCAATATAACGCCATTTGTATGTTCTCCTATTTCTTTTCTGACTGGTCTGTTGGTTATTTCAATACATCCATATGAAGTATTTCTATTTATTAATGAATGGATTGATGTTTATAGTGACATTTAATTCATATTATTTGTTACCAGTTTATATAATTGTGTTGCCAGCGGGGGGGGGGGGGGCTTTTGATAAGTGACAATTACAGTCACGAAACGCGTGGAGCCCTCCCCTTCTCTGTTTTCCAATTAACCATTTGTTGAAGAGCTAAATGTTTATAACTGTACAGAACAAATGTTGATTTTAATCAGACACAGCCCAGTGTATATTACCCTGCGACTGTACCGGCTTTTCTCAAGTTCGCCCACTATTTCCTTCTTTGTTACTTTCCCTGTGACCCGACTGGATTCATTTGGCTCAACGAAGTCTAATTACTTTCATCTCCCTGTGTGTGGAGTTCCGACTCGTTTATCTTCTCTTAATGACAAATTATACCTTGTGATACTGTTAAACAGAGAGAAGTAGCAGAATAACAATAAAACCGATTTTTTTCCAAACCGATAATCAATTGGCAGAAAAGTTTTGCCGAATGTGCCGATGTGTAACTTGCTCTGTATTTCTCCTGCCAGTTTGTCACCACAATCCCATTTATTATATGAAAAAGGCAGAGTTTCCACTAATCATTGTCACAAGTATCTGACAGATTTGTACAGTTTGGTTCTTATTGGAATGAAATTCATACAAAGCTGTTGTATTTATGAAATGGTTTAAGACTTATGTGAATCTGATGTTCTTTTTAAATTTAAATCCAATAATATTTTTACCCCCAGTTTCAGTTCTTCAACATATGTGACCCCCAGTGATTATATAAATGAGCTGCTATGTAACGTTGGGGGTAGGAATTCCAGATCCAGTTGGGGTTTAAGGCC